>CM068370.1:46388343-46812129 GCA_034769895.1 Magicicada septendecula | reverse complement strand
ATTCCTTGCCGAGTTACACAATAGAAATTGCGCCTTGCCTTTGTTTCAACACTGTTTCTTACCACGTGTTCTGTTACAATGGAAATAACGTTCGCCGTAAAATAAAACTTTCACAATAATTTTTTATAAAATCCCGCAAAATGAAATAAATAAAAATACAAATGCTCCATACTGTAAGAAATAAAATTACCCAAAATTTTGGCACGTTACAATACCCCCTCAATGAGAATTCTGCTGTCCAAAACAGAAGAAATCTCATTGATAAACCCCGAAGAGGACCGGTGAGGAACTGGTGCCAACAACCCCTGGTTCTAACACTTCATGGGTAAACGACCCCCTGGCTTGGCGGCTATGGACGCATCTGAACGAGATCACTGGACTTCTCCGTAAGAGATCCCAACAACGAAAAATCGAACAGACAAGTACCACCGCACACCTCGCCGTCTAACATGCTACCCCCTAAAATCCTCAATCCCTGGCTTAGATTATGCCAGATCCTCCACCGATATGTTTCCCCTTTTATGCAAGCTGGGCTGCCTTTAGCAGATACTGGGCTCACACACACTCACATTACATATTATACATTGAAAAATTCTTTAAAATTTACTATTTCATCTAAGAAAAAAATTTGAGAATTCAAAATAAAATATTGTATCAAAAA
Organism: Magicicada septendecula; assembly: GCA_034769895.1. Lineage (NCBI taxonomy): Eukaryota > Metazoa > Arthropoda > Insecta > Hemiptera > Cicadidae > Magicicada > Magicicada septendecula. Next base: position 46,811,468 of record CM068370.1, on the reverse strand, counting down.
TTCTCTTCCTTATTTTCTGTTTTATTTAAAATGAGTTAATTTAAACATTTCTCCTAATTAAACATATCCTTAACCTAACATGTGAATACTTAGGAGTCTAACAATACAGGCCAGTACAATAAATCAATAAAATTAAACATGGTTAATACACAAACAATCAAATAATCAATACTTAAAATATTCCTTAGCTGGCAGGCGAAAAATCAAGATTTAAAAAAAAAAAAAAATATATATTTTCCAAAAAATTTTAAAATTAAAAAAAATTTAAGTTCATTAAAAGGTTTCCTTTACATGTAGAAATTATTTAAAAATTGGTTTAAATTGATCAAAACAACAGTTGAACTGACTTCCATACTATGAAATTATATGACCTTACCATCAGCTGATCAAAACTAGGTCAAGTTCAAAACCTTGACCCACATATGTTATGTACACTTTCTATCTGAAAATACATTTGACATCTGTAATATCCTAATTGAAACACAAACATAATAAAACTAAACATTTAAAATAACAAAATATTATTAATATAAATAATAAGCAAATTGACATTTAAATTATTCAAAATAAACAATTCTTAACTTTACATCAGTTCCAAATTCTATCAAAATTTTGTCACTGGTTGTAACTAAAAATTTTTTATATGTTCAACCTATAACTTTCTTCATTTAACAATTTCATTGTACCTTACTTTGGGTGATTTAAACATTTATCTCATTTAATTTACTACTTGATCTGTATACACCTATAATCTTTCTCCCTCTGACTCTAATCTCTAACAATTGTAACTCACATGACACCCATCTCTATCAAAAACATCTACCCCATCAATCTCCTAAACCCAACCTATCATTAAACTCAATTTGCCACCTTCTCTCTATATATAAAAAAAAAATACTCTCTAACCCTTTTGTACATAGGATACGTGTTCCCCCCCCCAAAAAAAACTCATTTCCCTTATCTGGCCCTGGATTCTACCTAAGGCGGCCCCGTCCCACTAAATCGGTCCCAATCCCGTCCCAACTTATCATTATGTTGTGGACTCCTATATTACACTACCCCCTACTACAAAATTGCCATCCCCAAAATCCCAATCTCATTACCTTACTACAACTACAACAAAATAACATCATTAATTATAAACATCAATATATCACTCAAAACTCTACATAGGTTCTCCATAACTACTGTGTCAACATCAATACTTCTCAAAATTCTATAACATTACATTAACTCAACACAACCTTACATTAACTCAAAACAATACTTTTCTCTCTACTACCCCTTTAACTTTAACTTCAACTTGGACTGATCTACATGTCCCATAAAATATTCATCACCCAAAACTATCATTTATTAACTTTCACCAATTACTTCTCCATTTAAATAGCCTCTGTAATACATTGAAACACTATATTAAACATTAATTACCTGGAACATTTACAACCAATAGACCAGTGACATTTTATTGCTGATCAGCTGATATCCCTAACACAATTAAAACACATCTCAAAATTGAACAAATTACATGAAATATATATATATATTTATTTCTCCTTACTTCTCGGCTCCTTATTTCCCATTTCTCTGATTCTGATAATTCATGTTAACCGCCTGCCAGACGGTTTAATTATCTGCTTAGTTCAAAAAATACACAAATCATATAAAACATACTTTATATCAACTCTCATATCTAACCTACAAAAATACAATATTACCTTTAAAAATTATACCATGAACACCTTATAGTGAACGTATGAGCAGCTAGTTATTTAAACAGAGCACAAGCATTTTTATTGGATCAAAATTTAAGTTAAAATTTTATGTTATAAAATTTATATTCGTGGTTCATCTGAGTCACCTCCCATCCACACACAAAATTTCCAAATTCATTATTAATAATTATCATGTATCATTTTCCATTTATTATTAAATTTTTTAATTATTTGTATTGAACACAATTATTTCAAATAATTTCACTATTGAATTAAAATCTTAGTTACCCCTGTAAACATTTTTATTGTACATGATTCATACTGTAAAAGTTCTATACTTACATTCCATTTAACATGGTATTACACATAACCTCTACCCCCTACACCCCAATACTTTCACCTCACCTCTGAAAGATTTAACACAAATATCAGTTTAAATCAAACAATTTATCCTTTAATCACCAAATTTCCAAATCTCGTAAAATAAATTGAATTCATAAAAAAATTTTAATTAATTAACATTTAAATAATCAATCAAAATATTTAACATGTATCAAATTGATTTAATTAAATTAATTACTGAAAAATACAAGTTTCATTTCTATTGTTTGCCATTATACAAATTAGCCCATCACTGTTTCCAAAATTAATGTTATTATTTATTTAAATTGCAAAATATTATTTTTATTATTATCACTTATCTATATACATACATTGTTTAGCTGACCTTCTACAATACACATGAATAAATGCACTACAATTATTTACAAACTTTAGTTATTAACTGTTCAGTTTTTTCGCACTTCATTGTCCAAATCTGCCATGTCAGAACCATAAAACATAATGTTTATCACTGTCTTTTATTGTTTTATAGTTTATCCTCCATCGTCATAGATTAACCTTGGTGTTATGTAGCATCGTTCAATTTCATTAATACACCAGTTATTGTTTTGTGTATTATAACCATACAAACTAACTTCACTCATCTTACCAAAATACTCATTAAACCAGTCAAAGTTAGGCATTTTTGTTACTTTTTGTTACATCTCCATCGTAAATACATTCATGATCGGGTTAATTACTTTAGTCAAATCATTATAGTCATTATTATTCAAATATACTTTTAAACTTTCCTTCCATTCGTCATACTTTCTATTCAAATTATACAATTCTGTTACTTTCTCCACATACAATTCTCTGTTTACCTCTATCTCATCACCACACCACATCACATTCTCACAGTTATTCCGGACAGAGGGTACACAATAACACAACAAAAATAAATACTTCAATTCATCTATCAATACGGGACTCTTGCCCTTCAACCACAACACTTGTGAACTCATTAAATCATCATAAACATTATCAACAATAAGGGGAAAATTTACCCTCTGTCCCCACTCTACCACAGTATTATTTTTCCTCTCTCTCTCTAACTCATACACACACATTAACATCTCATAATCACATTTTACAAATTCCTCAGTATTTTCATTACTTATTTTCACCGTATCGATTTCCGATACTAACTCTTTACACACATTACTACACTCAATATTATTATTCTCATTATTTTCAACATCATCATTATCACTTGATATCTTACTCTCTACTACTACGTTTTTACACATATCATTATAATTATCCTCTGTTTTACATTCAAAATTTTCAATTACCTTTTGTCTCTGTTTATCAAATTTTTCCACCACATTACTCTCTATTTTGTCAATTTTATTATTCATACTATTCAATGAGTGACTCAACGTTTCTTTTAATTCATTTGTCAATTTTATAAAGTTACTCTCACAGTTGATTTTTACTTATTAATTTCAGTTCTGCAGTTAAATTCACTTTTAATTTCGGTCTTAATTTCATTCAATTTGTTATTCTGTGTATCTAATTTCTCATTTATATTATTTTTAAATTCTTGCATCTCGTTTTTCTGTTCATCTAACTTTACATCAAATTTATTGAGCATTTCGTTTTTTTGTTCATCTAATTTGTTATTGATTTGGTTTGTAGTGGTTTGTATCAGGTAAAATATATCATTTATTGACAACTCTTTTGCTCTATTCGTTACAGGAGTAGATTCTGCTTGTGCTCCACTCATTATTACCGATTGTGTCAGATTATTCTCGTCTATCAGGTTTGGAGTTGTCTCCAATCCTGAATCATTTATATTATTTGATTCATTGGAAACACTTTCTTTGACCACCTTAGGGTCTGAATTAATTTCTCCCTCCCCCGTGATAGTTACATCACTCATACTAACTTTATCTCCGTCTTCCATTTTTCTTATTTATGAGATTTCGTTCTATATAAAATTTCAATTTTAAATATTTCTGTATTATTCAGTATAATATAATTTAAGTATCGCTTAACTACATCTTAACATCATTTACATATAATCGGTTCTCACTTCTACTTAACCTCTAAATCACGCCAACATCCTATTTGTAGGTACGGTTTTTTTACTTTATTTTTCTTTACTCATAAAAACTGTCCCTGTCGGCTGCGCCATTGAGATGCTAATAAAACTCATTAAATCTATTAAAACACATAAATTGCTTTGACCTACCTGTACAACTTCTATCCGGGCCAGGATTCTCGTACGAACGTAAAATGTTAGCGTGATTTACAGGTTACTGAAATAAGTAACTTGACTCATTTTTTAATGAAGAGAAATGATATTTTAATTTGTTAAACATTATTGAAAATTTCATCTAAAACAGTTATGCCTGTTTATGCAGATTAATTTACTTTTTTTTTTCTTTGTTCACTTTATCTTCTACTACAGGTTAACTTATTCTAAACTCTTACATTACTGATTACATTTCATTATTAATACAGACAGAGCCCAGCCTGCAATTTTTCACACTTACTCAAACACACTAAATTATAAACCCCTTAACATTTTGAATGATATTCCTCCCCCGTCGACCACTGCAGTCTGCACGCCCGCACTCATTGTTCGGGTAAATGTCTTGTTATTTTCCAAAAATTAACGATCTGAATGGGTTCGGTTCTTCTAAAGGACCGCGGTCACACAATTTTTTACTGTTATTTCTTCATTACCGGTAAAATTATGAAACTTTATTAGGAGCCTAATTTAGCTTAGTGTGCCGGCCTACACGTATAGAGTAACTGTACAACGTGCTTGGCTGAGCGGGAGGAACTGTGTGTTCACTGCCAACAGATTTTTGTCGCCGTTTCAAGTTGAATTGCTGTGGTTTATTCACTCTATGCATGGCACATAATGTGTTTTTTGTGAGGTAATCTTGGACGATATTTGTCGCTGCTAGATTGATGTCACTAGCAGTTGGCGGGGCTTAACGATATTTCCTGTAGTTCGTCTTGCTGATATCACAAACTGTTCGTTCATGCGCGATTTTTTACAGCGCCGTTGGAGTTTCACGGCGTCACTACAGCGCCCCTGCTTGAGATGTTAAGTGCGTGCATCGTCACACATATACCGAGTTCTGAGAAAATTAAGGTGGTGCGAATTCCTTGCCGAGTTACACAATAGAAATTGCGCCTTGCCTTTGTTTCAACACTGTTTCTTACCACGTGTTCTGTTACAATGGAAATAACGTTCGCCGTAAAATAAAACTTTCACAATAATTTTTTATAAAATCCCGCAAAATGAAATAAATAAAAATACAAATGCTCCATACTGTAAGAAATAAAATTACCCAAAATTTTGGCACGTTACAATACCCCCTCAATGAGAATTCTGCTGTCCAAAACAGAAGAAATCTCATTTATAAACCCCGAAGAGGACCGGTGAGGAACTGGTGCCAACAACCCCCTGGTTCTAACACTTCATGGGTAAACGACCCCCCTGGCTTGGCGGCTATGGACGCATCTGAACGAGATCACTGGACTTCTCCGTAAGAGATCCCAACAACGAAAAATCGAACAGACAAGTACCACCGCACACCTCGCCGTCTAACATGCTACCCCCTAAAATCCTCAATCCCTGGCTTAGATTATGCCAGATCCTCCACCGATATGTTTCCCCTTTTATGCAAGCTGGGCTGCCTTTAGCAGATACTGGGCTCACACACACTCACATTACATATTATACATTGAAAAATTCTTTAAAATTTACTATTTCATCTAAGAAAAAAATTTCAGAATTCAAAATAAAATATTGTATCAAAAATTCTCTTCCTTATTTTCTGTTTTATTTAAAATGAGTTAATTTAAACATTTCTCCTAATTAAACATATCCTTAACCTAACATGTGAATACTTAGGAGTCTAACAATACAGGCCAATACAATAAATCAATAAAATTAAACATGGTTAATACACAAACAATCAAATAATCAATACTTTAAAATATTCCTTAGCTGGCAGGCGAAAAATCAAGATTTAAAAAAAAAAATATATATATTTTCCAAAAAATTTTAAAATTAAAAAAAATTTAAGTTCATTAAAAGGTTTCCTTTACATGTAGAAATTATTTAAAAATTGGTTTAAATTGATCAAAACAACAGTTGAACTGACTTCCATACTATGAAATTATATGACCTTACCATCAGCTGATCAAAACTAGGTCAAGTTCAAAACCTTGACCCACATATGTTATGTACACTTTCTATCTGAAAATACATTTGACATCTGTAATATCCTAATTTGAAACACAAAACATAATAAAACTAAACATTTAAAATAACAAAATATTATTAATATAAATAATAAGCAAATTGACATTTAAATTATTCAAAATAAACAATTCTTAACTTTACATCAGTTCCAAATTCTATCAAAATTTTGTCACTGGTTGTAACTAAAAATTTTTTATATGTTCAACTATAACTTTCTTCATTTAACAATTTCATTGTACCTTACTTTGGGTGATTTAAACATTTATCTCATTTAATTTACTACTTGATCTGTATACACCTATAATCTTTCTCCCTCTGACTCTAATCTCTAACAATTGTAACTCACATGACACCCATCTCTATCAAAAACATCTACCCCATCAATCTCTAAACCCAACCTATCATTAAACTCAATTTGCCACCTTCTCTCTATATATAAAAAAAAAATACTCTCTAACCCTTTGTACATAGGATACGTGTTCCCCCCCAAAAAAAAACTCATTTCCCTTATCTGGCCCCTGGATTCTACCTAAGGCGGCCCCGTCCCACTAAATCGGTCCCAATCCCGTCCCAACTTATCATTATGTTGTGGACTCCTATATTACACTACCCCCTACTACAAAATTGCCATCCCCAAAATCCCAATCTCATTACCTTACTACAACTACAACAAAATAACATCATTAATTATAAACATCAATATATCACTCAAAACTCTACATAGGTTCTCCATAACTACTGTGTCAACATCAATACTTCTCAAAATTCTATAACATTACATTAACTCAACACAACCTTACATTAACTCAAAACAGTACTTTTCTCTCTACTACCCCTTTAACTTTAACTTCAACTTGGACTGATCTACATGTCCCATAAAATATTCATCACCCAAAACTATCATTTATTAACTTTCACCAATTACTTCTCCATTTAAATAGCCTCTGTAATACATTGAAACACTATATTAAACATTAATTACCTGGAACATTTACAACCAATAGACCAGTGACATTTTATTGCTGATCAGCTGATATCCCTAACACAATTAAAACACATCTCAAAATTGAACAAATTACATGAAATATATATATATTTATTTCTCCTTACTTCTCGGCTCCTTATTTCCCATTTCTCTGATTCTGATAATTCATGTTAACCGCCTGCCAGACGGTTTAATTATCTGCTTAGTTCAAAAAATACACAAATCATATAAAACATATACTTTATATCAACTCTCATATCTAACCTACAAAAATACAATATTACCTTTAAAAATTATACCATGAACACCTTATAGTGAACGTATGAGCAGCTAGTTATTTAAACAGAGCACAAGCATTTTTATTGGATCAAAATTTAAGTTAAAATTTTATGTTATAAAATTTATATTCGTGGTTCATCTGAGTCACCTCCCATCCACACACAAAATTTCCAAATTCATTATTAATAATTATCATGTATCATTTTCCATTTATTATTAAATTTTTTAATTATTTGTATTGAACACAATTATTTCAAATAATTTCACTATTGAATTAAAATCTTAGTTACCCCTGTAAACATTTTTATTGTACATGATTCATACTGTAAAAGTTCTATACTTACATTCCATTTAACATGGTATACACATAACCTCTACCCCCTACACCCCAATACTTTCACCTCACCTCTGAAAGATTTAACACAAATATCAGTTTAAATCAAACAATTTATCCTTTAATCACCAAATTTCCAAATCTCGTAAAATAAATTGAATTCATAAAAAAATTTTAATTAATTAACATTTAAATAATCAATCAAAATATTTAACATGTATCAAATTGATTTAATTAAATTAATTACTGAAAAATACAAGTTTCATTTCTATTGTTTGCCATTATACAAATTAGCCCATCACTGTTTCCAAAATTAATGTTATTATTTATTTAAATTGCAAAATATTATTTTTATTATTATCACTTATCTATATACATACATTGTTTAGCTGACCTTCTACAATACACATGAATAAATGCACTACAATTATTTACAAACTTTAGTTATTAACTGTTCAGTTTTTTCGCACTTCATTGTCCAAATCTGCCATGTCAGAACCATAAAACATAATGTTTATCACTGTCTTTTATTGTTTTATAGTTTATCCTCCATCGTCATAGATTAACCTTGGTGTTATGTAGCATCGTTCAATTTCATTAATACACCAGTTATTGTTTTGTGTATTATAACCATACAAACTAACTTCACTCATCTTACCAAAATACTCATTAAACCAGTCAAAGTTAGGCATTTTTGTTACATCTCCATCGGTAAATACATTCATGATCGGGTTAATTACTTTAGTCAAATCATTATAGTCATTATTATTCAAATATACTTTTAAACTTTCCTTCCATTCGTCATACTTTCTATTCAAATTATACAATTCTGTTACTTTCTCCACATACAATTCTCTGTTTACCTCTATCTCATCACCACACCACATCACATTCTCACAGTTATTCCGGACAGAGGGTACACAATAACACAACAAAAATAAATACTTCAATTCATCTATCAATACGGGACTCTTGCCCTTCAACCACAACACTTGTGAACTCATTAAATCATCATAAACATTATCAACAATAAGGGGAAAATTTACCCTCTGTCCCCACTCTACCACAATATTATTTTTCCTCTCTCTCTCTAACTCATACACACACATTAACATCTCATAATCACATTTTACAAATTCCTCAGTATTTTCATTACTTATTTTCACCGTATCGATTTCCGATACTAACTCTTTACACACATTACTACACTCAATATTATTATTCTCATTATTTTCAACATCATCATTATCACTTGATATCTTACTCTCTACTACTACGTTTTTACACATATCATTATAATTATCCTCTGTTTTACATTCAAAATTTTCAATTACCTTTTGTCTCTGTTTATCAAATTTTTCCACCACATTACTCTCTATTTTGTCAATTTTATTATTCATACTATTCAATGAGTGACTCAACGTTTCTTTTAATTCATTTGTCAATTTTATAAAGTTACTCTCACAGTTGATTTTTACTTTATTAATTTCAGTTCTCAGTTCATCAAATTTGCAGTTAAATTCACTTTTAATTTCGGTCTTAATTTCATTCAATTTGTTATTCTGCGTATCTAATTTCTCATTTATATTATTTTTAAATTCTTGCATCTCGTTTTTCTGTTCATCTAACTTTACATCAAATTTATTGAGCATTTCGTTTTTTTGTTCATCTAATTTGTTATTGATTTGGTTTTTAGTGGTTTGTATCAGGTAAAATATATCATTTATTGACAACTCTTTTGCTCTATTCGTTACAGGAGTAGATTCTGCTTGTGCTCCACTCATTATTACCGATTGTGTCAGATTATTCTCGTCTATCAGGTTTGGAGTTGTCTCCAATCCTGAATCATTTATATTATTTGATTCATTGGAAACGCTTTCTTTGACCACCTTAGGGTCTGAATTAATTTCTCCCTCCCCCGTGATAGTTACATCACTCATACTAACTTTATCTCCGTCTTCCATTTTTCTTATTTATGAGATTTCGTTCTATATAAAATTTCAATTTTAAATATTTCTGTATTATTCAGTATAATATAATTTAAGTATCGCTTAACTACATCTTAACATCATTTACATATAATCGGTTCTCACTTCTACTTAACCTCTAAATCACGCCAACATCCTATTTGTAGGTACGGTTTTTTACTTTATTTTTCTTTACTCATAAAAACTGTCCCTGTCGGCTGCGCCATTGAGATGCTAATAAAACTCATTAAATCTATTAAAACACATAAATTGCTTTGACCTACCTGTACAACTTCTATCCGGGCCAGGATTCTCGTACGAACGTAAAATGTTAGCGTGATTTACAGGTTACTGAAATAAGTAACTTGACTCATTTTTTAATGAAGAGAAATGATATTTTAATTTGTTAAACATTATTGAAAATTTCATCTAAAACAGTTATGCCTGTTTATGCAGATTAATTTACTTTTTTTTTTCTTTGTTCACTTTATCTTCTACTACAGGTTAACTTATTCTAAACTCTTACCTTACTGATTACATTTCATTATTAATACAGACAGAGCCCAGCCTGCAATTTTTCACACTTACTCAAACACACTAAATTATAAACCCCTTAACATTTTGAATGATATTCCTCCCCCGTCGACCACGCAGTCTGCACGCCCGCACTCATTGTTCAGGTAAATGTCTTATTTTCCAAAAATTAACGATCTGAATGGGTTCGGTTCTTCTAAAGGACCGCGGTCACACAATTTTTTACTGTTATTTCTTCATTACCGGTAAAATTATGAAACTTTATTAGGAGCCTAATTTAGCTTAGTGTGCCGGCCTACACGTATAGAGTAACTGTACAACGTGCTTGGCTGAGCGGGAGGAACTGTGTGTTCACTGCCAACAGATTTTTGTCGCCGTTCAAGTTGAATTGCTGTGGTTTATTCACTCTATGCATGGCACATAATGTGTTTTTTGTGAGGTAATCTTGGACGATATTTGTCGCTGCTAGATTGATGTCACTAGCAGTTGGCGGGGCTTAACGATATTTCCTGTAGTTCGTCTTGCTGATATCACAAACTGTTCGTTCATGCGCGATTTTTTACAGCGCCGTTGGAGTTTCACGGCGTCACTACAGCGCCCCTGCTTGAGATGTTAAGTGCGTGCATCGTCACACATATACCGAGTTCTGAGAAAATTAAGGTGGTGCGAATTCCTTGCCGAGTTACACAATAGAAATTGCGCCTTGCCTTTGTTTCAACACTGTTTCTTACCACGTGTTCTGTTACAATGGAAATAACGTTCGCCGTAAAATAAAACTTTCACAATAATTTTTTATAAAATCCTGCAAAATGAAATAAATAAAAATACAAATGCTCCATACTGTAAGAAATAAAATTACCCAAAATTTTGGCACGTTACAATACCCCCTCAATGAGAATTCTGCTGTCCAAAACAGAAGAAATCTCATTGATAAACCCCGAAGAGGACCGGTGAGGAACTGGTGCCAACAACCCCCTGGTTCTAACACTTCATGGGTAAACGACCCCCCTGGCTTGTCGGCTATGGACGCATCTGAACGAGATCACTGGACTTCTCCGTAAGAGATCCCAACAACGAAAAATCGAACAGACAAGTACCACCGCACACCTCGCCGTCTAACATGCTACCCCCTAAAATCCTCAATCCCTGGCTTAGATTATGCCAGATCCTCCACCGATATGTTTCCCCTTTTATGCAAGCTGGGCTGCCTTTAGCAGATACTGGGCTCACACACACTCACATTACATATTATACATTGAAAAATTCTTTAAAATTTACTATTTCATCTAAGAAAAAAATTTCAGAATTCAAAATAAAATATTGTATCAAAAATTCTCTTCCTTATTTTCTGTTTTATTTAAAATGAGTTAATTTAAACATTTCTCCTAATTAAACATATCCTTAACCTAACATGTGAATACTTAGGAGTCTAACAATACAGGCCAATACAATAAATCAATAAAATTAAACATGGTTAATACACAAACAATCAAATAATCAATACTTAAAATATTCCTTAGCTGGCAGGCGAAAAATCAAGATTTAAAAAAAAAAATATATATATTTTCCAAAAAATTTTAAAATTAAAAAAAATTTAAGTTCATTAAAAGGTTTCCTTTACATGTAGAAATTATTTAAAAATTGGTTTAAATTGATCAAAACAACAGTTGAACTGACTTCCATACTATGAAATTATATGACCTTACCATCAGCTGATCAAAACTAGGTCAAGTTCAAAACCTTGACCCACATATGTTATGTACACTTTCTATCTGAAAATACATTTGACATCTGTAATATCCTAATTTGAAACACAAAACATAATAAAACTAAACATTTAAAATAACAAAATATTATTAATATAAATAATAAGCAAATTGACATTTAAATTATTCAAAATAAACAATTCTTAACTTTACATCAGTTCCAAATTCTATCAAAATTTTGTCACTGGTTGTAACTAAAAATTTTTTATATGTTCAACTATAACTTTCTTCATTTAACAATTTCATTGTACCTTACTTTGGGTGATTTAAACATTTATCTCATTTAATTTACTACTTGATCTGTATACACCTATAATCTTTCTCCCTCTGACTCTAATCTCTAACAATTGTAACTCACATGACACCCATCTCTATCAAAAACATCTACCCCATCAATCTCTAAACCCAACCTATCATTAAACTCAATTTGCCACCTTCTCTCTATATATAAAAAAAAAATACTCTCTAACCCTTTGTACATAGGATACGTGTTCCCCCCCAAAAAAAAACTCATTTCCCTTATCTGGCCCCTGGATTCTACCTAAGGCGGCCCCGTCCCACTAAATCGGTCCCAATCCCGTCCCAACTTATCATTATGTTGTGGACTCCTATATTACACTACCCCCTACTACAAAATTGCCATCCCCAAAATCCCAATCTCATTACCTTACTACAACTACAACAAAATAACATCATTAATTATAAACATCAATATATCACTCAAAACTCTACATAGGTTCTCCATAACTACTGTGTCAACATCAATACTTCTCAAAATTCTATAACATTACATTAACTCAACACAACCTTACATTAACTCAAAACAATACTTTTCTCTCTACTACCCCTTTAACTTTAACTTCAACTTGGACTGATCTACATGTCCCATAAAATATTCATCACCCAAAACTATCATTTATTAACTTTCACCAATTACTTCTCCATTTAAATAGCCTCTGTAATACATTGAAACACTATATTAAACATTAATTACCTGGAACATTTACAACCAATAGACCAGTGACATTTTATTGCTGATCAGCTGATATCCCTAACACAATTAAAACACATCTCAAAATTGAACAAATTACATGAAATATATATATATTTATTTCTCCTTACTTCTCGGCTCCTTATTTCCCATTTCTCTGATTCTGATAATTCATGTTAACCGCCTGCCAGACGGTTTAATTATCTGCTTAGTTCAAAAAATACACAAATCATATAAAACATATACTTTATATCAACTCTCATATCTAACCTACAAAAATACAATATTACCTTTAAAAATTATACCATGAACACCTTATAGTGAACGTATGAGCAGCTAGTTATTTAAACAGAGCACAAGCATTTTTATTGGATCAAAATTTAAGTTAAAATTTTATGTTATAAAATTTATATTCGTGGTTCATCTGAGTCACCTCCCATCCACACACAAAATTTCCAAATTCATTATTAATAATTATCATGTATCATTTTCCATTTATTATTAAATTTTTTAATTATTTGTATTGAACACAATTATTTCAAATAATTTCACTATTGAATTAAAATCTTAGTTACCCCTGTAAACATTTTTATTGTACATGATTCATACTGTAAAAGTTCTATACTTACATTCCATTTAACATGGTATACACATAACCTCTACCCCCTACACCCCAATACTTTCACCTCACCTCTGAAAGATTTAACACAAATATCAGTTTAAATCAAACAATTTATCCTTTAATCACCAAATTTCCAAATCTCGTAAAATAAATTGAATTCATAAAAAAATTTTAATTAATTAACATTTAAATAATCAATCAAAATATTTAACATGTATCAAATTGATTTAATTAAATTAATTACTGAAAAATACAAGTTTCATTTCTATTGTTTGCCATTATACAAATTAGCCCATCACTGTTTCCAAAATTAATGTTATTATTTATTTAAATTGCAAAATATTATTTTTATTATTATCACTTATCTATATACATACATTGTTTAGCTGACCTTCTACAATACACATGAATAAATGCACTACAATTATTTACAAACTTTAGTTATTAACTGTTCAGTTTTTTCGCACTTCATTGTCCAAATCTGCCATGTCAGAACCATAAAACATAATGTTTATCACTGTCTTTTATTGTTTTATAGTTTATCCTCCATCGTCATAGATTAACCTTGGTGTTATGTAGCATCGTTCAATTTCATTAATACACCAGTTATTGTTTTGTGTATTATAACCATACAAACTAACTTCACTCATCTTACCAAAATACTCATTAAACCAGTCAAAGTTAGGCATTTTTGTTACATCTCCATCGGTAAATACATTCATGATCGGGTTAATTACTTTAGTCAAATCATTATAGTCATTATTATTCAAATATACTTTTAAACTTTCCTTCCATTCGTCATACTTTCTATTCAAATTATACAATTCTGTTACTTTCTCCACATACAATTCTCTGTTTACCTCTATCTCATCACCACACCACATCACATTCTCACAGTTATTCCGGACAGAGGGTACACAATAACACAACAAAAATAAATACTTCAATTCATCTATCAATACGGGACTCTTGCCCTTCAACCACAACACTTGTGAACTCATTAAATCATCATAAACATTATCAACAATAAGGGGAAAATTTACCCTCTGTCCCCACTCTACCACAATATTATTTTTCCTCTCTCTCTCTAACTCATACACACACATTAACATCTCATAATCACATTTTACAAATTCCTCAGTATTTTCATTACTTATTTTCACCGTATCGATTTCCGATACTAACTCTTTACACACATTACTACACTCAATATTATTATTCTCATTATTTTCAACATCATCATTATCACTTGATATCTTACTCTCTACTACTACGTTTTTACACATATCATTATAATTATCCTCTGTTTTACATTCAAAATTTTCAATTACCTTTTGTCTCTGTTTATCAAATTTTTCCACCACATTACTCTCTATTTTGTCAATTTTATTATTCATACTATTCAATGAGTGACTCAACGTTTCTTTTAATTCATTTGTCAATTTTATAAAGTTACTCTCACAGTTGATTTTTACTTTATTAATTTCAGTTCTCAGTTCATCAAATTTGCAGTTAAATTCACTTTTAATTTCGGTCTTAATTTCATTCAATTTGTTATTCTGCGTATCTAATTTCTCATTTATATTATTTTTAAATTCTTGCATCTCGTTTTTCTGTTCATCTAACTTTACATCAAATTTATTGAGCATTTCGTTTTTTTGTTCATCTAATTTGTTATTGATTTGGTTTTTAGTGGTTTGTATCAGGTAAAATATATCATTTATTGACAACTCTTTTGCTCTATTCGTTACAGGAGTAGATTCTGCTTGTGCTCCACTCATTATTACCGATTGTGTCAGATTATTCTCGTCTATCAGGTTTGGAGTTGTCTCCAATCCTGAATCATTTATATTATTTGATTCATTGGAAACGCTTTCTTTGACCACCTTAGGGTCTGAATTAATTTCTCCCTCCCCCGTGATAGTTACATCACTCATACTAACTTTATCTCCGTCTTCCATTTTTCTTATTTATGAGATTTCGTTCTATATAAAATTTCAATTTTAAATATTTCTGTATTATTCAGTATAATATAATTTAAGTATCGCTTAACTACATCTTAACATCATTTACATATAATCGGTTCTCACTTCTACTTAACCTCTAAATCACGCCAACATCCTATTTGTAGGTACGGTTTTTTACTTTATTTTTCTTTACTCATAAAAACTGTCCCTGTCGGCTGCGCCATTGAGATGCTAATAAAACTCATTAAATCTATTAAAACACATAAATTGCTTTGACCTACCTGTACAACTTCTATCCGGGCCAGGATTCTCGTACGAACGTAAAATGTTAGCGTGATTTACAGGTTACTGAAATAAGTAACTTGACTCATTTTTTAATGAAGAGAAATGATATTTTAATTTGTTAAACATTATTGAAAATTTCATCTAAAACAGTTATGCCTGTTTATGCAGATTAATTTACATTTTTTTTTCTTTGTTCACTTTATCTTCTACTACAGGTTAACTTATTCTAAACTCTTACCTTACTGATTACATTTCATTATTAATACAGACAGAGCCCAGCCTGCAATTTTTCACACTTACTCAAACACACTAAATTATAAACCCCTTAACATTTTGAATGATATTCCTCCCCCGTCGACCACGCAGTCTGCACGCCCGCACTCATTGTTCGGGTAAATGTCTTGTTATTTTCCAAAAATTAACGATCTGAATGGGTTCGGTTCTTCTAAAGGACCGCGGTCACACAATTTTTTACTGTTATTTCTTCATTACCGGTAAAATTATGAAACTTTATTAGGAGCCTAATTTAGCTTAGTGTGCCGGCCTACACGTATAGAGTAACTGTACAACGTGCTTGGCTGAGCGGGAGGAACTGTGTGTTCACTGCCAACAGATTTTTGTCGCCGTTCAAGTTGAATTGCTGTGGTTTATTCACTCTATGCATGGCACATAATGTGTTTTTTGTGAGGTAATCTTGGACGATATTTGTCGCTGCTAGATTGATGTCACTAGCAGTTGGGGGGGCTTAACGATATTTCCTGTAGTTCGTCTTGCTGATATCACAAACTGTTCGTTCATGCGCGATTTTTTACAGCGCCGTTGGAGTTTCACGGCGTCACTACAGCGCCCCTGCTTGAGATGTTAAGTGCGTGCATCGTCACACATATACCGAGTTCTGAGAAAATTAAGGTGGTGCGAATTCCTTGCCGAGTTACACAATAGAAATTGCGCCTTGCCTTTGTTTCAACACTGTTTCTTACCACGTGTTCTGTTACAATGGAAATAACGTTCGCCGTAAAATAAAACTTTCACAATAATTTTTTATAAAATCCCGCAAAATGAAATAAATAAAAATACAAATGCCCCATACTGTAAGAAATAAAATTACCCCAATTTTGGCACGTTACATCTGCTGATTCATCAATTAGTTATATTTTTTATGAAGGTATATATATAATTTTTCTAACTGTATAATGTCATTTTTATTATTATTTACTTCCACTATTTCCATATTGTTGGTTATATCTGTTATACTAAGATTCATACCAATAAGGTGATCTGCTATATTGGAGATTTCCGTTTTTTTATTATTAAAAGCTCTGATATGTTCCATAAATCTCTGTTTGAAATTTGTATATGTTCTACCGATGTATATGTAGTCACAATCATTACACTTTATTCTGTATATTCCACTTAATTTGTATACATCACAGTCTTTTCTATTTATTATTATATTGTATATACTTTTATTTGGTTTGTATGCATATTTACATTTATGTTTATCCAATTTTGTATTCTTTATAATGTATTGGAGATCTCGATATGTGTATTTGTAAGTTAGGTATGTTATATTTTCTTCTTTTCTGCATGTATTTATACTGCTTAATGTTGTTCTGTTGTTTAATATTGTTTTTTCTTTATATTTTTTATTTAATTTGTTTATAAATTTACTGTCATATCCATTTTCTGTTGCTATTTCTTTTATGATGTTCAATATTAAACAACAGAACAACATTAAGCAGTATACATGCATGCAGGAAAGAAGAAAATATAACATACCTAACCAGTGACGGATTAGTGTCACTTTTGGGGGGGGGGGCTTAGGGCAAGACTAAAATGACCAAACTCCAACAATAATTATCCAAGATGTATCTTTTCAGAATGAATTATGACACCATAGAAACTCATTTTCAGCACTATTTTTCTGTTTGTACATTTTTATTATTTCTTTTTATAAATACAAAATAGATTATTTTAATTTCATATTATTATATTATCCATACAAAAATATAAAAATAGAATTTAATCATATTTTTAAACATTTTATACATTCCGAGGTTTTTATTAACTTATGATATACCACAAAAAAGCTAATCAATGAAAAAAAAATCATTTTAAGTATTATTCTAAGCAATAAAACAAAATAATTCTGTTTATAAGCAAAAGAGAATTTACAAAGAGAGGAATTTGTTCGAAAGATAACATAATAAATAATTTCCAAAGATACAAAAACACTAAAATATAGTATAAAAGAATTACAGTATTTCTGTTCTTTTTCTTTCTTCTTTCATGAAAACATTTCTTTCCTTCTCTTTCCACCTTTCTCAATATATCTGTTTATGACTTTTGTTTTTTCAATAACAATATCTTTATGAATATACATAAGGGCTAGGCCAGTTAAACGTTTTTGGCCACAACGATTTCGAAGCCATGTCTTTGTTATCTTTAAGGTTGAGAAAGACCTCTCAGCTGTTGCAACTGATACTGGTAATGAGGCAAGTATTACTAAAAGATGTTTTATTGTGGGAAACATTTCTGCAACACAATAACCTAAGCATTCTATTGCTGATGATAGTAATGGAGTTTTGTTGTAGTTTTCTCTTTTCTATTTTGCCATCCAAATGTTCATTTCAACCTTTAAATCAGATTTAAAGGCACTATCGTCTTTTTCCATGGTCTTGCCATATTTTTTTGAAATCAACTCAATATCAGCATTTAGCCTCTTCTTTGTTACAGTATCATTTATACATTCTTTTGGTAAGAGTATATTAAGTCTGTATAATTCTAAAGCACCAGCAGAAAATCTACTCTTCATATCTGTGACAATTGAATCAAGGATTGGTATGTACAAATTTATCCTGAAATAACTTTTAACATCAGATGTGGCAGCATTTGCTCTATTCACTTGCCTAGAAGTGGTTCTAGGGACTTTCAATTCACTGTTGACAGATTTTGCAATTTCCGTTGCTTGCTCAAAAAGTTCATGAAATCCAGTTTCTGCATTCTGCTTTTTGTCTTCAAGCACAAAAAGAACGTCCGACAAAAACTCAGAAGCCCTGTATACGTCAACGTTTTCTTTTTGGAAATATCTGCTGAGAGGCAAAGTTTGACTAAGGATATCTGCGAGGCAAACTAAAGTAATAATAAACTTGCCATGAGTAATTGAACATAGAAGAGTTTTTGCCATTGCTGAGGACTTATCAGACATAAAAACAGCCCAGTTTGAAATTTTTCTAGAGTCAAAACGATCTTATTAAAATTCTCTAGGAAAACGGCAACAGATAAATGTCTCTCCACCCAACGTGTTTCACACATTGATATCAATTGCCTTCCAACATTCTTCAAAAAAGCATTATTTCTTTTCGGGGAGGCCGTAAAAAAGGAAACTGTTTCCTTTATTATCCCAATTGCATTTCTAACTGCTTGTACATTAGAGCAACTAGAAATTGAGAGGTTTAAGGAGTGGTTTAAGCAGGGTGTTCGTTCTGCGAAGACACACTGATCTTTTATAGTTTTTATCGCCCCTACCAGCTCAGAAGTCATTTCAGAACAACCGTCTGTTGCAATGCCTATGGAATAACTTGGATCCAGGTTCATTCCATGAAGGCACTCTAACACCAGTTTACCTAACTTATCTCCTGTTAATCTGGGATCTTCTGACTCAACAGGCTCTTCCTCACTCTCGCTATTACTTGAAAAGGATGATAGGGTTTCTTCACTTACAACATGATTTTGGGGTTTTGTTTTGTTTTCCCAAAGATTACCACTGTCATTCCGTGGGTCGATAAAACCAACAAAGTTTTCCCTTATACAGTTTTTACAAACATATCTTAAGAAAATTGATAACTGGGTCTTATGTGAAACATCTGTTGTTTCATCAAAACCAATACTGTAGACTTTATTTTCTTCAATTCTTCTAAGTACTAGTGATAAAATTTCCTCCCCACAGCATTCAATCAAATCATTTTGAATGGTCTTGCTCAGAAAGGAATTTCTGTGCCTTATAGAGTCACACTGCTTTTGAATTTGTGCATCTTTACAGACCTCAGTTCTAAACTTCATTAGTTCTTTAAAGTTTCCCTGATTTTTCAATGGATTATTTTCAAATCCGTCATCTCGTCGGGCCCGAAAAGGAATATTTTGTCTACCAAGAAACAGAACATTATCCAGAGATGATGACAACCTTTCTTGATTTACCTTAGCACGTTGAAGCCTATAAGAATCAACTTGATTTTTCAGGATTATGGTAAGTTAACAAAAAGTCATTTGCTTTTCCCATTGCCTGTTGGTGATACAATAATTTACTATGATGTTCTAAATCTCCATCCTTCCCCAAAAGCTTGGCAAATTTAGTTAGTGGTTGATTAACAAGGGTATTCAATTTCATCCCACCATGGTGTCCACACACATGCACATGGCCAGTAGCACAAAAAGGGTAAAATTTACAGAAAAGACCTTGCTTCAAATGAGAAAGGACAAGCCACGATTTATACTTCTCTAGATGATCTTTTTTTGACTGTCGGTTTTCAGTTCTGCCATTCTTGATATGTGATGAGTTTGGATACTTGTATCCGGAAGGACGTTCCCAATGATTTTCGAGAAGATTGGCAAGAATTCTGTCTGAGGGTTTTGTTCCAGTGTAATTTCCAATGTCATTTTCATAGATTACAGATGACTTTGGCAAAGATTCACTGCAAGATTCATTTTCCCCTAAAACAAAAGAAATTAGTTTTCAATTTAAAAAATTCTGAAATTTGCTTATTTTCCAACGATCTGGATTAGAAAGGCCCTTAAGATAGTTCATAACCTTAACAAACAGAATTAACAAACCTTATGGAATTAACAAACAGAATTCCATAAAACTCAGTATATATATATATATATATATATATATATATATTGTAATGTCTCGCGGGTATAGCTTAATAGTATCGTTTGATCTTATTGTCACTATTCCGATCGTCACTGTATTTCTTTATTGAAATAATGTTTAATGTTCCAAAAAAAGAAATCGAGTGTGTGTGATTATGCAGATATTTCCCTTAGATTTGATTTGGGTGAATTCAATAAAGTTGTTTGACTGTAGTTAGGAGAGAGAGTGCAAAAAGAATTATCCTCTTGGCATACAAATAATTAATTTAAATTTCTCCGCTAACACATTGGAGGTTAAATTAACACCAATAGCATGTAATATTTTCTGGTTGTCCGTTCTCTTCTCTGTCTCCAGACAATCTGTAAACAACTACCCTCTACTGAAAATAATACACATTTTTATTCAAATAACAAAGTATTCATTGTATTTATTTAGTAAATTTTTTGTTCTATCTCCTCCCAACACAGAAAGGTATAATCGATTCACACTGTCAACACAACATTAGTTCGATCTTATTTTTTAAACATAGAATGTATAACAAATATTTTTATCTTTTATAAAATATAAAACAATAAAGAAATAATTTATTAATTTCCCAGGGTTGTATTTGAGTTCTTTGTACTATGAGACGGTCAGAAATGAATATTTTAATACCAAGCTTTACATTAATTAATCTATTATATTTTGTAGTATGTAGTTCCGAGTTTATCCGCCAGAGTGCAGATTATGTTTCTTCACTACAACCACAAAATTTATTTAATGGCGCCCATCAATTCACATGGATTCGTTATACTGATTTTTTGGTTAACAAAAATAATAAAGTTTGTTTTCACCTCTTTTCCTGAAGTGTTTAAAGATATGGTGCTGTTTCTAGTGTTATGAAGTTATAGTTGAGTTGTAATTTAGTTAAATTTACTTGGATACGATCTCACCAAAATATCGACGTGCTGTAGACTAGGCCTAGATCTGGTAGTTTTATTTTTCAAAGTTTCATCAAATTAAGGGCGTGAATGGTTCAACTTGAAGGAGTTCTAATATAAGGTGTACATCACTCGTCAATTTTATTAAATTTCGCACTAGTTATTCCAAAAAGTATTCATTAATTTATCAAATTTTAATAGGCATTACACTTTTTGAAACGTTCACTTCCCAATCGTTTTAACAATTAATTCCAAACTTGTTAGTTAGTTGGTTACTCGTAGTAACCAAGATTTTTTTATGTTTTTTTATTGGTGAATCTATATACTTTTTAGTATATAGGCTATTATTAATTATTATAAATTTATTTCTTCTTTTTAGAAAAGTAATCCTCTTTATATGTTATTTATAATTGAATTTAATTTATCTAAAGTTTTTCTTTCTATTTTTCCTTGAGCTTGTACATTGGTCTTTTATATTTTAATTCCCTTCAATTGGATTTATTTATTATTTACTTAAAGTATCCTTACTCTAAACTATTTTCCTATGCAATCTTGCTCACATAGTATTATTTTATATTATTATTATTGTATATCTAACCCTGGGTTATCTTATATTTAAACACAATTATTATATTAAACATAAAAATTATACCTAGGTACAAGACCTTTGTGGCCTACACAATATAAAATTACACAAAAATACCAAAAAAAATACAAAATTTGTCAGCAGCAAAATAGTCCACTGCTACAATTGACTGTTTTTTCACCTACAGTATAAATAAGTATAAAGTGAGATGCTCTTTTTTAAAAGTTTACACTCTCACTATATACACTATATCTCACTTTGTACACTATATTTCACGTTGTTATTGTTTACAGAATTTTGTGGTACAAAGTTTTTTATAGGTAGGTACATAATACCCATTTCTGACTTTTAGAATGGGGTGATGACTGGTTTTAACGATGGTGACTGCGTTATCATATTTGGGCATGGGTTATGTAACGGGTTATATATATATATTATTATGAAAAAATATTGTCTTTAAAGTTTCGAATACAAAGCGAGTATAGAAAAAAAGATATAACAGTTAGAAAATGTATTCATTAACACGCGTTTTTATGGGAAATGCGACATTCTCAATTCTCTGAATATTGTAACGTCTCGCGGGTAATCTCTAGGAGTCTTATAGACGTACTTTTTTGTTAATTAACTCTAAGTTTTATTTGCCCCACGTTGGGCGCCATCTTGTAACGTCTCGCGGGTAATCTCTAGGAGTCTTATAGACGTACTTTTGTTAATTAACTCTAAGTTTTATTTGCCTTACGTTGTTAGCGTCATCTTGTAATGTCTCGCGGGTAATCTCTCAGAGTCTTAAAATATACGTTTCCGAAAAAGGTTTCTTATCGTCTATCTATGCTCTTCAAAAATCTCGCTTTAATGAGAGTCATAGAATTCGTTATAATTTATGTTTAAAATTCAAAAAAAAGAAATCGAGTGTGTGTGATTATGCAGATATTTCCCTTAGACTTTATTTGGGTGAATTCAATAAAGTTGTTAGACCGTAGTTAGGAGAGAGACTGCAAACAGAATTATCCTCTTGGCATACAAATAATTAATTTAAATTTCTCCGCTCATGAGACCAGCTGATTGTGACATTTACAAACACATTGGAGGTTAAATTAACACCAATGGCCTGTAATATTTTCTGGTTGTCCGTTCTCTTCTCTGTCTCCAGACAATCTGTAAACAACTACCCTCTACTGAAAATAATACACATTTTTATTCAAATAACAAAGTATTCATTGTATTTATTTAGTAAATTTTTGTTCTATCTCCTCCCAAAACAGAAAGGTATAATCGATTCTCACTGTCAACACAACATTAGTTCGATCTTATTTTTTAAACATAGAATGTATAACAAATATTTTTATCTTTTATAAAATATAAAACAATAAAGAAATAATTTATTAATTTCCCAGGGTTATTTTTGAGTTCTTTGTACTATGAGACGGTCAGAAATGAATATTTTAATACCAAGCTTTACATTAATTAATTTATTATATTTTGTAGTATGTAGTTCCGAGTTTATCCGCCAGAGTGCAGATTATGTTTCTTCACTAAAACCACGAAAGTTACTTAATGGCGGCTAGCAATTCACAGGGAACCGTAATGCTGATTTTTTGGTTAACAAAAATAATAAAGTTTGTTTTCACCTCTTTTCCTGAAGTGTTTAAAGATATGGTGCTGTTTCTAGTGTTAGAAGTTATAGTTGAGTTGTAATTTAGTTAAATTTACTTGGATACGATCTCGCCAAAATATCGACGTGCTGTAAACTAGGCCTGGATCTGGTAGTTTGATTTTTCAGTTTCATCAAATTAAGGCGTGAACGGTTCTACTTGAAGGAGTTCTAATATAAGGTGGACATCACTCGTCAATTTTATTAAATTTCGCACTAATTATTCCAAAAAGTATTCATTAATTTATCAAATTTTAATAGGCATTACACTTTTCAAAACGTTCACTTCCCAATCGTTTTAATAATTAATTCAAATCTTGTTAGGTGGTTACTCTTAGTAACCAAGAATTTTTTATGGTTTTTTATTGGTGAATCTATATACTTTTTAGTATATAGGCTATTATTAATTATTATAAATTTATTTCTTCTTTTTAGAAAAATAATCCTTTTTAAATTTTGTTTATAATCCAATTTAATTTATTTAAAGTTTTTCTTTATATTTTTCCTTAAGCTTGTACATTGGTCTTTTATATTTTAATTCCCTTCAATTTGATTTATTTATTATTTACTTAAAGTATCCTTACTCTAAACTATTTTCCTATGCCATCTTGCTCACATAGTATTATTTTATATTATTATTATTTTATATCTAACCCTGGGTTATCTTATATTTAAACAAAATTATTATATTAAACACAAAAATTATACCTAGGTACAAGACCTTTGTGGCCTACACAATATAAAATTACACAAAACACAAAAAAAATACAAAATTTGTCAGCAGCAATATAGTCCACTGCTACAATATTAATTGTTTTTTCATCTCCAGTATCAATCTGTGAGATGCTCTTTTTTAAAAGTTTACACTCTCACCAAGTACACTATGTTTCACTTTCTACACTATATTTCACTTTGTTATTGTTTACAGTGTTTTGTGGTACAAAGTTTTTTATAGCTTGGTATCTAATACCCATTTCTGACTTTTAGATTGGGGTGATGACTGGTTTTAACGATGGTGATTGTGTTATCATATTTGGGCATGAGTTATGTAACGTTACAATATCTTTCTATATAACTATTGAATTGACAACCGAATATCGATAAAACTTTCCTTCTTTAGAAGTTTGGTCCTTATTTCCCTTTGCAATCGTATTGTCTTCAACAACTTCAAGACACACATTAAATGTTGAAGGTCCAGCAGCATTGTCCAGAGGCACCAATTTCTCACCACTATTGCTACACTTCTTTTTCGTAAAGAAACATTTCAGCGTTGATTGTCTTTTCATTATAACAAACAACAATAAAGCAAGAGTTAAAAATGTAAACTTGAATCTAACACTTAAAACGAATTTACGAATCACATAACAATCAAAATACTTTTAAGCGAGCAAACAAAGCGTATAAGGCGAGTGCGTATTTTCGTGTGGCAAATTCCTCGAATTACTAAGGAGCATCGCAGCGATCACACAAACATAAACATCACAGTTTAACAGATTCGCATACGCAGTAGGGATTGACTTCTAGATCGAGGCGCCCCAAGCGATATCGAAACAAACTATTTTAGTCGGCTAAAGAGTGGACAAGAATTTCAACATTTATTTGATTATTTTTCTTCACTAATATTTTTTCACTATTTTGCTGGGGGGGGCGAATGCCCCCTCCGCCCCCTTTAATCCGTCGCTGTACCTAACTTACAAATACACATATCGAGATCTCCAATACATTATAAAGAATACAAAATTGGATAAACAAAAATATAAATATGCATACAAACCAAATAAAAGTATATACAATATAATAATAAATAGAAAAGACTGTGATATATACAAATTAAGTGGAATATACAGAATAAAGTGTAATGATTGTGACTACATATACATCGGTAGAACATATAGAAATTTCAAACAGAGATTTATGGAATATATCAGAGCTTTTAATAATAAAAAAACGGGAATCTCCAATATAGCAGATCACCTTATTGTTATGAATCATTTCTAACTGTATAATGTCATTTTTATTATTATTTACTTCCACTATTTCCGTATTGTTGGTTATATCTGGCGACCCTTCTGCGCACACCGCCGCGCCAGATATAACCAACAATATGGAAATAGTGGAAGTAAATAATAATAAAAATGACATTATACAGTTAGAAAAATTATATATATATATATATATATATTGTTACGACGGTCTACTCGATCGTCGTAGGTACAGTGGAAACAAAATAAGTACAAGACACCAATTAAGTCACTAATCACACCTTTAATTGTTATAGTAAAACAGTTCGTAATTAACAACACAGTGTCTACAACAAATCAAATGAAATTGTTCATACGCAATAAAATGTCCACTAATATTAAAACTCAACTGTATTACAATTATACCGTCCGAATACAAAACGCAACACTTCACTAATAACTACTTGAACGTACACCGTAATAACCCGAACCGCTCTGTAAAATATATCGCACTAATACTCTCGAACCGCACAGTCAAAAATCTCGCATTGAACTGAAAAACTAAGGCCGCGACGCGATGTATTTATAGTTACGCTACACACACCAGAAGCTTCCAAACTGCGTCTTATCTCTCGCAAACTACGTAATTGCTGCGGCCTTGACACAGTCCGAGCGCCCGAGCGAAGGCTGGCAAGTGCGAGAAAATTCTCGCAACATGCGTTTAGTAGCACGTACACCACACGCTTACGTCGAGATCTTTCTGGCACAATCGATAAACGCCTAGATTGTTCTATGCTGTCGTAGCACTGCCCCCTCCTTAAGCCTGTTCGTCCCGAACTGGCAAAGCGTCTTCGAAGTAATACTCGACCAGGCGATCTAGGTGGCCATCCTTGCGAAGGATAACTTTTCCGTTCTTCGAATTCAGTCTCGTGTGATCCGAACATCACGTTCCCAGGAATGCGAATCTTTCGCGTAACCACTAGCTTCGCTGGAATCACTCGCGTTGCGTCAGATACTAATGACCTAAATACCACTGGCTGATCCAAGTTTGTTTGGTTCTCGTCAACAACCTCTTGCGCAACCTCATCTTCAGCCACTTTACCCTCGGCCGCTTCTATCAGCTCAGGAACAAGCAAGAGTTTTGTCTCGACACCCATAGTTGGCTCTCCAATCACTTCTTTTGTCGTTATACTTATTTGTACTTCCTCTGCTAGTTCTTCCTCCATTTCCGCTTGCAACAGGGAGGTTTCCTCTTGACCAGACTTGTTGAATTTTTCTTCGACTAATGCCACTCGCTTAATCGAATGGTTGGTAGACCCTGTCATTCTAGCCATGCAAAGCTTTATCTTCTCTTGGCCAACTTTCAGGACATTCTCTCTTAAGTCCACAACGAATCCGTAGGCATTCATAATGTCCGTGCCAAGAATCACTTCATCGACAATATCTGCAACGAGCATTTGGTGGCTAAACTCAAGAAGACCCAGGCGTACACGTACGTCTACCTTTCCTAGCACCTTGACGGGGCTTCCAGTCACAGTCTGTATTGTACAAGAGCTAATTAGAGGATGGCGGTTACAGACTAAGTCAGGGCGCACAATGGACACTGTTGCGCCCGTGTCAACTGTAAATGATGTTGGTTTACCATCCGCAAATCCACTAACAATCAAGTTTCCACTGATCTTATGTAGCGTGGAAACTGTGTGCTGTTCTGGGCCTTTACTTCTCCAATTGGTGCGATCAGTCTCTTCTCTCGGTATCTTCTTCTCCCAACAGTCTACCTGTAGATGACCACGTTTTCCACAGTTGTAACATTTCGGTCTTCTGTCTTTTTCAAATCGTTGCGACTCTCTTGAACTTTTGAATTGTTTTTGAATCGTCTCTTTATGCTGTCCGCTATGACGATACTGTGGTATTGGATCCGTTTGGCTACAACGTGATGGCATACTTTGATTAATGTAGGTCGCCGACTTGGCAGCTTCAAAACGGAGAGCATGAACAAGAGCGTCTGATTTATTATCATGCCGAGCCATTCTTAACACTTGTTGTAACTGACGATCTCTGATACCGTCAATAAACATAATGAGAGAAATCCACTTCCGGAAGTCCTCCGATTCTTCGGGATAAGCCAATCTCGTCAGTCGGTCGATATTTGCTTCAAACTCTTGAAGGCTCTCCTCTGAACGCTGTCGCCTCGCTTTAAGTTGTTCACGGTACACTTCGCACAAATGCTGGTCACCGTACCATAATTCCAAAGCTTTAGTTAATTCGGCATAGACGTTCTGACTGTTAGATGGCACTTTGTGTATTACCTCTGCGGCAGGTCCTTTTAACGCAAGAACGAGTGAGAGGCCTTTCTCTTCTTCCGTCCAGTTATTTAAGCAAGCGGCAGCTTCAAATTGGCGATAATAAGTTGCCCAGTGGGTGCTTCCATTAAACGACGGGGCCTTTGCAAAAACTGACCCTACTTCAGTTAATAGCGTTCTTTGATTTCTCTGATATTTTGAATCTTCTAAGCTTGACATACTTGTTTTTATAGTTGACACAGATTTTTCTATTTCAGATATTCTGTCAACTTGTTTGTTCAGCTCACCTTGTAACAGGACAAATTTTGCAGTGGTATCCTCTTGTACGAACGTCTTAACGTCGTCTGCTTGACGGCTAAATTCTTTTTTTTGTCCCTCTGGTATTTCATTTTCACGATTAAGTTTTTCGTCTTGTCGTTTTTCTGCTTCTTCTCTTTCTTGTATTCGTTCTTCTTTTTGTCGTCTTTCTGTCTGCAACAGCAGCGCCTGTAAATTTTCCATCATCTGACTGGCATCCATTGTTTATCGATTAATTACGAATCACACTCGTCTTGTACAAAGCGTCCCCTGTTTCCACTGTTAACCGTTCTATCCCACTTCTGACACCACTGTTACGACGGTCTACTCGATCGTCGTAGGTACAGTGGAAACAAAATAAGTACAAGACACCAATTAAGTCACTAATCACACCTTTAATTGTTATAGTAAAACAGTTCGTAATTAACAACACAGTGTCTACAACAAATCAAATGAAATTGTTCATACGCAATAAAATGTCCACTAATATTAAAACTCAACTGTATTACAATTATACCGTCCGAATACAAAACGCAACACTTCACTAATAACTACTTGAACGTACACCGTAATAACCCGAACCGCTCTGTAAAATATATCGCACTAATACTCTCGAACCGCACAGTCAAAAATCTCGCATTGAACTGAAAAACTAAGGCCGCGACGCGATGTATTTATAGTTACGCTACACACACCAGAAGCTTCCAAACTGCGTCTTATCTCTCGCAAACTACGTAATTGCTGCGGCCTTGACACAGTCCGAGCGCCCGAGCGAAGGCTGGCAAGTGCGAGAAAATTCTCGCAACATGCGTTTAGTAGCACGTACACCACACGCTTACGCCGAGATCTTTCTGGCACAATCGATAAACGCCTAGATTGTTCTATGCTGTCGTAGCACTATATATATATATATATATATTATAACTTTACCCCGTGTGTTCGGTTTAAGGCCCACTGTTGGGTTCGTCAATTTATAACTATCCTTTTGCGTCGCCTAATTAAGTCCCACGTTATGAGCGTCAATTTATAACTTACCGGGTACGTACCTCTCTTTCCTTCCTCTCTTTAATTATTTAATATGCAAATTCCTTCTGTATCTTAATTTATTAGGTGTCGTGATATAGTTAATTATGAATACCTTATCTCTCTATTTAATCTAAAAGTGAATGAAACTTATGTATGTTGGGTGTTATTCAGAAATTCCGCTCAAGCCTATTCTGCTTTGCAGAGAATAAGAGAAATTTCGTATGGAATTCTCCTCTCTTTAATACCTGAGAAGTCCGCAACTAGCGCTGCAGTTCCCAGACAAAGGAAATTTAGCGGTTAACCCACCGCGTACGGTGATTAGTGGTTATACTCCCTATCTGTTTATTTCTTATTCACACTTCATTAAATAATACATAAATGATAAGATCTTGAAATTATGCAATGATTCTTTATTATTTCAAATATTTAACATCCAATAATATTGTTCTTACTTGAGATACGAAAAGGCTATAAGTTTGGGTTAAATGATTATCGATCGGTACAATGTTTTATATTAAATTCAGTTCTGATATTTTTTTATAATTATTTTAGATACAGGGTGTGAAGGTTCTTTCAACTGTTGGGAAAATCAGAAAATACATAAATAGGAATGCAAGATATTACAAGAGTAAAGTTTTAATTTATTTAATATTATTTAAATAATTGAAGTTTACCGTTCGCTGGACCATGCAGCTCGAGAAGGCTGTTCGCATCTAACCTCTTTAGTGATCGTTCAGTATCAAACGCAGATGAGATGATTTTCTTCCGTCTTGTCTTCAAAGTTATAATAAAAGTGGAATCCTTGGTCCTGGGTTGATGCAGAAATACCGCTCCTTTTGTTCACCAATATCCAAACTTGTGATTACGTGCTTCGACGAACTCCGAATCCAAATACGTTTTCCTATTGTACGATGTAAACTGCAGTGTCCAATATGATTTGATGGTTATTCTATTTTCGTTTGGTTTAAAGGATTAAATCTTTCTACAGGTAGTTCTTTATCTGGTTTTATTACTTCATTAAATTAACATTCGTTTCATGATCTGATATTGGGCAATCCAAGTCATTCCTTTGAATTTAATTGCTTATTATCGTTTTATACTATTCAATTAGACAATTTGGTTAATGTTTATTTTGCCCAAATTATGGTAATTAGTCCTTCATTGATTGTGAATGTTAATGTATTTAATAATTTAGATTAATTCAGGTTTTTATTGACCATCTCTCGTGGTTAAACTCTTCTCATTCATGTCATAAAATTCAATAATCAAAATCAACAAATTATATTCATTTTGTCGTCCATAGCAACAACTTTTTTAATTCTTATTCAATATTTTGTTATATAGTAATAATTTCATATATTATTCTTCCACTCATCAAAGTAATTCCTTACTAAACTTCCATTATATCAGAATATAATCTCATTTATAGCTTGTTTACTAATTCCTATATATTCTGTTGGTTTTTCACTCTTAGCCGGTTTTTTTTAATAAATATTATTTTTCCGATATCAAACATTATCTATCGGTATCATTGCACTATGGCATTATCATAATCTGTTTAGTTTGAGTTTGTTTATTATTTATTATTAATTATTATTGGTTTCCACTAACTCATTGAAATATATTTAGTATTTGTTATTAAATTCTTTACCTAACCTTTCTGATCTGAGTTATTATACAGTGTTATTGGCTGTTAGGCCTATTATTATAACTTGATCTACCTTTGAATTTAACTTGTTAACAACTATAGCCTTTTTATACCAGTTTACAAACATAATCAACCTTTAACTACGTACATGTACACAAATAATTATCTTTATGATATTTAACAATAACTTTATCTTGACCTATAGATCACACATAAGAAAAATGAAATTAATTAATACTCAATAACTGAGTTCAACCACAGTTCTACAACAGTAAACGAATAATACATATTACTTCATTATTTGATATTATATCAACAAGTAAGCTTTCATATGATAACACAAACTATAACATCATACTTATGATAACAACATAACATTATACAATTCATAATAAGTATTTTAGATTAACTTATAACGTACATTATTGACTCATTCTTATCTACTTTCACACCATCAATTACTTTAAAAATCATAATACTTTTAATACTTTAAAAGTCAGTATTAGTTTTTCTTTCTTACAAATTTTATCAATGTTTTTTATTTATTTACCTCTCACTGAACATTGAGATTTATCACTATTATCTTTATTACATGCTTATTTTTTATTATTATTACTACCTTGCATTCTTATTACTTTTATACAATGATGAATTTATTTCTCTGACCCTTTTATTAGTGTGGGATATTAATATTTACTTCCCTATTCTATTTTTAATGTTTTTCTTTATGTAACTTCG
Source organism: Magicicada septendecula (assembly GCA_034769895.1). Lineage (NCBI taxonomy): Eukaryota > Metazoa > Arthropoda > Insecta > Hemiptera > Cicadidae > Magicicada > Magicicada septendecula. The sequence goes on along the minus strand of CM068370.1, from coordinate 46,779,408 downwards.
GGGACCGCATTTCTGTTGCATTACATATGCTCCCCCTCGTAAAGAAGTTTAATTTACCTGAATTTAATTTAGGTCAAGTAAACTTATATCTTTTACATGCCTTTCCTTCATATCAATTTCAATGGTCAACGATGGAATTCTCAATGTAACTTGTTTAGACTTGTATTTACAATTTTCTATTTAATGACATTTTTTTTTTTTTTTTTTTTTTTTTTTTTTTTTTTTTTTTTTTTTTTTTTAACAGTATTTGTCGATGGTTGGTCAACAATACTCCATAAAACTTTAGGTTGACTTCTCTTCTATTGCTAGTTACTGCTATCAAAGCGTTTCTCCATTATTCTTCTGTCAGCTATCTTCCTTCTGTTTTCTTTCGTCATACTTTTTTGGAATTTGATGTCATTCTTCGCAATGATTCTAATATCCCTTAAATATTCAATTTCCGTAACAATCCCTAATATGTGAGCCGGTACAGTTCAGAGAGGCACTGTTTGGCTTCATACTCTGCTGCCCAGTCTACACTTCAATATAGTACTGCTGGAATTCATCTATAGTCAGCTATAAAAATATAATAATATCATAATAATCTTCTTAATTAATTAATAATAAACATCTTGGGAATTCTTTACATTGTCGCATTTTATATTTAATTATTCATATATTCCATACTTCGTGATTCCATTTTATTTTCCTTAATTATTTTCTGATAACATTTCTGACCGTCATTAATTGTAATTAATCTTGATCTTCTTTTTTGTTGTGACAGTAACTCTGAGTATTATTTCTTCATTTGTTCTTCTATTTCCAAGAATTTCTAAATCGTAATATCCTTAATTATTATCATTACTTAAGTTCAGTGTAATTATAGTCATTAAATTACCCATTGTTCTTCTTATTTTACCATTTTGTCTGGTCACCTTACTACCAATTATGTTGATAAACATTTTTTCTTGTTCCATTTGACATTATACTGGTCATAAACAATCATTTATTTGGTTGTTCAATTCGTTTGGCAATTCGGCATGTATTTTAGATCATAGTGTTTTTTCTTTTTAATTATTTTGCATAGGTCCTTCTTGATATAAAACTTTTTTATCTTGGGGTTTTATTCTTAAGTATTTATAATATTTCTTTGTAGACATATAGTAATATTTTCTTACTTCCTTCTGTAATCTTGGGGGTGTTATTAACTCTTCTTAATACTTTCTTCATAACCATACAGTAAGACGTACTTACTTCCTTTTGAATGTGATGGTTTCTATTAAATAATATTGTTCAAAATTTTTAGTAAGTTGTGCTTACATACTTTTTTGGATTTAGAGGGTTATTATTATTTTTTTTTCAAATATTTTTATTTATTTATTTCTTCTTTACAAGTGGTAGCCTGGTCAGTTTTCAGCAAATCAGTCCCATTTTTCTGGTTGACTACTTCTTTTTCTAACCATGGTCCATTAATTCGTCTGCACTCGTTGTCCGGATTACTGCAGTGTTCATACCAATTTTTACACTTGTTAAATATCTCTCGTTTATCTGGTACTGTAACTCGGCTGATACAAAGTCTTCATATAAGTCACGGTCTTTAACGAATCTTAATTTTCACTGTTTACATGTTTTTTCACTGTTTAAACGCCAAAATTGATATTGTCTGCAGACTTTGGTTAAACACACCCGGCCGGGTTAAATAGTTGTTCGAAACAGGAAGATGGCGATCTCGGAGCGGGTAATATATTATCGGGTCATGTGGTACCCCCACCTTGCTGGCGAAGTCATCTCTAAGATTCTGGAATGATCGAGATGGTTCTATTGCGTCTTAATATTATAAAATATTTATTTACGTCATGATATTTTTATAACATCAGTTCTAATATAACATTTTGTGCCCATATATGGTTAATTTTATAGCTCTACGATGACGTAGCCTCCATCACTCTGGTTGACTCATGACACCCCACTGTCGAAAGTCATATTTTGTTCTGATTCACCTCGATCATATTATTTCACAACACAAAACAATTATACCCATTTTGTACTGTCACAATATAAATTAATGTAAGTTGAACACGTCTTGTGTAATGTAAATACTATTAATGATATTAAAATATTATAAACGTCATAAACATCTTGTTTGTATTGATGATTTTACAACCTTGTTTGTATTGATGATTTTACAACTAATGACACTATGTTTTTTGTGCTTAACAGTTTTACTCATTTTACACTGCACTGCTAACTGCCATTGTACATTTTCCATGGTCTCATTATGCTCCTTCTCTCTTCAGGTTTTTATTTTGTTGATTTAAGGTTCATTTTGTATTCATTTGCTATATATGAATTTATATAAGACATCTCAGTAGACCAGTGTGTATGGCAAGTGGCTACTAATCTAGAGGTCCCGGGTTCGATTCCCGCGCCCACACCATAAAATGAAGATGCGTTTTTCAGCTCCCAGGTTGACTCAGCCTGTTGAAAATGAGCTGGGATAACATCCTGGATTCTGGAAATAATAATGGGAGGCTGAAGCGTAGTTCTGGCCACACTGCCTTCCTTGTATGCCGTACGGCTCACATAAGGTGGCCTAGCCTGCCTACTCCTAAGCTATTTCGGTGGTATACATGGGGGCCACTATTATTTATATGCTATATATGGCTTTTTTATTCTTCTGTACTTTGTTGTTTTTATTAATTTTATTATTTATAAAGTATATGAAATAAATTGTCACAATTTTCCGGACTATTAGGCCATGGCGTAACCTCCAGGCCATAGATTGTCTATGTTTACCACCAAACATTTCATCCGTACTGATGACGGACATCTTCAGTGACATGGAACACAGAAGCCGAACCCATTGCGGGGAGGGGGTGTTGTGATCTGTGTTCCTGGCACCACTGTTATCGGTATGGACAAAACATCTGGAGGTAAATATAGACAATCTAGCCTGTAGGCTAACAGCGTGGAAAATTGTGTTAATGTAAACGTTGGCCATAAAAACTTAATGTACATTTATATGAAATATGTTTATAAAGTAAAATCCTTTGTTCTTTGCAGGAGTTTCATTCTTGCTGTCTCTATTTTTGATATGTTGTTTTTAGTAAATTGTGTCATCGAAATGTTAAATGTAGTGTAATAGTTTTTAATGTTTTAATGTGAAGCGTAGACTAGTTGGTGGTGACTGACTTTCATTTTCACACTTTCACTAATTCACTGTTTATTACAGTCCTTCCACTAGAGCACGCCATCACATAGTATACATGAAGTGACTTATTAAGTACGTTTGATTGAAATTTTGCTAAAAAATATTTAAAATGTCTGGATGGAAGACTTTTCTGTGAAGAGGTAGATTCAAGACTATAGACAAATCAAAACAGTACAAACACATTTATTTGGAAATTTTATTTATCCTCTAGAGCCAGAGAACTTGAGAAGTACTTTAGTGAATTATTTAGGTGCTAAAAGTGTCAAAGCACAATGCTAGTACTGGAAATGTGTTAAATATTGATGCCTACTGGATAGATAAATATCAAATAATTTAACAGAGTAGTTGCATTCAATTACCTAATTTTTTTGTAATTATTGTAATACGGTTAACCAGTTTTGTATTTTAATGTAGAAAACATTGTAGTATTAAACATGAATGTATAGTTCTCTATTAACCTAGTATTTATAAACTCTTGTGTAACAGTCTGGATATAATAGTGTGACACACACATGCACACAAGCATATACAGAGCCTATGCTTGATTAAAGTTAGGCGCTGAAAGAAACAAATATTTTCTGATATGTGTTAAACTTGAATTTCCCTCTCTACTTGTGCAACAGAATTTGATGATGTAACCAATCTAAATGATTAACCAATAATTTGATGGAGTGTATTATCAGTTGGCATTACTTTTATAAAATCTTTTTCTCTATAAAAAGATAACAAAATTTGTTTTTATTCTCAGGTTTTGTCACAAACAAGTGACGGTAAAGATTGCGTCGTACCTGGATTGTATGCGTGCGGTGAATCTGCGTGTTCATCCGTTCATGGAGCCAACAGACTCGGTGCCAATTCATTACTTGATCTGGTAGTTTTTGGACGTGCATGTGCCAAAACTATTGCCGCAGAAAATAAACCTGGTGATAAAATTGGAGAACTCAGTCAGGTGTGTATTCAGTTATAATGTTCAGAGGAATTTACCTACTCATGAGGCAGTTGTATGTTATAGTGTGTTATATTGTACTGTCAGGAACATTGTCCATTAGGCAAACCTGTTGAACACATAATAGATTGTATTGATACACATAATAGTACAAGGTGTCATAAAAAATAATCAAGACTGATTAAATTAAAAAAAAAAAAGTATGTTTACAGACACAACGCACTAATCTCCTTCAAAGCAGGCACACAGTGCCTCCACCATTTCTCCAAACATCTGTGGAAGTCTTGTTTTGCAATTATGTATGTGTAGCTGCTGGTGTTACATTTTGTTTTCTCTCTTCCACATCTTAAAACGTTAACCATTGAGCCATTGTTTTTATCTTTGGTAATAGGAAGGTGTTGCATGGAGCTAGGTCTGGTGAGTCCCAGTAGGTTGTAAGACTACTGGTATGCTGTGATTGCTTTACGGATTTTTTTAGATCATTTCCTCATTGCAGCCTGTTGATGGACATCCTGCAAATTCATTACTTTTAACGCTTGTTCTTCCTTCTCTAAATCTTTGAATCACTCAAAAACAAGTCCGTGTGCCATTGTTTCGCTTCACTTGTAAGCTGGTAGGAATGTTCGTAAGTTTATGATGTAGTTTTCCCATTCTTTTGACAGAATGTGATGCACACATTTTCCGTATTTTTGCTCATAATGAATTCCAACAAGACACAAACCAAACTTCATCCAGTGGCATGTAACACAGGTGTAAGAGAGGTATGATGGTAGATGGTATGACTAGTCCCTTCTCACAACACTTCAAGGTCAACTGACATACTATATGTGCTTCTGTAACTCATCAGCTTAACTCACAATCAGTCTATACTTTTTATTCACACCTCATATTCAATAATAATTATCATTATTGTTATCGTAAACCATTACAATACATAAATTATAAAGTTTAAACAGCATGAACAGATGTATTTAATTTTGTGTAATATCATGAAGACTTGTTTTTGTGTTTTGTGACTTGTAAAATTTATCAATCACTTCTGTTGCATGCTCCATGGCCAGAGTAAACTTCACTTGGATTTTGCTTTTTCGGTTGTAGAACATGATTGGTTTATGTTTCTCAGTCAAGTGTTTTGGCTACTTCTATTGAAACGTCACACACAGTCCTTTTTCAGTGGCTGTGTTTATTTTGCCAGGCACATTGTGCTGTTCTTAAGTACAGTAGATTCATGACTATCAAACTCTCATGATTTTCCAGCTCTCAGCTCTATGTACTATCTGGCCACATCCTCAGCATGATTAATAAAAAATTGATTCTATAAATCAACTTGCAAAAACGTTGATTTGTCGTAATTTTCAGTCCTCAGCAAAATGGAAGGTTGTTTTAATGAACTAAAGAGCTCGACAAGAGAAGCAGACAACAACAGATTTTGTCAACCTATAGTTTTTTTTTTACTATAACTTACTGCAATGTTTTCTGTTTTCGTATGTTTTTCATTCTTTATAAAAATGGCACTGTTGTAATTATGTTCAAAATTTAATTTATTTGAAAGAAAAATTTTGCTATGTGATATCTTTGTCATAACGTACTACAGTATTCTAAAGTTCTTAAATACTGTATTGTCATTTTTTATTAACTTGTATGTACGAGGGCTATCCAGAAACTAAGTTCTGATAGGGTGTTAAAGGGAAGTATGAATATATTTACAAAATATTTTCATTGATATTTGAAGTACACACTTTAAACTACTTTTCATCATTTCATCATGTATAGTTTTCATCATTTTTGAAACGCTTTTGATAGAGAGGCACCAGGCGTTGTATATCTTCGTCGTAGAAATTTCCCGCCTGTGATTTGAACCATGTATTAACAGCTTGTTTGACATCGCTGGCCACCAAGGAAGGAGTTCTCGTGCCAGAAAAGGTGATATTCACTTGATGTGAGGTATGGGTTGTAAGACGGATAATAAATTGTTGCTGCCAGCCAAACTTTGTGAAGAGATGAGAGATGTTGCATTGCAGCGGCAGTGTGTGTGCAGTGTGATGATCCACTGCAATGTCCCGGGTAAAGCATCCTACGTCACTTACTCTGGATCGAAGTAAGCAAAAAAGTTATATTCATCTTGGTGCCATTGAATTGCTCACTGCTTCTTCCCCATAAATATCGAAAAGGTGAAGGTGAATTTCAATCGTTTTAATGCCTTTCACATTCAAGAATCAAATCACGTATCTACTTTCACAGACGGTGGACGGCTCGAATTTTAACATTGAAAATGTTAATAGGGACGTGTCGCACATTTGAAAAAGACAGCTGGTGCGTGATCGAAAATGGGAACCGGTGAGTTTCCATAGAAACTACTTCTTTGTTGTCAATAACGTAGTACACATATAAAACTTCTCTTATGAATGCGACTACATTTAACTTATAATCTGTACATTGGTAAATGAAGAATGAGTTCATTGATTGGTGAATGAACATAAATATATATATTTTTTAGATTTATTGAAGCATTTTCAATGCCCTTCTCTGTGCATTGCATTTGTGCAATGCCTGTACATTTTTTTTGACATAAACACGTCCAGCGAAGCTTACTCAGTGCACAGTTGTTTACAAATGGCGTTGTTGGCTTGTCAACAAATCAACACATTGGCCGCACATGAGCAACAGCGTGATGGCATCGCTACTGCGGCAGTGTTTAAAAACAGGAACTTACTTTCTGGATAACCCTCATAATTAAGTCAAATTCGTATTTAGTTTATTGTTTTAAAAGTATACAGATTCTATAAACACAAATTTAAGTATATAAGGAATGCTCCTAATTTATGCTTATCAAAGAATAGTGGCATTGACTGTAAACACAGTCACACCCAACCCTTCACAGCTTAAGTTTTTATCCTGCATGGCCAACCACCACATTAGGCTGGATAGTTACTAATCTATTGTACTTAATAAAAAGATACTTCTAAGATTGTATGTGGTTTTTAAGAAAATACTGCTCACATCCTTCAAAAATTTCTAGTTTATGATGAGATATATGCACAAGATTTCATGAAATAAATTTATTGATATTTTTTAATTGGAAATTAATGTAACTATGAAAATCCTTTCACAGAAACTAGGTGATATTTGAGAGTCAACCACCTTGTCTTTTTAAAGAAGTTTTATTTGTTATAGAACCATAGTTTACCAAATTAATGTCTACAAATCATTTAAAACTGGCAAAGGTCTCAGGACAAACATTGTCTTTGAGAAAACATACAGGGTGGAATCAGTAATTTCCAAGTAATGTTAAATGTATAAATTATTAAGGAAACATTGAATATGCCATTGTTGATTTTTATTAATTGTAATAATTTTTTCTCCCTGATTTCCAATAATTTTTATCTGCATTATGAAAATGGTCACAAACTGTCCACACAGTCACAAAGTATGGAGAGTTTGAGGGTACTATTGTATAGACATGTTCTACAAAAACAGAGTGCAGTCATTTAAGTATGGTAATTGTGACACCCCCTTCCCAATTACTATTAGATATTTAAATACATTTTTGTAGCCATACAGTTATTTTTTGACTCTTGTGTGTTTTGTAACTGCTTACTGCAGAAGTAAGTCCGGATATCATCCTGTATATGTAACGCTGTGAAATTTTGTTGTATGTGTAATTTTTTTTGTATCGGCCATCTAAGGACCACACGCCAATTTCAATTCTTTATTCTTTGTTCTTTTCTTTTTCTCCATATTCTTTCATCTTTTTACTGTGTCTCTTCTTTCTGTCTTCAGTCCACTTTGAACCTGCGTTTTTCTCTCTCCTACCCTGGACTCCTTCCAATTTTAACACTTGCCCGAAAAACTCTTTCAGTTGCTTCTTCTGCATGTATATTATTTTTTTCTAAATCGTTTTGGACTTCTTTAATCCAACTTGATGTTGACTTCTTCCCCCACAGATATTTAAAGATCTGCTTTATTAACTTATTGTCGTCCATTCTATATATTGTTTTTTTCCGTATCGACCATCTAGGGATCACATGCCAATTTCAATTCTTTACTCTTTGTTCTTTCCTTTTTTCCAATACTCTTTCATCTTCTCACTGTCTCTTCTTCCTGTCGTGGGTTTTTCTCTCTCCTACCCTGGACTCCCTCCATTTTAACACTTTTGCCCAAAAAACTTCTCCTTCAATTGCTTCTTCTGGGTGTATATTTTTTTCTAAATCCTTTTGGACTTCTTTAATCCAACTTGATGTTGACTTCTTCCCCCACAGATATTTGAAGGTCTGCTTTGTTAACCTATTGTCGTCCATTCTATATAAATGTTCAAAAATAAGAGTCTTCTTTTTCTCATTGTTTCTGTTACATTTTCTATACTTTGATATATTTCATCATTACTTCTTAATTTCCAACCTTCTGAAGTTTTTCATGGGCCTAATATTTTCCTAATAATTCGTCTTTCCAATATATCTAGTTTGTCTAAATTATAATTCAATGCTAGACATTCACTTGCATATAGGCATTCACAACTGTACTTGTAAATGAGTACATATATCTTCATGCCTTATTTTTGCATTTTTAGATATGCACTTTTTATTATAAATGTCTTTAGTTATACCATATGCTCTTTCCATTTTATGAATCCTTTCTTCTATAGCAGATTTTTCTGAACCACTCTCTTGAATACTTAAATTCCCCTCTCTTGAATACCACTCCCCTAAATACTTAAATTTTCCAACCCTCTCTATTCGACCAAGAATTTTGGCACATTTTTAATGTTTGTGAGAGATTTGTTTTTTCTGCAGAAATTCTTAAGCCTGTTTGTATGTGTAATTTATAATATGATCTATTTGTTTTATTTGCAGAATGCTGGTGAAGAATCAGTAGCCAATTTGGATTGTGTTCGTTTTGCCAACGGTTCAGTTCCAACCGCACAATTACGACTGAACATGCAGAAAACTATGCAGTCTCATGCAGCTGTGTTCAGAATGCAAGAAACGTTAGAGGCTGGCTGCAAGAAAATGGATGAAATTTATTCTTGTCTTAAGGATATTAAGGTTAGTATTTCAAAAATAGGTAGGTTTGTACAGGAACAAACCTGGGACAGAAACAAGAAGTTGGTTTGCTGTAATGAAGTTAAAAACTTTCAAATTGTTTTCGTCATAATTTCAAGACTCGGAATGTTCACAAAACATTGTAGTAATTCAAATAATTAGCATAAATAAAAGAAGAAGCCCCCCCCCCCAATAACACTTTTACTCACTTTACTCACTTTCAGAAGATTTCAAAAAAACACCAAAAGCCATTGGGTCACCACCACATTTTTATAGGAGGAAATGTGGAAACCGTATCAACTTTCCCCATGAAAACAATTTAAAACAAAAACTTTCCCCCACAGAAGATTCAAAATACATTAGATGAACTATTTGAGCACAGAGCATAGGTTATGACGAGGTAGCATAAAATAACAACACATATTAATATTAATGTACATTATTTTATTATTTTAATCAAGTATTATCTTGTTGTTTTATACTTTTTAACTAATAACTTATATATATATATATATATATAAAGCCCTGCAAATCAGTACTTTCTAACTCTTTTCTCTTGCTTCTCCCACCCCATTTTTCACTCTGCTGTTTTGAGTAACGTTTATTCCCTCATTTTGTATTGATAGATTTTATTTGGCTAAATTTTCACCATACTCGTGACTTTATTTTTTACTACTTATCTGTTTCTTAAATTTCAGTTCTCTAACGAGCACCACATGGTCAATATTACTTCACACTTAGCACATACTTCGTACCGCCAAGTCATCATTCTTTTTACATGCACGGACTGTCCGACTATGAAACTTTGTTTGTAATTACGCTTTAATTACATGTTATCCAAGGCACTGCTGACGCTGTTTTTTGTTAATTGGTTAAATTTTTACCAAAGCACGGCCTTTTTAGAGTCAATGCTGCTACCATTGCGATCTATACTTTCTGATGTCGATATTGAGACTGCTGTTAATACTTTTTAACTTATTTTAAACTTATAATTTTGTCCGACGCACAACTAACAAATACTTCACTATGCTACATTTTGTTATCCAGGCACTGACGTCTGTACTGCTTGGTGTTGAAACTGCGACTAGGTCTGACGCTTGCTTGCCTCTCTCCCCACTAAAACCAGTTTTTTCTGCTCTTCTGTGAGAAAATTGGCCAGTTTGGTTTATGTAATGCTCCTTGGGCGTGCGAAACCTACTGTTAGACACTTACAGCTGCCAAAATACTGGTTTGGCCCGAATATAAGACAGCCTCACATATAAGACGACTCTAAATTTTTGAAGGTGTTTTACAGGAAAAAAAAGGGCCTGCATATAAGACGACGGTGAATTTTTTGAGGTGTTGTATGAGAAAGACAATTAAATGGTCTAAATATCATACTTTAAAGTCACACTAAGTAAATATGGCTATTTTACATTAAAGGTGACATTATAGATGTTAAAGTACCTTACTGTTTTTAGTTACAGTCATCATCCTTGTTTTCTTCTTCTCCTACAAGTTCATATTCAGAATTGGTACTGGAATCTGATTCATAACTGGAGTCTTTCTCCACAAAATGTCATCCTCACTCCCATCCGTGTTATTAGAAACACAACATTTTTTAAACCCCTTTACAATGGATTCATTTTTTATTTTTCCCTAGGCTGTGATTATCCACTGGGTCAGTAACTGTATGCTGGTTTCTTCAACTTGCCTGTCAGAGTCAGTGCATGATTTCCATTAATTAACCAGTCATTACAGTTCCTCCATAAATAGTCCTTAAATGGTTTATTAACAACCACATCTAAAACTTGAAGCTGAGAAGTGTTTCCCTAGGGATTATAAAATGATCAGTGTTCACTTCTGCAATCAGCATCATTATTTTCTCACTTGTGTGACCATGAAAGAACTACCTCTCTGCCCTAGTAAAGCACCTGGTCGACATCCCAAAACAACCATAAGCCAATCTGCCATGAGTTCTTCAGTCATCCACCCCATTTCCTATGCGCTAAAAACAATCCCATCTGGTAATTATTCCTTCGGAAGCATTTTTCTCTTCAAAATAACGTACAGTGGAAGTTTTCTTCTGTCGGCAGTTACTCCGTAGCATCACAGTAATGCGTGACTTTTCGTTGCCTGTAGATTTAATTATAACTGATTTTGCACCCTTTCTGTCCACAGTAACATTTGATGGCATATCGAAAAACGCTGGTGTTTGGTCAACATTTGCCATTTGGCCAAGCAGGTAATTGTGGATTTTCTTCAGTTCTATAATATATCACTGATAAGCGATCAATTTATCAGTATAATCTACAGGTAGGCGTTGCGCAAAGGTAGTGCGACGTGTAAACATAGACCCGAACACCTCATCATGTGTTTACACCAGGCCAAGATTGCTTTAAATTCAGTTATTGGAATTTTCAACTCACATGCCTTCATTCTTCCCGGGATATTGGATATCCTTGGTTTCGTTTCTGTTCAACACTATCCTTTAATTGTGGATTGGGCATGAATATTCACACTTAACCTAGGCCCCTTTGATGTATCCGATTTATATCGTATAACCTACGATAAAAACTCGCACGTCATGTAGCATAACAGAAACAAATAGGCCGTTTTATGCACTGTCGTACGATAAATTTATCGTTCCGTACTCAAAAACAAATCGCAGTGTCCTAGGAAATGGATCCAATAAATATCGGACGAGTTGTTTAGATACATGGGCCATAAAGGTTTCGTTTATGCGCTTGCGCAAGTATTTTTTGTGTGTGACATCAGTGCTGCCAACCTTCCTGTCTAGCGTCGGCGAGGCCAGTTATGCCAAGTAATCAGTGGTATTCATGCTGTGGTGTGATTTTATTAATTTGTTTTATAAATAATTGTAACATCACAAAACGTTCCATAATAATAATGAACACCAGAAGGGTGAATGATACTAAAATAACTATAAATGAGTAACCAGGAAGAAGGTATCAGTAAATAGTATGAACCATTAAAGAATGAAAGGAGAGAAGAAATTCAAGTGAACAGTGGTAAATCCACTATCTGCATAATAAGCCACTACAACATAAACACACAGAATGACAAAGACGAATTGACAAGACAAGTTTCCCACATAAACTGTTAAGTGAGCTTAATAAAACCTTTAAAGAATAAAGTCAAATAAAATAAGTAAGATAAAAGATGTCACGAATGATATTTCTATCATGTATTATAAATAGAAACAGCACATTAGCTGACCCATATCAAAGTACTGATTTAAAAGGACAAATATAAAGAACGATCCTATGATTAGTCATAAACAATAAAAGATAATTAATTTGAACCAATTAAATAATTCATTATTATTTAACAAAAATATGTAACGAACCAGTGTTAATTTAAACTCAGAGTGAACAACGTGTGACAAGTGATCTTTATTTATAAAACAAAAATAACAAAACAAACAAATCAGGTAGATATAAGATTTAATTATAAAGTGGCGACCAACTAGTGCGGCTCTAAATAGATAGGAGAATATTACATTTTATTTCAATTATCCTAATTTAGCCCGGCAATTACAATAGAACGACAATGCCTCACACTCACACATACGATACCAGATTCCAATCCAAACAAGGACGAACAGACGCCGAAGTGAACATGGAGGTATAGGAAGAACAACCAACATCTGAAATGGAAGTTACAACAGATGTTACCCAAGAAAACCAACCAGAAGAAAACCAACCTGAGAAGCCCACGCAGTCAATCGACGCAAGTTTACAGGAAATAATGGGGGAAATAATGAATAGTAATAAAAATGTGGAAGTTTTAAATAAGAACATGGAAACCCTCAATAATAAAATAGACGACAGTAATAAATCCATTGAAACTTTAACAGAAGATTTGGGTAAGAAAATCGATAATAACAAAAACATGGAAACGCTAAATACTAAAATAGACGACGTCAGTAAGCGAATAGAGGAAAATAATGAGAAAATCAACACCAAAATATACGGGGAGATAACTGGAATTAGAAGAGAAATAGCAGAAGTCCACGAGAAGTGTGAGCAATACCACCAGGAATTAACACAAACCAGAGAAGAGATAGATGGGCGAATTCACAACATCGAAGAAAATACAGAAGTTAGACTGGACTCTCTGAAAAGAACAACTCAAGAGGAAACACACCAAGTCCGGGAGGAGAGCAAGAAAGTGCAAGAGGAGATCCTACAAGACGTCAGTGACAGAGTAGAGAGGACACTCCTGGTAGCAAACGAATCAGCACAAATAAAAATAACATAGAAGAAATCCGTCAGCGAGAGCGTGAGCTACAAACCAAAATAGATTCATGGCAGGACCGACCAATCCAGAACACTCACACATGCCACAGTGATAATCGAGAGGTAATCAACTTCAGAAACTACAAGCGCAACCCGATGGAGTTCCTGGAACGTCTGGAAGAAACCATCGAGAGGACAAGAGAGACAAGATGGAAAACCATACGGGGGATGATAGACAAAATGTTCAAGGAAACGTATGATAATTGGTGGACAGCAGTACGACCCGACATCCCAGACCTCAACGAATTTAGAAGACAATTCAAGGAAAAGTACTGGTCAGAGTCCACACAGAAACGTATCCGTATGAACTTATGCAATGGAAAGTACGATGCATCCAAGGGACAATCGCCGACATCATACTTTTTGGGTAAAATATGCCTAGCATGGAAATTAACACCCCAAATTCCAGAGGAGTGCCTAGTATAACAACTATCCCGACATTACAACAAAGAGATAGAAAACTCCAGCAGGTATAATCAATTCAAGAAGATACAAAATCTGGCAAGCTTACTGGAAACCTGCGAGCAGACAGGACAATACCGTGATTATCAGACGAATAGTTATAAAACAGACAATACCACAAATTATAACAGACAGAATAACAGGGACAATGGGAACTATGATCGCCCGAATAGAAACAACAACAATTATAATCTGCCACCAAACAATAACAATAGTCAATACTGGGGAAGTAACCCAAACAACAACCAAGGTAACGGTAATTATAGGGGAAATAATCAGAATCAATATCCAAATAATCATCAAAATAATGGCAACTACAGTGGTAACAATTATAACCAACGAGGTAACCAAGGAGGAGGAGACAGAAGAAACCAGAACTACAGACCCCAGGTGAATTATACTGTGGCTAACAATCAGCGACAGTATCACTCAAGATCACTGACACACAGTAATTACTACAACCAAGCGAGGAATTACAACCGATCTGATGGAGGAGACAATGGACCGGTAAACAACAATCCTGATACTAGACAGGAGACAGAGACTAACCAAATAACAAATAGACAGAGGGACTGAACTAGCGAGGTAACTCCTCTTTTAAACTGAATGCAGCAGTGAAAACTAGAGACAGCCCGTCACTGAACCAGTCTTATGGGGAAATGAAACGAAAAACACAAAACATTAATGACCAAACAATAACCATAATAACCAATCATTATCTCAGAGACATTAGAGAAGATTTGGAAAACATCCTGAAGGAAATCAAAACACAACAAAAATCAGATCCAAAATTAATAAACATCCGACAAAGAATACATGATGAAGATAACACGATTACCAACTATTATTGTTTACATGATGATGTGCTATTTATTAAAACTACTCCAAACCAAGAATACTGGAAACTAATTACCCCACCAACTATTGAAAAACCATTAATTGTAGACTACCATGTCAGGTATGGACACATGGGAGCTCTTAAGGTGATCAAAGCCTTAGAAGAACAAGTATATATTAAAAGCATCAACAGGAAAGTTCAACAGGCAATACAGTCATGTCACATTTGCCAACTAGTAAAGTGTAGTAACGAACGGAAGGAGGGAGTAATGATACCAATAAGATCCAATCATAAACTCGACAAAGTGTTCCTAGATATTTGTGGACCATTTCCATGCAGCGGTGGAAGGCACCGATACAAGTTCATAGTGATAATATTCGACCATTTCAGCAAATATACAAAATTATATCCCATAAACAGAGCCACTACGAAGAAGGTATTAGATATAATCTTAGGACGCTATATACTGGAAGTAGGTACACCAAACTCCATAATTACAGATCACGGCACGCAATTCAAAGGAAGGAATTGGAGAGAACATCTTTTAGAACATGGCATCAAAACTTATAAAACATCAGTGTACCATCCCAACAGCAACCCAGCGGAGAGAGTATTGAGAGAAGTTGGACAATTATTACGAACATACTGCCACGATCAACAAAAGAAATGGCAGGAGTACTTAGCTTCAACAGAAGAATTTCTAAATTTGGCATACCACAACACTATTGAAGATACGCCATACACCGTGATGTTTGAAAAAACCTCCACCCAAAGAGATAAACGAAATTATCAATTTCCCCAACAACCCTACTTACCAATTTGAGAGAGCAAAATTTTATAACAGAATATTAGAGAAAACGGAACTACAAAAGAAGAAATACTTGAAGAACCAACCGAAAGCTATTAAGTATCATATAGGAGAGAAAGTGGTAGTGAGGAACAGAGAATTACCAAGTACTGTACAAGTGAGCTGCTCATCACCCATGACATCACAACACAATTTTCAACTTTCCGAAATTTACACATTTTACAAGTTTGACTTCCTAAAAAAAATATAAATAAATCTACAACTCACCTGGATGACCGGCTCACTTGTTCACTTGAACCAGGAGAGGCCTCCTAGTGGAAGAATGGCCACATGCTGGGAAACCATTAGGTAATTGGACCAATGAGGTGACCTCAATTTTAAAATTCCGCAAATAAATTTATTGATTCTATAAAATTTTGTTTTTCTTACAATGAGAGATTTCATAGTGTCCAGGCTGTGAAAGTATTCTATTAGCAATATATAAAATATGTAAAATATTTAAAATATATTACAAGGTATTCAAAAGAACCATGACATGCAACACCATGTCAAACAGAATTTCCGTATTTGGAAATAATAATATTAACATTAACAAATAAAAAAGAATAAATCCAGAGGTTTTCGAACTGTAATACATTTAATAACAATAAGTCTTTTTTTTTTCTTTTTCAGTCCCCCTCTGGTTGTACTATAAACAATTTTAATAATATAGACAATTTTTATAAATCATTTAACGAACAATTTTACCCTACAACAATTATTACAGCCACAACAATTTAAACAATTATATTACACAACAACATGCGCCCTCTGAAATCTCAATCAAGCTAGGGAGGAGAATCATATAATTAGTAAAGTATAATATAAACATAAGGTAGGTAATTATATACTTTGTGTGTAATTCACAAGTGTGTGTGCTCAATTTTCCTTAAACTGGTATAAACTTGTGGAGCACAATGGCTTGCTGATTTCAGAGTGCACACCATTATTTTAAAAAAAATATCAAATAATCAGGTATATATCTCTCAAAAATGTAAAAATGTTTTGTGCATACACCCATGTGTATACGGAGGACTAGATGCATAACGCTATTTATACATACTCATCATTCAACGATTAAATATAGTCATTCAACCTGTTTGAAACTGAACCAACGTTATTAAGCTCTATTAGAATTATGAGTATATAAATATACAAAAGAATTTTAACAGTGACTGTACATTGATAGAGAATTAAAATAAATACTAAATCCCAAAGTGGAAATTTCATCTTGTACAAAAGTTCAGTCATTTCTATTAACATGATGAACACTTCTGAATTACAGTTCTAGTACATATTATGGCAATTGTATGTGATCTGCAGCTCTTTTCATAAACAAATTTATACGTTCCAATAAAAGGCAGACACAGTATAAGTTCAACACAGATTATAGACAAAATGTATACTGTACATTACATGCTTTTCACAATTCAAACACAAGACATTTATATGAACAACACTGAATAATACTGAGAGAGATTAAGGAACTCGGGCTAGATTTCGCTTCACTAGGCACGTGGGCACACGGCCTAATCCTAACACATTTTCTTAAGTTTTTTTCTTTTTTTTTGTATGTAAAAAAAAAGGTTTTGCACATAAGGTATTACTGTCACTACTAGCAGCATGAGAAGCTGAGCTCACCATATGAAAGAAATATCAGAAGCCAGTCAAGTTCAACAGACTTTTTCTTTTTTAAAAAAACTTGCGTTCAGGAAAGAGTTTGCAATGACTACGGTAACCTGATATTCCAGGTATTCAGTGAAGTTAAAAAAAACACATCCAGAATTAAAGCAACTGGTTTTTTTTTTTTTTTTTTTTTTTTTTTTTTTTTTTTTTTTTTTTTTTTTTAAGAATAGCCAGGCCCACACTTGACCCGAAACACAAGTAGTGCGAAAGCACCTCCTAGGAAAAATTTAATAATTCTCATTTTTGCATACCTGTCCGATTTTGCACGAGCACATGCTCGGTCGGAGTTCCTCAATCTACTTACACATTACATCTTGGCCTAACCACAGGATCACGGCTGCCAGGCCACAGACCCCTTGGCACACTTTTTACTTAGCCTTCCATAATCAATTTAAAAAAAAAAACCCGGCATTAAAATGGAACAACAATACTTTTCCAGACGCTGAACAGGAAAAACAGCTCGCTGCATGCAAGCTGACAAACAACCCACTCGAGACTCTCACACGCTTCCCGTCTACTCAACGACAACACCGCGCCACGCCGCGGAACAGAAAAGTCAAGTTGTCCCAAGTCTCACATAGATAGCCTGAGTGTCCAAATTCGTAGCGTGAGCAACAAACAAATTCGTCTGTTGCCGTAACGACTGTCATAGTTACGGCACACCCCCACAACAAAAGGAGTGCAATGGGTTGGACGACACTGGGACTGCCACCACTGGAGGAAAAGCGGGGACTAACTAAAAACCAATAAAAAGATAAAAACAGGCGAAAGTTGAAAACGAAAGGACACCAGAAGGAAGGACAAGGTGTGTGTGTGGGTGCGTAGCTGGGTGTGTGTAAGTGTAAAAGATACGGTGAGTGTGAGCGGTCGCGACCTAAAGCAATAGAAAGAAGAAAGTAAAGGAGAGGAGCTAAAATACCGATAAAACTTTAAAACCCCAATTAACCCTACCTAAAACAATAAAACACTAAAAAGTAAAACATTAAAACCCAATTCCTCCCGAGAAGCCCCCCGAAAACCAAACCCGAGGACCCTAATTAACCTAACTGGGGTAAACCATACACATCCTTCACTCAAGGAAGCTCCACCTGAGCACACGCCTTCAAATGTGACACATGGGCCACCCTCACCTTCATACCATCCTCCAGACCCACCAGGCTGGCAGTAACAGGTGAAACAAACTCGGAAATCCGGAAAGGTCCCAACCATCTATAGCAAAGCTTGGCGGCGCGACCCTCCACCTTAGAGGTGAGCGGGTGGCTCCTGCAATATACTAACTGGCCCACCTTGAAAGGGTTGGGGACTCCCCGCGTTATAATGACGCCGCACGCGCTCGTGCGATCGGAGCAGAGCTCTCCTCACCTCTTTCCACCTGTGAGAGACCCCCCCATCCGACAAATCCGGGAGAAGATCCTCCAATCTCCACAAATTGCTAAGGGGATGAGCCGGGGAGAAACCAAACATGACCTCAAAAGGCATGGCTCTATGGCTTTCATGAAGAGAAGAATTAAACGCCATTTGTAACCACTGAAGATTCTGATCCCACGTGTTCTGCTGTTCCGCGTGGTAAGCGATGAGAGCGGATCTAAAGTTGCGATTGAATCGCTCAGCGTGGGAAGGTTGCGGGTGATAAGGGGAAGTGGTTACATGCCGAATGCCGTGCCTGAAACACATGTTCCGGAACTGCCTCGAGATGAATTGGGGGCCATTGTCTGAGACAATGATGGAGGGAAGCGTGGTAAGCGATGAGAGCGGATCTAAGGTTGCGATTGAATCGCTCAGCGTGGGAAGGTTGCGGGTGATAAGGGGAAGTGGTTACATGCCGAATGCCGTGCCTGAAACACATGTTCCGGAACTGCCTCGAGATGAATTGGGGGCCATTGTCTGAGACAATGATGGAGGGAAGCCCGAAATGCTGAAAGATTCTGGTCTGAAGGGCTATGATGGTAGTGGCAGCACTAGCCTGACGCAAGGGAAGTAGCCAGACATACTTAGAGAAGGCGTCCACACAAACAAGGAGGAACGAATTCCCAGCCTTGCTACGTGGGAAAGGACCCACGTAGTCGATGAAAACCTTCTCCATCGGTCTGCCAGCCACCCCAGAAGACAGCAACCCCAACTTGGTGTTCTGAGCGGGCTTGCTCAGACTACAGAGATGACAACACTTCACCCGGGTGGCGATGTCCCAGTCCATGCCTTTCCAGATGAAGTTCTTTCTGGTCGCGGCGATGGTCTTTGAAACACCCAAATGGCCTCCTACCGGGGAATCATGATAATACTGGAAGACCATGGGTACCAGCTTGCTCGGCAGCACTATCTTAGGAACCCGTCCTCTATGGTCCTTGCAGCAGAGGACGCCCTTGGACAGATGATAGGGAGCCTTCATCTCGCCTGATTTAATTTTAATCGATAATGGGACCCAACACCTCATCATCAAGCTGATGAGGGATAACCTCAGTAAAGGCGAGGGGAAACTCCAAGAGTAAGGCGCAGGGTTCATTTATTGGCTCCTCACTGGGTAGATGATACATACGGGACAGAGCATCGGCAACAACATTTTGGGTCCCCCGTATATGCTGTGCCCTAAACTTAAAAGATGAAATTTTGACCACCCAGCGGCCAAGTTTACCCAGTTGACGGGGGTGCGCCAGAAGCCAAGAGAGAGCCTGATTGTTGGTCTCTAATAGGAACTCAGCATGTTCCAAATACCTCCTAAACTTGTCCAGGGCGAAGACTACCGCCAAACACTCCAACTCGTACACCGAGGATTTCTGTTCAGTGTCGGTGAGGGTCCTAGATACAAAGGCGACTGGCTGCCGAGCACCATCCACCTCCTGCGAGAGCATGGCCCCGATCGCCACAGAGCTGGCGTCAGATTGCACAACAAAGGGCTTCGTGAAGTCGGGCATCCGAAGCACGGGCGGCAGCAGAATGGACTCCTTCAGGGCCTCAAAGGCACGCTGTTGCTCGTCGCCCCACACAAATTTGGCACCTTTCTTCCTTAAGGAATTGAGGGGAGCCACAATCTCGGCAGCCCCCGGGATGAACCGCCTATAAAAATTTACCATACCCACGAAGCGGGCCACCCCTTTAGCGTCCCGAGGAGGAGGAAAATCCCGAATTGCCTGAGTCCTCTCTGGGTCCACCGTGACCCCTTTATGAGACACAAGGTGACCGAGGAAAGAAATTTCCTCCTGGGCGAATTTCACCATGTTGGGGTTTACCGTAAGCCCCGCGCGCCTCAAGCGACACAACACCTCTCGGAGATGGTTCATGTGTTCCTCTAAGGAAGAGCTGTAAATGAGAAGATCATCCAGATAATTGAACATGTACTGGAATTTAACGTTGTGGAACACAGAGTCTAGTAGACGTGTTAACGTCTGAGCACCAACCGCCAGTCCCATGGGGACTCTTATATTGGTACAGGTTCCACGGTACGCAAAAGGCTGTGTACGGCCGAGAATCCTTGTGTAAGGCAATCTGGTGGTAAGCCGAATTCAGGTCAAAAATGGTGAAATATCGGGCCTGCGAAAACCAGTCAAAGGCCGAATGCAGGTCCGGGAGGGGCACCGACTCAACTTCTATATTTTGGTTTAATTTCTGGTAATCAATAATGAGCCTATGCTTCCCTCCCGGTTTAGGCACCAAGAATGCTGGACTGGCATAGGCCAACGTGGAAGGTTCAATAACCCCCTGGTCCAACAATTCTTGCACCTTCTCACGCAAAATGGTCATTTTGGGCGGAGCGAATTTATACGGGTGCGAACGGACAACCGAGGAGTCGCAAAGACGGATACAATACTCCAAATTGTGAGTGAGTCCGAGGTTGGCAGTCAGCACCTCGGGGAACTCCTCACACAATTGACGGAAAGTGGTCTGTTGGGATTGGCTCAAATTATTAATGGAGGCCGGGGGTTGAAGTTCTTCAAGTCCTTCCCCCGCCTCATCTCGATATCCAAAAAAGGGAATGCGCACGGCACGGTTAAACTTAAAGAAACATACGTGCCCCTGGATATCGAAGACCAGACCACTTTTCACTATAAAGTCCGCACCCACAATACAATCCACGCTCAGATTCGGAGCAACAAGAAACTCCCACACCCACGAAAAATAATTTATTTTAAATTTAAAGGCCACCAATTTGGAGGTCGGCAAAACCTCCCTCGAGGCCGTCCAACACACCACCGACGAACGAGCACTTGACCGAATCAAAGACTCCCTGACCAACTGCTGGTAAACCCGGGAGGAGATCAGACACTGTGCCGATCCGGAGTCCACCAGGGCCCTAATACGGCCCTTCCCAACCTCCAGCTCCAAATATGGACACACGGAGAGGCTTAGGATAGGGCTCCCCGGATGTGTCTTGTTTCAACAGCACATAACGGGACCTGGGATGCGCTAACGCTACCACACGTGGGGAGGGACCGGCGTCCCCTCAATCCCCCCCACACAGGCCATTTTTTGTAGGACGGTTCTCCCGCGAGACCTCCGACCGTTTGAGAGGGCAATTCTGGGCCAAGTGCCCCATCGTACCACAGGTATAACAACGGTATTCTTTCCTCTCAGAGTTGCCACCACGTTGCTCCCGGGTAGGCCGCTGCTGACCAGATGGGGAACAGGGGACAGGGAATTCGGAACTGCCGGAGCGAGCCTCATCGTTCATCTGGATGGTGCGGGCGAAGACACAAGCTCTGCTAAGATCTGCGAAGCTTCGCGGTCTCTCCAAGAACACCAACCTTGACCTCTCCTGAGGATTGAGGCCCTCCAAAATAACCCGCACCACCTCAGCCTCCGACACGTCCACCCGCAGCACACGGGCAGCACTTTTGATAGAATTAATAAACACATTTAACTTTTCCCCGTGCCCCTGAACTCTGTAAAATAATCTTTGCCGCATCTGGTCACGCAGCCTCCCGGGCATAAACAGTTCCAGAACATCCCTGTGGAACGCCTCAAAATCCCCGCCCGCGCCTAGATGCCAGACCACACGATCCAGCAGGGGCGCCCGACAATACGGGTAGATCATATTTAACAACGAAACACCAGTCACCCCAGGGAAATCATAAATGCCGAAAATCCCTTCAAAGAATTTCACAAGCTGGTCAAGGTCCAGACCGTCGACCACTGGAAGCCAACGGAGGAGGTCATAAATGGGGTTCGGCAATGACTCATACTTTACGCAAGGCCAGCTCCTCCCCCAAATCCTCAATTTCGACCCTCCGGGGGGCGTCCCCCACCAGCAGCTCCCGCAGTTGTCTCCTCAAGGACGCCACATCCCTCTGGGGAACCCCACCCCGCAAGCGTATCTCTAACTGGAGCTCGTCCTTAGTAAAATACTCGGGCACCAGACCGCGACCTTCACGCCGAACACTACTCTGCCCCGCTTCTGCCATAGTTTCACACAACAAGGATCTGAATACAACCAAGTGATGACAATCAAGGTACCTCAGGGTCCCCGACCCGACACCGGACCAACAACCGAGACCAAGATCATGTGCTAGAAAACAACAAAGACAAAGACAAAACAAGAACACAAACAAACAGATAAACACTTAACAACACCCCAAGATACAATCAGGAATCACCAAGCTGTGCTCACCCCTCCCCAGGTGTCCCGGCCCGGCAACTGCACCCAAAGACCAAGATTTACAACAACAGTGAACACATCACAACTGACAGAACATGTCCAACTAAGATATGGAGGTCACCTCATCCATTTCCAAATTTTGGTTCAGAGGTGGCCAGGCCTACGTCCAACCACGCTCTGCTACCATTTGTGAGCTGCTCATCACCCATGACATCACAACACAATTTTCAACTTTCCGAAATTTACACATTTTACAAGTTTGACTTCCTAAAAAAAATATAAATAAATCTACAACTCACGTGGATGACCGGCTCACTTGTTCACTTGAACCAGGAGAGGCCTCCTAGTGGAAGAATGGCCACATGCTGGGAAACCATTAGGTAATCGGACCAATGAGGTGACCTCAATTTTAAAATTCCGCAAATAAATTTATTGATTCTATAAAATTTTGTTTTTCTTACAATGAGAGATTTCATAGTATCCAGGCTGTGAAAGTATTCTATTAGCAATATATAAAATATGTAAAATATTTAAAATATATTACAAGGTATTCAAAAGAACCATGACATGCAACACCATGTCAAACAGAATTTCCGTATTTGGAAATAATAACATTAACAAATAAAAAAGAATAAATCCAGAGGTTTTTGAACTGTAATACATTTAATAACAATAAGTCTTTTTTTTTCCTTTTCAGTCCCCCTCTGGTTGTACTATAAACAATTTTAATAATATAGACAATTTTTATAAATCATTTAACGAACAATTTTACCCTACAACAATTATTACAGCCACAACAATTTAAACAATTATATTACACAACAACATGCGCCCTCTGAAATCTCAATCAAGCTAGGGAGGAGAATCATATAATTAGTAAAGTATAATATAAACATAAGGTAGGTAATTATATACTTTGTGTGTAATTCACAAGTGTGTGTGCTCAATTTTCCTTAAACTGGTATAAACTTGTGGAGCACAATGGCTTGCTGATTTCAGAGTGCACACCATTATTTTAAAAAAAATATCAAATAATCAGGTATATATCTCTCAAAAATGTAAAAATGTTTTGTGCATACACCCATGTGTATACGGAGGACTAGATGCATAACGCTATTTATACATACTCATCACTCAACGATTAAATATAGTCATTCAACCTGTTTGAAACTGAACCAACGTTATTAAGCTCTATTAGAATTATGAGTATATAAATATACAAAAGAATTTTAACAGTGACTGTACATTGATAGAGAATTAAAATAAATACTAAATCCCAAAGTGGAAATTTCATCTTGTACAAAAGTTCAGTCATTTCTATTAACATGATGAACACTTCTGAATTACAGTTCTAGTACATATTATGGCAATTGTATGTGATCTGCAGCTCTTTTCATAAACAAATTTATACGTTCCAATAAAAGGCAGACACAGTATAAGTTCAACACAGATTATAGACAAAATGTATACTGTACATTACATGCTTTTCACAATTCAAACACAAGACATTTATATGAACAACACTGAATAATACTGAGAGAGATTAAGGAACTCGGGCTAGATTTCGCTTCACTAGGCACATGGGCACACGGCCTAATCCTAACACATTTTCTTAAGTTTTTTTCTTTTTTTTTGTATGTAAAAAAAAAGGTTTTGCACATAAGGTATTACTGTCACTACTAGCAGCATGAGAAGCTGAGCTCACCATATGAAAGAAATATCAGAAGCCAGTCAAGTTCAACAGACTTTTTCTTTTTTAAAAAAACTTGCGTTCAGGAAAGAGTTTGCAATGACTACGGTAACCTGATATTCCAGGTATTCAGTGAAGTTAAAAAAAACACATCCAGAATTAAAGCAACTGGTTTTTTTTTTTTTTTTTTTTTTTTAAGAATAGCCAGGCTCACACTTGACCCGAAACACAAGTAGTGCGAAAGCACCTCCTAGGAAAAATTTAATAATTCTCATTTTTGCATACCTGTCCGATTTTGCACGAGCACATGCTCGGTCGGAGTTCCTCAATCTACTTACACATTACATCTTGGCCTAACCACAGGATCACGGCTGCCAGGCCACAGACCCCTTGGCACACTTTTTACTTAGCCTTCCATAATCAATTTAAAAAAAAAACCCGGCATTAAAATGGAACAACAATACTTTTCCAGACGCTGAACAGGAAAAACAGCTCGCTGCATGCAAGCTGACAAACAACCCACTCGAGACTCTCACACGCTTCCCGTCTACTCAACGACAACACCGCGCCACGCTGCGGAACAGAAAAGTCAAGTTGTCCCAAGTCTCACATAGATAGCGTGAGCGTCCAAATTAGTAGCGTCAGCAACAAACAAATTCGTCTGTTGCCATAACGACTGTCATAGTTACGGCACACAAGGTATAACCAAAAAACTATTAGTATTATATACTGGACCATATCTGATCACCAAGGACAATGACAACAGTACCTATGAGTTAACCAACCCTGTCAACAATAAAATTAAGGGTACATATAACCAAGTTTCATTAAGGAAATATCATGAGCAATCCAAATAATATAAAATGTATAACAAATAAAATGAGATAAGGATTAAAAGACTAACAAGAAGATAATGATGATAAATAAAACAAGTACTTAAATTATAGTAGGAATAAATCTGTTTTTAGTACCAAGCCACGTTTCCGTTAAATATATGAAAAATACATTATACTAACCGTCTGTGACTTCACTTTTGATGTCCCTTCTTATTACGACATGTTTCAAGACTCTTGTCCCATTGTCAAGCATAAAATTTGTATCACATATCAGATATGTTTGTCAAACGTTAAGAACCATGTCATAATGACCACAAATAACGGATTATTAAAATAACGAACTATACTAATTTGTAACTTGAATACGCGCATCGGGCGAACAGTGTACACTGCACAGCGACCCACCGCGCATTAACCGCAACTGATTCTAGTAATCTCAATATCTCAACGCGGTGTCATACAATACATTATACTTGAATAGTAACTGGTCGTTCAAAATGTGTGGCTTGGTATTAGTGTCCCTGAACGCTTTGTACACCTCAAATTCCTCGAGTGTGTTCATATAACGTCCTTTACTGCAAAAGTGGAGGGGTTTTAAATTAGTTCTGAAATCAGTATAACTATGATTTTCATTAATAAGATGTTTGGCGAAACTTGATTTGATAGTATCATAGTTACGACGGATAGTGGGTGGTTTGTGTTCATTGAATCTTTTGAGAAAACCACGGCCCGTCTGGCCCATATAGAAAGCGTCACAATCATTGCATGACAATTTATAAATGCCCGTTTTATTCTCAATACAAGTAGATTCGTGGGTACGAAGATTATTTAAGATATTATTTGTAGTCTTGTAAGTGACTATGATATCAGTGTTTTTGTTTATGAGAGATTTTAAAATGTTCGGCATGAAATTGGTATATGTTGCGGCGATATATCTATGTGGCTTTTTCTCCCGTGCAGTCATTGATAATTGGTTAATGGTCCTTATTCTATTTTTATGTTTCTTGAGAATATTGTTTACGACGTTGGTATTGTAACCATTTGCGACTGCGATATATTTGATGGTATTTAACTCGGTAAGAAAATCTTTGTTATCAAGGGGTAAAGATAAAAGTCTATGGATCATGCTGTGAAACGCAGCCATTTTTTGCGATATGGGATGAAATGACGTGGCGTGTATCACGGTGTCTGTTGTCGTTGGTTTTCTGTATATATTAAAATGTAAATTATTGTTGGTGTTTTTTGTGATTATCAGATCTAAGAAGTTTAGTTGTCCATTGTCCTCATGTTCCAAGGTGAATTTCATATGTTTGTTAATATTATTTAGATAACCGTGTAAACGATCAATCTGCCGCTGTGTACTTTTATAAATTAAGAACGTGTCATCGACATATCTACCATAAAATATAATATTGTTGCTATGTATATCATTCTCAAAGATATAGGAATTCTCAAAGTAATTTAAGTATATATCTGCAAGAAGGCTTGATCGAGGTGAACCCATAGCTAATCCTACTCGTTGGCTGAAATATAATTTGTTATGGGTAAAGTAATTTTGGTCAAGGAGCAACTTTAATAACTCAATCAATTCATGTATACTTTTGATATCTAATTTTTTGGTATTTATAAGATTCTTCTTCAGTAACTGTAGAGTATCGGATATCGGTATATTTGTATATAAGTTAACGATGTCAAGGGATGCCATTTTATATGAAGGTTCGATTTTTAGTTTTTTAACCTTATTAACAAAGTCAATGCTATTAGTTAAGCTGTAGTTATTCTCCAATATTATATTCTGTTTGATTATGGTGAGTAGTTTTTTGGTGGTTTTATATAACCCGGGGCAGTGGTAAAATTCACTAACGGTCTTATAGGGGTATTTTCTTTATGCAACTTCGGTAATCCTGTTAACAAGGGCGCTTTTGCGTTGATAGGTTTCAAATGTCTCCTAGTCTGTTCATCAAATAGATGTATGCATTTATTTATACATTTGATTTAGACTTTTAGTATATTGTTCTGTAGGGTCAGAAGTTAATCTAACTATGTTATTGTCTGCTATAAAATCTTGTATCTTCTCATTATAAATATTCGTGTCCATGATAACTACAGTGTTGCCTTTATCTGCTTTAGTAACTAAAGCGTGGTTATCAGTTAATTTCTTTTTGAGATTAATTAGAGTTTTTCGTTCTTTGTTATAATTGGCTGAAAAAACAGAGCGAATGTTCTTATTGATGTTATGTCTTTCAATAATCTTATTAAACTTATCATTTATTAAAAACCGAACCTTATTTGGTTCTTGTTGGTCAGATATCGCTTTGACGACAGTTTCGGCGTTTAAAATTTCTGCAATGGTATGTTTGCGGCTAAAATTGGATGTATGTACTGGTAAATTATATTTCAAACCTTTATTTAGTAATTCAGTTTCGTCTGAGTTTAATTTGATGGAAGTTAAATTCTGTAGTCGTGTATAGAATGTTTGTTTATGTTTAATATTATCAACTGTCTGTAACTGATCGTTTATTAATCTTTGAAGTTTGTTTGCCTGTGTGATACGCATGCGATAAGTAATCTGTTGTATATCTCTGTTTATAAAGTCAAGATAGTATTCCAATGCGGCAGGATGTGTGCTGTCTAGTAACTTCAAATGTGTTTTATATAATTTTGAGTTTAAATAAGCTTTCTTGATGTAAAGACATTTTAATTCCTCTTTAATTCTATATGTTTCAGCATGCTTTTTTGTTTTTCTGTCAGCAATATTTGAGCATTTCATATGTATGGTAGCATAGTTTGGTGTGACACCGTGTTTCAAGCAAGATTTATTAAATTTTATGTGCAAAATAGTTTTGTGGAGTTTGGTTTCAACGTTTTGAAATTCTCGTACTAGATTTGTTCGACTAACTGTATTCATATTATAGTAGGAATAAATATGTTTTTAGTACCAAGCCACGTTTCCGTTAAATATATGAAAAATATATTATACTAACCGTCTGTGACTTCACTTTTGATGTCCCTTCTTATTACGACATGTTTCAAGACTCTTGTCCCATTGTCAAGCATAAAATTTGTAGCACATATCAGATATGTTTGTCAAACGTTAAAAACCATGTCATAATGACCACAAATAATGGATTATTAAAATAACGAACTATACTAATTTGTAACTTGAATACGCGCATCGGGCGAACAGTGTACACTGCACAGCGACCCACCGCGCATTAACCGCAACTGATTCTAGTAATCTCAATATCTCAACGCGGTGTCATACAATACATTATACTTGAATAGTAACTGGTCATTCAAAATATATTTTTCATATATTTAACGGAAACGTGGCTTGGTACTAAAAACAGATTTATTCCTAGTATAATATTATAAGAAAATTAATCTTATATGTGTGTGTGTTTCGTGGTTAAATCTGTCACACGTTGTATGCGTCAATTTATAACGTATTGCGATCAGGGGTTTTATTATTTATTATTATTATCAAATTTATGTTACGGTTAAGTTAACTTGAAACAAAATAAAAGAGTAGTAGTTGTTTAAATTTAAATTCGTGGTTAAAATATTAAAAGTCTCATTAAAACAAAATTCATTTATGGGTGAAGTGTTCCTTTGAGATAACTCAATGTTGAGAATGGTTATTTCTACTTGAAGGTGACCAATGTAGTAAAGTATTTTCCCAAACAACATTCAAGTTACTCACAGTGTTTACAATGGTTTAAATACACTTGTTTCTTTTTAAAAGAATTCCCTTGTATTAAACAAAAAATAATGAAGTTGATTATATTTAAATGTTAGATTAACTTAAATTAAAACATGAAGTATGGCAGTTGATTGCTTGATAGTAGATCTCGTCTGGTTGAAACTGGTAGTAGAAACTTCTTCTGATTACAGGTAGTCTGAGTAAGTCAAGTCCCGTAAAGTCTGGACAATATTATAAACAAACATATACTTTTACGTACCTGATTGCGTTTACTTGAAGTTCACTAAACTGTCAACTCAGCTTACATTCATCAACTCCCTTTGGTTGCAAGGTTATGTCACCTTGTTTATTAAATTAGTGGGCACCACACGGATTTATTCAGGGAAAATCCCGTGTAAAACCCATACATAAAAATTACTAGATGAAAAGAAAATTTAAAATAGTCGAGTACCACTTTTTGGCAATGCTATTCCAATATGTCAAACACAACAGAAGGTTGTTTAAGTTTATTAAATGAAACTATTTAATTATTCAAAAAAAATAAATCAAATCAGGTGATGCTGTTGATAATGGGTTTATTTGCACCCTTATAGTGAATTCAAAAAAAAAATACACATAATGTAAACATACAAAGTTGTACAATAAAAGTTAGTTATTATATGCCTCATACGGCTTGCTCAGAACATGAATTATAAATCTGGTTAAGTACAGATATTATTTATTTTAATATAAAATTATTACAATTATTAATATTATTATTACTATTATTGTTATTATTATTATTATCTCAGTTGTGAATTCTTTGAGACACGAAAGAAAACAATTATGCCTACACAGTATCCAATGATACAATTGATCAACAAAGTTTTAGGTTACTTTTACCAAGTAATTGAAAAAAAAACGATCTATTGAAAGATCGTGCGTTTCATCAACGCTTGCTTTTTTAATGACAATCTTTATCAATTGAGAGCCCTTACAACTAACATATAGCTTACTTACTAATAACAAAATTTGAATAATAAATCGAAACGTGGTGTAATCTTAAATACTGTTTTTGTGTTTTGCGTCAGTACAGGTTATGGTAGCAAAAATACAAGTTATTGCACTCAGATCAAGATTAATAATAATTGCACTTTTACCTTCAGAGTTTTAATTATTTAATTAAAACCTTTTATCACTTAAGTAATCGGATTATAGTGATTACTTTGTGTCGGCACTAATTCGCACAAGAACAGAATAATGCGATCCTCTTCTGATTAAAATGGATCGTGAATAATGACAATAAATTATTTTCTGTTCGTCATTCCCGCAGAAATTAAAATAAACTGCACTTAAACACTGTCGTTGGTTGATGATGAACTTGAAGTAAAATCTCTTGTCGTTAAACTATTGGTTCTGGAGTACAAGGTAACTGACGCTATGTGTTATAAAGAAAAACGTAGCGGAGACGAGCGTACGTCTGTTCTGCTCGCTAGTTAGTAAAGGTCTCCCCTCAAAATTCGCTGGTTTGTCTTTATATACCCTCCTCTTGGATCGGGCTTAGGTAAAATTATTATTTAATAACTAATTTTCTTATTGGTCCAGACAGGTGAGACGAGGATGACGTATCACTTTTTGGCGGTTGGTAACGGTTTTTCTAACTGTCAAATGTTGAGATGATTGACAGGTCGCTTCTGTTGTCATTGTTCTTATTATTCGTACTCAGATTCCTGATGTACATTTATAAAATGATGCTAACAGTTGTATTACGCTTAATACCGTCACGATTGAGTTGATATTATTATCAAATTAAAGATTGTTTTGTTTCCTTTAAATTGATATCACTCGATCTCGAATTACTTTCACTTTAACCGACATTGTTAGAAAATCAATGTTCGGGTACACTATTCTTACTGTCGTCTGCTCTTTATGAGTCGCCGATTTTACACTTTTAGTTAACCTTGCTCGCATCCACATAACATTTTATTAATCAAATGTTTATGTGCGGACACCATTAATACTGTACTGACGTTTTTTTCACTGAACTTGTACACCTTAATTCTATACATAGTAATAAATGATCCTACTGACTATGACATTTCGTTCACCGTTAGTATGTTTTAAGCTACTATTTACAATTAAAATTATGGCTAAACCTATCGTTTTAATAACATTTTTCGTTATGTCAATGCATAACCATAGTTCTTGTGCATTTTAGTTTGCACTGGTGATAATTATTGATAGTCATTTTATTGACTAATGTTTGGTCTAAGTTTGTTAAGTGTATCGCCTACACTGAAATTTGGCCTTAATAATGCCTATTGGTTCTCAATTCGGTAAATTATGGAGACATCTTATTGGTATAAGATTCTCTTATATAATTAGCTCTCTTTTCTGACAGGTATATTTGATGCAGAAATACATCTTAGTTCCTACAATATAGCCATTGTTAACATCGGTTTTGGCATTCATTATCTACTGTTCATTGTCACATTTATTATCAGAAAAATGCTGATTTTGCTTTCACAGTATTTAACTGCTAATTCGTTTGTTTTTTGTTTATAAATAACATTCGGTTTACATTAACCATTTACTGAATTGACAGTTGAATTTACATTTATTCTGTCCATTAGTTCGTTTTAGTCTCAGTCTAGTTGTAGTGTCAAACAGCTATTGGGTTACTGTTTCACATGGCACTTCTGCTTTATTCTTCTCTCTTGGTTTCTTCTTTCTTGTTTATTTTGATTATTCTATACCTATTTACATGGTTATTCTGTTTTTATGAAATCTAATAACATATACTAAAAACAGATTTATTCCTAGTATAATATGAATACAGTTAGTCGAACAAATCTAGTACGAGAATTTCAAAACGTTAAAACCAAACTCCACAAAACTATTTTGCACATAAAATTTAATAAATCTTGCTTGAAACACGGTGTCACACCAAACTATGCTACCATACATATGAAATGCTCAAATATTGCTGACAGAAAAACAAAAAAGCATGCTGAAACATATAGAATTAAAGAGGAATTAAAATCTCTTTACATCAAGAAAGCTTATTTAAACTCAAAATTATATAAAACACATTTGAAGTTACTAGACAGCACACATCCTGTCGCATTGGAATACTATCTTGACTTTATAAACAGAGATGTACAACAGATTACTTATCGCATGCGTATCACACAGGCAAACAAACTTCAAAGATTAATAAACGATCAGTTACAGACAGTTGATAATATTAAACATAAACAAACATTCTATACACGACTACAGAATTTAACTTCTATCAAATTAAACTCAGACGAAACTGAATTACTAAATAAAGGTTTGAAATATAATTTACCGGTACATACATCCAATTTTAGCCGCAAACATATCATTGCAGAAATTTTAAACGCCGAAACTGTCGTCAAAGCGATATCTGACCAACAAGAACAAAATAAGGTTCGGTTTTTAATAAATAATAAGTTTAATAAGATTATTGAAAGACATAACATCAATAAGAACATTCGCTCTGTTTTTTCAGCCAATTATAACAAAGAACGAAAAACTCTAATTAATCTCAAAAAGAAATTAACTGATAACCACACTTTAGTTACTAAAGCAGATAAAGGCAACACTGTAGTTATCATGGACACGAATATTTATAATGAGAAGATACAAGATTTTATAGCAGACAATAACATAGTTAGATTAACTTCTGACCCTACAGAACAATATACTAAAAGTCTAAATCAATGTATAAATAAATGCATACATCTATTTGATGAACAGACTAGGAGACATTTGAAACCTATCAACGCAAAAGCGCCCTTGTTAACAGGATTACCGAAGTTGCATAAAGAAAATACCCCTATAAGACCGTTAGTGAATTTTACCACTGCCCCGGGTTATAAAACCACCAAAAAACTACTCACCATAATCAAACAGAATATAATATTGGAGAATAACTACAGCTTAACTAATAGCATTGACTTTGTTAATAAGGTTAAAAAACTAAAAATCGAACCTTCATATAAAATGGCATCCCTTGACATCGTTAACTTATATACAAATATACCGATATCCGATACTCTACAGTTACTGAAGAAGAATCTTATAAATACCAAAAAATTAGATATCAAAAGTATACATGAATTGATTGAGTTATTAAAGTTGCTCCTTGACCAAAATTACTTTACCCATAACAAATTATATTTCAGCCAACGAGAAGGATTAGCTATGGGTTCACCTCTATCAAGCCTTCTTGCAGATATATACTTAAATTACTTTGAGAATTCCTATATCTTTGAGAATGATATACATAGCAACAATATTATATTTTATGGTAGATATGTCGATGACACGTTCTTAATTTATAAAGGTACACAGCGGCAGATTGATCGTTTACACGGTTATCTAAATAATATTAACAAACATATGAAATTCACCTTGGAACATGAGGACAATGGACAACTAAACTTCTTAGATCTGATAATCACAAAAAACACCAACAATAATTTACATTTTAATATATACAGAAAACCAACGACAACAGACACCGTGATACACGCCACGTCATTTCATCCCATATCGCAAAAAATGGCTGCGTTTCACAGCATGATACATAGACTTTTATCTTTACCCCTTGATAACAAAGATTTTCTTACCGAGTTAAATACCATCAAATATATCGCAGTCGCAAATGGTTACAATACCAACGTCGTAAACAATATTCTCAAGAAACATAAAAATAGAATAAGGACCATTAACCAATTATCAATGACTGCACGGGAGAAAAAACCACATAGATATATCGCCGCAACATATACCAATTTCATGCCGAACATTTTAAAATCTCTCATAAACAAAAACACTGATATCATAGTCACTTACAAGACTACAAATAATATCTTAAATAATCTTCGTACCCACGAATCTACTTGTATTGAGAATAAAACGGGCATTTATAAATTGTCATGCAATGATTGTGACGCTTTCTATGTGGGCCAGACGGGCCGTGGTTTTCTCAAAAGATTCAATGAACACAAACCACCCACTATCCGTCGTAACTATGATACTATCAAATCAAGTTTCGCCAAACATCTTATGAAAATCATAGTTATACTGATTTCAGAACTAATTTAAAACCCCTCCACTTTTGCAGTAAAGGACGTTATATGAACACACTCGAGGAATTTGAGGTGTACAAAGCGTTCAGGGACACTAATACCAAGCCACACATTTTGAACGACCAGTTACTATTCAAGTATAATGTATTGTATGACACCGCGTTGAGATATTGAGATAACTAGAATCAGTTGTGGTTAATGCGCGGTGGGTCGCTGTGCAGTATACACTGTTCGCCCGATGCGCGTATTCAAGTTACAAATTAGTATAGTTCGTTATTTTAATAATCCGTTATTTGTGGTCATTATGACATGGTTTTTAACGTTTGACAAACATATTTGATATGTGCTACAAATTTTATGCTTGACAATGGGACAAGAGTCTTGAAACATGTCGTAATAAGAAGGGACATCAAAAGTGAAGTCACAGACGGTTAGTATAATATATTTTTCATATATTTAAGTACTTAAATGAATAATTAAAAGGAACTAACCAACATAGAAATGTTACAAACTATTATATAAACAATGTTATGAATGAATTATGATGAAAATGAAGAAGAATAGAGAACTACAACATAAGGTGATGATGAATTTATAGATTTAACTGCATAATTATATGGTGATGAAAATAAATGTGAAAATAAAGATATGTATAATAACAAAACCAACATCTAACATAGTATTGATGAAAAACAACAAAGCTTACGATAATACAGCAAATATATCGAGTTATGATAACCAATGACCTGGGAAGAGAAATATGCTAAATGAATTGATAAAGCATCAGAAGTGATACAGTAATGGAATTTATGTAATGGAACCTCTAATCCCTTGAGTATTCTAATAAATGAATATAATGTCTTATAATGAAATATGAATAATATATTATGTCTTATGTGTTGTGATAGTGCAACTGTTGTTATGTACAACTTTTTATTGTCTCAGACAGAGATGAAGATTCCTCTGATCTGTGAGTATATAGTTAAGGAACGGCGGAGAATGGATGCCAATGAGAGCCCCTCTGACTCCGAACCTGCTATAAAATGTTAGGGAATTATGATATTTCAAGGATTAAGTCAACAACTTCGAGGTAAATGAAAGAGAAAAGGAGAAATGTTATAAGAATTAAGATGCGTTTAATGAGAAGGAGAAGGGTATTACAGAAGAACAGGGAAATTATCAAGATAAGAACGAATGTATAAATGAACAAATAACTAACCAATACAATGAAAAAATTGACAACTACGTGTAAGCTAAAGAAATGAGACTAACGAAGAACATAGTCTGAACCAATACACAAAAACCCATTAAATTAGATAAAGAAGAAAGCAGTAGTATTATAACTGAACCAAATTAAAATGATAATTTCATCAACCCAAAGAACTTGTTTTTCTCAAATTATCAATTTTGAGAGGGGATCATATGTAATGTCACAAAACGTTCCATAATAATAATAATGAACACCAGAAGGGTGAATGATACTAAAATAACTATAAATGAGTAACCAGGAAGAATGTATCAGTAAATGGTATGAACCATTAAAGAATGAAAGGAGAGAAGAAATTCAAGTGAACAGTGGTAAATCCACTATCTGCATAATAAGACACTACAACATAAACAAACAGAATGACAAAGGCGAATTGACAAGACAAGTTTCCCACATAAACTGTTAAGTGAGCTTAATAAAACCTTTAAAGAATAAAGTCAAATAAAATAAGTAAGATAAATGATGTCACGAATGATATTTGTATCATCGATATATATAAAAATGAATGTTTCTTTGTTTGTCCCATATGCGTTCCTATACCATTCATCCGATTGCGATGAAACTTCGGCGAGTTGTTGTGCGCATGCCCACGAAGGTTTCTGAATTAGTACAACCATTTTACAATAGGTGATATATATAAAAATTAATGTTTCTTTGTTTGTCCCGTATGCGTTCCTTTACCATTCATCCGATTGCGATGAAACTTCGGTGAGTTGTTGTGCGCACGCCCGCGAAGGTTTGCGAGTGTACCACTTCTGAAACCCATTTAGTTTAAAAGGTAAATATTCGTTTCAACAAATGAGTGTATTTCATATAGTTTAGCGGCAGTTCGTGTGTTTTCGGTGTATGAGTGCGCACGCTTGACAGAATTGAATTGAATCAAATACAAACAGCGACATTTCAGTTCGTGTGTAACATAACAAGTGGTGTTGATTGTGAAATTCCAATTGCCGGTCGACATTAGATAATAGATATCACACGCATTTTCTTTGCTTTTTCCAAGTGCATTTGTAATAGTCGTCACAAAGCATTACTTTCGCTGTCAAATCAATTATTACGACAAGCGATTGGTCGATCTACACCTCAAGC
Organism: Magicicada septendecula; assembly: GCA_034769895.1. Lineage (NCBI taxonomy): Eukaryota > Metazoa > Arthropoda > Insecta > Hemiptera > Cicadidae > Magicicada > Magicicada septendecula. The sequence continues at coordinate 46,742,828 of CM068370.1, read as the reverse complement.
ACGAAAGAAAAAGGCATCACGAGCTTCAGAAACAGACGAGCAACGGGAAGCAAGACTGGAAACCGCTCGAGTACACAATGCTCAAGCCTGTTCGTCTGAAACAGTTGAGCAACGGAAAGCAAGACTGGAAACCGTTCGAGTACGCACTGCTCGATCCAGACGAACACTGCACGCTGATTTAAATCTTGGTGCATTCCATTACGATGCTAATTATGATTACAGTCTTCATCCAAGTGTGGTTATTATGATTACAGTCTTCATCCAAGTGTGGTTATTATCATTACGTACAACGTGAAACTCCATAGTGAAGCACGGGTATTCCGCTAGTGTATTATAAATAGAAACAGCACTTTAGCTGACCCATATCAAAGTACTGCTTTAAAAGGACAAATATAAAGAACGATCCTGTGATTAAGTCATAAACAATAAAAGATAATTAATTTGAACCAATTAAATAATTCATTATTATTTAATAAAAATATTTAACGAACCAGTGTTAATTTAAACTCAGAGTGAACAACGTGTGACAAGTGATATTTATTTACAAAACAAAACTAACAAAACAAACAAATCAGGTAGATATAAGATTTAATTATAATATGGAAGACATTAATACAGAAAGGCTAACTGACGAAATCCAGAACAGGAGAGCGCTATAGGATCCCGCTTCCGAAGCTTATAAACATGAACCGTTAAGCGGCATACAACACTCACGGATTCATTTTCAGTACTGATGACAGCAACATTGATAGAGTTTGTTCAAACCCACTTCTGATATTTTTGACACACGATAAAAATCGGAGTCAACTCGGATGCAAAACTTATCGTACGATTTGAATCAGATGCATAAAAGGGCCCTTAAAGTGAACAACTTTTAACGTCTGTGACACAATATGTAGAGAAACAAACATTTATAAATTTAAAAAAAATATACTCTGCCAGAATCTTACCTTGCAATCTTTTCTTGCTGACTTACATTTTCATACACCATCAGAAGTTCAGGGCCACCACCAATATCTTTGAAGGACAGATATGGAAACCTTTATACTTTACCTTAATTGAAAACACTGGACAATTTAGCAATCTGACTTCCCCCAATTCAGAAAATTCCCCGGAACATTAGACGAGTTTTTCAGCACAGCATACTAGGAAATGGTAACGGTGAAATTACTACTCTAACACGTTTCTTTGTGAAAACGACTCTAATTTATTATTCTCAATATTACTCTTTCTTTCTTTCTCTTTCTTATTCTCTTATTTCAACTAATCTCTTAACCATTCTACACATACAATTTTATGATTAAAATCTTATCGACAAACCAGTATTTACGTAATACACCCTCTTTTACATATATTTACCCCCCCCATGTTTTATTTATTAGCTCTTTAATATTTACTTTATTTCAAATCAAACTGATTGTTTTCTGTATATTGTACCTGTCCGAGTTATCCACCAAATCCCGCCATCTTCCTTACCGCACTTTCACTCCATCACTAAACACTGTTCTACTTCTGCCCGTTTACGTATTGTGTAGATTTCATTGACACTTTTCCTCCTGGTTTTCTTCTCTGACACTGTTACATATTTCGGTAGACCTTGGCTACTTAATTCACGTCGGTCTACTGAAATTACGACTGTACTGTTTAATGAGTATCCAACTGCTCGGCGACGACTGTGTGTATCTCTTGTGCGTGGTTGCCTACCTGCCAGGCGTTAGGGTTGCCGTCAACTAGTACTCTGTGATTGGTTGTTTCCATCGCATGTTCGGCTATGGAATTTCTTTTACTTTCCCACGTGATCTTTTCTACGTCGCAAAAGGTGACACACGCGTGCTTGTACACATTCCAAGGCGCTAATTGCTTTTGTACCTCGCTCTGCTTGGTACGAGGCTGACTACCGGGTGTTCAAAAATGTCAAGCTTTCATGATCAAAATGTTGCTCAGCGTAGGTTACTGCAGATTGTTACAATTATTATGAAATTAAAATAAACCCTCTGGTTTGTCCCGTTACAATACCCCCCCCAATAAGAGGTTTTCTGCCGAAACAGAAAAACTCATTGCCTAAAAACCTAAGAGGACTGGCTAGGATATGGCGCCACAACCCCCCCCCATAAATCCTTATTAAAATCATGGGTAACTTACCCCCTAGTCCAGCGACTGCGGCTGCACCTGTATGACCTTACTGTACTTCCCTGGTCGAGATCCCAACACCATAAAGTCAGACAGGCACGTCACCACAGTATCACCAAACTGTAACATTCAATAAAAAATATCAATAACCGGGCTTTTACAATGCCACATCCCGCACTGGTTTGTTTTCCTCTTAGCCTGTACTGGTTTGTCTTTTGTAAAGTACTGGTTTTATATATATATGTGTGTGTGTGTGTGTGTGTGTGTGTGTCCTTAACATAAACATATTACATTTTTCTGTATTAGATTCCTAATCAAATAAACATTTATATTTCACAAAAACCTAGACTCAAAATACATCACTAACCTCAGGTTAACATAAAACATTTCATCTCTGAATTTAAATAAAATTCACTTACATTACACTTTTCAATTTCTATTTATTAAACATTTTAACTGTTCATCTTGCATTTTCACTTCAACTTTGACTTTATTTTAATCATTTAAATTTAATTGTCTACCATTTATTATCCATTTCAAATCAAAAATAAATTATTCAGATTTATTACACATATTTCTACCTTTTAAATTACTTAGACCCATCTCAAATTAATTAATTTCTGTAATTGCATTACTTAAAACAGTTTACATTAATTAAATCCTCACATAAATTTTAATTACCTCGTAATCAAAACACTGTACGTTACTTCCATTACATTATTATTCAAAACAATTTTAATTCATTTAATTTCATCTTGTATTTATTTATTTCCACAATGAAATTTACTTCAAACAAAATATTACTGTCATGAACTTCAAACAAACCTATAAATTGACTACATAAAAAATGATGTACATAACCTTACTACATAAGTACATTTAACATCAACACAAAAGTACATACAATCTACATTATTATCCATTCTAGTTTACCACAAATCATTTCATAATTCAGTCCATTTCAAAACCCACTACACTCACATAATTAAATGTTCCTTAATAACAATTTAACCACCATCATCGAAAATTACTCTTATTTTAATATAACAATTTTCATTTTTATTTAAATTCATTATATTATTACCATTAATATAATAAACATTCCATTTCTCAAATTGTTCCATTACACCAGAATAATAACCCCCCCCCCCGTATTACTCCATATTATTCAATCATAAAATCTGTCTACATCAGTATTTTTGGTTGTCTCCTTCAGTATTATTATCTGTCGTAATTAAGCATTTTATCATCGTATTATTATCAGAGTCAGCTATGATTAACACCCCAATCCTATGTACAGGTAAATATTCACTATAATTATCAACGTTTTCATCATCTATTGCTGCACTATTCTCACAACAAGGTAAGTTATTTATTTTATTCACTCTCTCAACCCTTATTCTTTTTAATAATTCTTCATAACTTCTATTAACATCAAACAACTCTATCTCCCTCCCTCTCTCAAAATACCTCTCATCATAACACCATTTCACTTTCTATCTCACTCCACACAAAGGGCGGGCAACACAACATTATTATAACACATCCTGGCTTTTCCAGGGAAATCATAATACACAGGGGAATTATTTGTAGATTTTTCATCTACCCAAAACATTTTCAAGAAACCTTTGTTCTTGCTAACCACACATGAAGTCTCTACTTCACCTATTACACCGGGGAAATCTGCCCTTTATCCACACTCTACCTTTAAACTCTCTCTCCATTCTTTCTCCAATTCATCAACACTCACTAACACTCCATTACTAACCCCAACTAACTTTCTACTCTTATTATCACCACCATTACTTAATGTATCATACTTAGATACCTCATTTCCAACTACTTCGTTGTTGTTATTATTATTATTCACCATTATTTTACCCTTGTTAACATAATCATAACATTATTACTCACCTTGTCTACTGTCACCTGTTTTGCCTTTAAACTAACACCATTACTATTATCACTTATAGTTTCACTATCTTCATTATCAGATTCACTTACCTGTTTCAGTTTATTTTCTCTCCTCTCCTTTCTCTTTCTACTTTCATTTACTTATCTTGTAATTGTTTTCCAGTAGTATTAAAATGTTCATCAACTTCTTTTAAATGTTTATTAATGTCGACCTTTTGTTGTTTTATTTTTTCTCTAATCTCATTAAAATTGCTCTTTATTTCATTATTTTGTTCTTTCAACTTTTCATTGAAATCATTCTTTTGTTCATTCATGTTAGTGTTTAGTTCATCAAATTTATTATTCTGTACATCAAATTTAACATTTATTTCAGTGAAATTATTTTTTACTTCATCAAATTTATTACTTAACATTATGTTTTGCTTTTCTATAAGTGATTTCATCATATTCATTATGTCACTCCTATCGTCTTTCTTAACTGGGATTGGCGTCAAGTGATTCGCTACGCCATTCATTATTACCGACTCTGTTAGACTTGATTGACTTTCTGTGCTAACGTCAGTTAGGCTGACTTCCTCGTTATTATTCTCACTTGTACTCATTTTTATTACGTAGTTCTTACTTGTTTATAATATACATACACCAATCATATTATAACATAACCTTATCTGACACTCTTGTTATCTACGTCTATCTATATGTAAATAAAAGTTTTTATTTATTCACCCCAAACAACCCTTCTATTATCCAATAATTATAGACAAAATCAAAACACCCAACACATAAAATCACTATCCAAATGTAAAAGTAAACACAATAACGCTACCAAAACATAACCTTATTCAACGTAAATATATACGCTAATTTCACAACTTATGCCGTTACCCAGATCCTATTTTCTGTGCCTCAAAACAGGTCTAATTCATATAATATATTGTAACGTTACATAACCCCTGCCCAAATATGATAAATAAATAAATATGATAATATAATCACCAGAGTAAAAACCAGTAATCACCCATTTTAAAAGTCAGAAATGGGGATTAGGTATCAAACTATGAGAACCTTTGTACTCTAAAAACACTGTAAACATTGTAAACAATACTAAGTGTAACCATAAAAGTGCAGTGTACAAAGTGGAACATAGAATGATCGGTGAAAGTGTCTAACATTTAAAAAGAGCTTTTCACAAATTTGTGTTGGAGATGAAAGAAGCAGTATGATAGCAATAAACTGTATTACTGTTAACAAGTTGTTGTAATTTTGTATTGTGTAGGCCACAAAGGCATTAGAATTAGAATTAATATTTTTGTTTACCATAATTATTTTGTTTAGATGTAAAATAATCCAGGGTTATATATAAAATAAAAATAAAGGCCAATTAAAACTATACTAAAAAGACGGAAGGGAAAATAAAGTAGTATAGAGTAAGGATACCTTCAATGAAATATAAGTAATAAATAAACGCAATTAAAAAATCATTAAATTATAAAATGCCTGCAGTCAAGCTTAAATAAATCCATGAAGAAAACTCTTATATAAATTAAAATTAATAATAACTAAGATTGGTAAAGGAGTATTTTTAAAGGCAAGAAAAGAAATAATAATATGATATACTAGCCTATTTACCTAAAACGGTACCTAGGGTAGCCAATAAAAATTCATCAATTTATTGGTTACTAGGAGTAACTAGCTAACAAGAAATTGATTAATTGTTAAATGGAATTCAAAGTGAGAAGATGAAAAGTGTAATGTCCTATAAAAATTTATAAATTTCAAAGAGTATTCGGAATAAACCACTCCTAAATTAAGAAAACGTGTCAGCACTAGACACTACATCTGAGATGTCCATTGAACTAAACTAATTCACTCCAGAAAATCGAGGAACAACCTAAAACTCCTGCTGACCACGTTTCAAGACGTCATCATTGAAAACCATTGGGTGAGATCGTTTCCTTTTAAAATTTAACTAAATTACACCTCAACTATAAATCTAAAACACTAGAAACACCACCATCTCTTTAAATCCATCTGAAAACAAGGTGAACATAAACTTTATTTTAATTAACAGAAAAACGTGGCTTGGCTAATAACATTGCAGACGCCATTAAATAGTGTTCGTTTTGTCAGTGAAGAAACGTAGCCTGCGCTCTAGCGGTCCAAAAATCAACTGAATGATACAGCTTACACATATTTTTAAATAATTTTATGTAAAGTTTGATACTGACCCATATGCATTTCTGACTTCCTCAAAGTTCAAAGAACCTTAAATAACCCTGGGAAATTAATTACTTATTTCTTTTTCTTTATTAAAACTGTAATAAAAAATATTTGTTATGTGATATATGTTAGTAAACTTAAGATCGAAGTAACTCTGTGATTTATGAAGTAATCGATTGTCAATTCATGTTTTGGAAAACCATAGTGTCCCGTAAATATTAAATAAATCCAAGGAATGCCTTGCGTTTAAATAATAAAATGTGTATTATTTCTAGTAGATGGTAGTTGGTTACAGGTAATAGGAAAATCGAGAAGAGAAAGGGAATCAGTCTGGTCACCAAGAAATTATTACGTACTATTTGAAGTCATTTAACCTCAAATGGGTTCGTAAAAGGAGAAAACAGCTGATGCCACGAGCGGAAAAAATTTGAAATACTCGATGGTATACAAAGAGAGTAATTCTCTTTAACTCTCTTTACTCTCTCTCTCTCCTACTTATTATCAAACAACGGTATTGATTTAATACAAACAAATTTAAGAAAATCATTCAATATTCTTTCATAATCACACATACTCAATTTTTGAAGGCATATAACACCAAAAGATAACAAATTTGTAACTATTAATTAAGCGAGAGTTTCGAAGAGTAATAATAAGACGTAAAACACACGTATATGTTACAATGTTATACAAATATCCTGGCAGGTGCGCCAATTGTAAAGAAACAAACATTTATAAATTTTAAAAAATATACTCTGAATCTTACCTTGCGATCTTTTCTCGTTGACTTACCTTTTCATACACCATCATAAGTTCAGGGCCGCCACCAATATCATTCAAGGACAGATATGGAAACCTTTATACTTTACCTTAATTGAAAACACGACAATTTAGCAATCTGACTTCCCCCAATTCAGAAAATTCCCCGGAACGTTAGATGAGTTTTTCAGCACAGCATACTAGGAAATGGTAACGGCGAAATAACTACTCTAACACATGTTTCTTTGTGAAAACGACTCTAATTTATTATTCTCAATATTACTCTTTCTTTCTTTCTCTTTCTTATTCTCTTATTTCAACTAATCTCTTAACCATTCTACACATACAATTTTACGATTAAAATCTTATCGACAAACCAGTATTTACGTAATACACCCTCTTTTACATATATTTACCCCCCCCCTGTTTTATTTATGAGCTCTTTAATATTTACTTTATTTCAAATCAAACTGATTGTTTTCTTTATATTGTACCTGTCCGAGTTATCCACCAAATCCCGCCATCTTCCTTACCGCACTTTCACTCCATCACTAAACACTGTTCTACTTCTGCCCGTTTACGTATTATGTAGATTTCATTGACACTTTTCTTCCTGGTTTTCTTCTCTGACACTGTTACATATTTCGGTAGACCTTGGCTACTTAATTCACGTCGGTCTACCGAAATTCCGAGGCTGCGTTACATTTACGACTGTACTGTTTAATGAGTGGTGTCCAACTGCTCGGCGATGACTGTGTGTATCTCTTGCGCGTGGTTGCCTACCTGCCAGGCGTTAGGCGTTGCCGTCAACTCGTACTCTGTGATTGGTTGTTTCCATCGCATGTTCGGCTATGGAATTTCTTTTACTTTCCCACGTGATCATTTCTACGTCACAAAAGGTGACACACGCGCGCTTGTACACATTCCAAGGCGCTAATTGCTTTTGTACCTCGTTCTGCTTGGTACGAGGCTGACTACCGGGTGTTCAAAAATGTCAAGCTTTCATGATCAAAATGTTGCTCAGCGTGGGTTACTGCAGATTGTTACAATTATTATGAAATTAAAATAAACCCTCTGGTTTGTCCCGTTACAGATACAGTATACTTCAGCTGCGCAGTGGCGAAAGAGTGCTTGGGATTTTGACCTTGAGCACATTATAAAATGTGCATGTTTATTCATGCTACGCATATGGCAAGATTGTGCAGCTCGCGAATGTTACAAAATATGCTAGGTACTTAACACAAAATTTTTAAATGTTAGGTTGCGCATATAAGACGAGTTTGGTTTTTGGAAGGGCATTTTAAGGAAAAAATCATCGTCTTATATTTGGGCCAATACAGTAATTAACATATTTGACCGACCGACGACAACACTTCCCAAACGAAAGTCACGTACCAAAAATTCCAAGCTCTCTGCTGTTCTCGCACACAATAATCTGTTTCAGCGTCATATTGAAAATCTGTTTTTGCGATGCTTAAGGAAGTGTACCATTACAACGTATCACTTTCATGCGTTAAGTTGCACGATATATCACCATTTTTGTCATCAGAATTGTTGTCTGACTCATTAAGTAAAGTTCCTTGCCAGTAAAATCATTATTTTCCATTATTTTCTGAAAGTTCTGACTCTTCTTCACTAACAGAAAGTAACCTGTCCAACTCACTAACTATAATATTTTCTAAGTTTACCTGCTCATCACTAGAGCTGTGCTTCCGAGAACAACCAGTACATTCACTATCCATTATTCAAACTTGATTTTTAGTGACAAAAATGAAGAACAGTTACAACAACTATATCACTATCATATAGTAAATATACATGCAACAACAGCCCGTTACACAATAACAGTACACGAGTTTCCCTCCAAATTATGCTTTGCATAAGATGCACTAGTGTGTCCACTGCAAACTCCGAGAAGTATAGTGGATGCGTAAGTGCATTCGCAGCAGCAAATGTGTTAATACATCCACCATACCGTGGACATGAGAGTAACAAAGTTAGTTCAAAAATACAAGACATGCTTTTCAAGTAAGGTTCATTTTCAAATAAGAAGACATTATAATATGACGGTGATTAGTATAGCCAGAACATCTACAATCTTTCTTTGTTTTTCAACATAATCACCGGTGACTTCGTTAGATTTATTATACCGTTTCAACAGCTTTGTTATTTGATTATCATAAAAGTCTGCCGCTGACAGCTTTACAACCCAGTTTCTATCACCTTTTGTCTCACTACTGCTTGTGCACCTTTTCTCCATAAAAATTTAGGTGTGCTTCCTATTTTGTGTTGGTCACCATCATTTTTCTTAGACCAGATATTTTTCGGTACATATACAGAGGACTGAACCAACTTAGTAGCTTGGCTTCATGATGTCTTGTACGCTTCACTTGTATGTTGCTTGGCTTCGTGGTTGTTAGTTGTATAGGTATGTTTGTCCATCCGATACGTCTCCTTACTTTCTCTTTTTTGACACTGTGCAACCTCATCAGGATACGTCTTCAGTATTCTGCCAATACAGTTTAAAATTTCTTGTGAATATGTTCATATCTTGGATCCATACAAACTCTTGATGCTATCATACTCACTTATATACTAATCAAATAATATTTCTCTCTTATGTATTGCTTGATCCAGTAATCAGACAGTATCTTGTCGCTATTCTTCCTTGTCCCATCCATGTTGTTATTTTTTCTGTAATCTCCTGGTTCTGTTATTACTGTTCCTAGATGTTTTCACTTTTATGTTGTTACGGTCTATTTCTTTACACCCCCTTATTATAAACTTTTACTTACCTTTTACGCATTCGCCCTGACTTACCAAAACAGAAGATTCCCAACTTATAGGTCGCCACCAATATTTTTAAAACAAAAGGACAAATATGGAAACCTTAATACATTTTCCCATTATTTACTTACCAGGTCCGATTAGGCGAGATCTTCCATACAGGACAGGTTATGTTAAACGGGCGTAATAACTTACTCTAACACTTATTCATGATAATTCAAATACTATTTTATTTAACATAAAAATTGACTTCTTTCTTTTCCTTTTTTACTTTACTTATAATTTTCATCAGTAAGGTTACAATATCAAAATATGTAAATTATATATATACTATACGGAACCATTACTCCTTAATGTTTTCTTTCTCCCCCTTTATTACCTCACTCACTCTCTCACTCTTTACAATTACTACATATAGTTTTATCCCCCTCTTACTAAGCGCTTTACTGTTTTAAAATTCAAAAACTTACTGGCCAATGTATTCACTGTGCTTCCTTTCTCACTATTCCACTTATTTGATGCACTCACGCAACTGTTTATAATTAGTTTACTGTATTTACTTAACTTTTCACTGATTTAATTTAGTGTTTCCACATGTGGTAATATAAAGTCGGCCGACGTAACTTTGTTCGAACACTTGAATGGTTAATTTTCTGGCTGCACTAGTATTTATTCACTGTTAATTATTTTTGCTGGATAGGCCGACTATTATTTACGGCCTATCCTTCACGTCCGAGGCCACTGTTTTTAAAGTAAACTGCAGATGACGAACTGTATGCTGATTTTCTGGCCGCGCGACCATGAGTTGCAATGGAACTAACTCATTACTGTACTAAAGCAGAACTACACGGAGTTTAGTCTGGTCACGTGATCATCAATCTGCGCCCCAATTGGTGCTTTTTAAAAGGCGCTATAAGACAGGCATGGCGTTTAGCAACATTTTGCCGCCTGGTGAAATGCATGACTTGACGTTATTTTCTCCGTGATTCACGGCTGACGCAAAACTGTATGTTGTTGCATAATCTGTCCGGACTGTTTGAGTGGGGAGGCGAAACACAGGCGTTTTGTTTTGTAATAAACACTGCATGTGGTTGATGAAATCGAGGTTCCAAAAAGGTGAACGCTGGCTACATAGGGAATACGCTTGATTTAAAAATTGTTTTTCATACAATTCTGTACCGTTACAATACCCCCCCCAATGAAAGGTTGGATGCCGAAGCATACAAACTCTCATTGCCTAAAACCTAAGAGGATCAGTGAGGATATGGCGCCGCAACCCCCCTGAACTCTACTAAAATCATGGGTACTTACCCCCCTAGTCTGGCGACTGTGGCAGCACCCATCCGATCGTACTGGACTTCTCTGCTCGAGATCCCAACACCTTAAGCTCGGACCGATACCCGCCACAGTATCACCAGACTCTGAAACATCCAATTAAAAATTAACAAAAAGGCCTTCCATTATACCATATCCACAACTGATTCGTTTCCTCTTAGCCGTACTGGTTCGTTATCAGCAAAGTACTGGTTCATGTTTATTACAAAATATAATATGCCTTTGACTACATTGTGATATAACTTCTAAATCATCCATCGGTTACCTTGATTAATTAAAATTTAATCATCAAACCCATGCTCACACACTATCACAATGATTTCGACTCATCTTCAACAAGTTACATTGGTTCAACAATATAGCTTAACCCTATAAGATAAAATGTTAACAGAGCAATATAAGTTGGTAGTTATCTAGCCTTAGTACACATGCCTTCCATACAAATTAAATAATGTTCCCAGTACAATATTACCCATCCAAAATAACACATTGATTATACAGAATAGCATTAAATCACAACAATTAGGACTAAGGAATACAAATTATCCTCAAAAATCTTTATGCTTAACTACTATATGTTTTTTTCTCTACCCCCCCTACATATCCCTTAACCCCTGATACCCGTTACATTCTACTGTGTTCAGTACTAGGCTTCTTGACCCTTGCAGGCCTCATCCTAGCCGTAATCACATCTCCCTCGTGACCTGTAACTGGGTCACCCCCTAAACCACACTCACTATTTCCCCCCCTGGACTGTAGCGCTCAGTTGCTTCCACAAGGACTGATGCTGAAGGGGTGGACATTTTTTTCTTTTATTCCACCCCCATCCTTGCTTCGGTGTTACAATAAAAAATTCAGTATAATATACTTACTAGTATTGAATGATACGCCCCTAATGGACTACCACCCCTATCTGGGTGAAAATAGCCCTGTTCCAAAATTTGGTAGATTCCCCAAAAAATAACCCCCCTACTAAGTCTAACAAACCACTGGGTTAACAAAACAAAACAAACCACAAGCCGGTTATATCAGGTAAAATTTATGATTTGTCACAATTAACTACTTTCACGGTCATGGTCCGGTGAGGTCATGGCTGCACTTAGGTTGGGAATCTACAGTTAAACATAAAACATAGATTGACATTTATAAAGGTTTACATTAACAGTTGTATGCACATCTCATTCTACAAACACTATTTTAGCCCAAACATTTTTGATTATATTTTTTACCCAAAAATTTCCTTCAATATTCAATTTTAAATTAATGTTTCAGTCATTGTTTTCATCAATAATTATTTAATTTACCATTACAGTTAAAATTCAAATCAAAATAAGTTTAGACGTATCACTAAAATTCACATTTTAAGTCAATCCAAGGCCAACTCGAATTTAATTTAGTCTCTTCATATATTCAAAACAATTTCAATTACTTTAGTTACATTATTTAAAATGCTTCCACTTTCATTTATTAGCCTACATTGATAGATCCTCTCCTATAAATTTTGGCTACATTACAATCAAAACACTACGTTATTTCATTACATTGAAATAATTCCAAAAAATTTACCTTCATTTCATCACATCTTACATTTCTTTTGTTTCATAATAAGATTTTGCTCATGGCACTGATTCATCCAACTACAACATTCTTGTTGTCAACTCAAACATGAAACAAACATCAACCTGTAAACATTAGTCACACAACAGACAACATACCTGTTTACATTAACAGTTGTTTGCCAGACTGGTTTTATAAACACTAACTCAGTCTCAACATTCTGATTACAACACTACTAACAACTGTACTTCCTTCAATTTTTTGGTTTCTATAAATCTTTTAGTGCTGACATATTAGTCAATTACTGTCTGTTACAATTCATATCAAAATTAATTTGGTTTCCTTAATAAAATTAACCTTTTAAATTACTTTAATACCACCTCCACTCAAGACAATTTGGCTGTAATTACATTATTTGAAACACTTAATATGGACACACAATATAAAATAAAGTTCATTATTACCTCTTGTCAATTATTATTGTTAATTAGTAAAACAAAGTATTATTATTATTATTGTAACATACTGCAAACATTGTTACATAAACTATAATCTGCATTCCAACAATATAATCTTGACACAATACATTTAACACTAACACATTTATTTACAGATTTTCGTCATAATTTTCTTGTTTACCACACTTCATTACATAAATCAGCCAAGTAATTTTACCATGGACTCAAATAATTAAATGTTCATCAGTATTTCTCAACCCCCATCATCGAAAATTAATCTTTTCGGCACATAACATTGTTCAATTTTATTGATACACAACATATGGCTATCTTTTGTGTAATAACCATAAAAATTTATATGTTCCATTGTACCATAATAATAATAATAATAATAATACATAGGGTTACCCCTCATTATTACTATATCATAAATTAAGTCTACATTATTGTTCTTTGTCAAGTCTCCGTAAGTATTTATTGTTACAATCACATCATTATCACAATATTCTGCTACTACAAGTACACTGACTCTCCCCACATGTACATATTTATCATCAATATAATCATTGTCATTTTTTACTACTGCACAAGGCGAGTCTACATTATTTATCATAATTCTCTTAATATTCATCTTCTCTATCAACTCTCCATAACCTCTATTTAGCTTGAAACACTAACTCTTTCTCTCTCTCATAATCAATTTCATCACCACAACATTTCACATTCTCATTCCACACAGAGGGCAACACAAACTTACTATTCGTCTTGGCACTTCCAAGACCATCACAAAAACTAAAGGGACCATTTGAAGACACCTCGTCTTCCATACAACTACCGGAGGAAACGCTGTCCTCATAAAACATCTGTGAAACCTTTGTTTCACCATAAACTTGGGGAAAACTTGCCCTTCGCCCTACATACTCACCTAATCTCTCTTCCCACTCTTTCTCTAATTCATCAACACTAATTACTACTCCGTTACTAACACCAACTAACTTTCTACTCTCATTATCACCACCACTATTACTCAAGATATCTACACTATTTTGATTCACTACTATTTCACTCTTGTTAACGTTATCATAACTAACATTATTACTCACCTGGTTTATTGCCACCTGTTTTACATTTAAACGGATCCCATTATGATTATAGTTGTCACTATTATTTCCACTTACCTTGTCAATTAGCACCTTGTTTGCACTTAAACTAACCTCTTTCTGATTATCATTTGTATTCACCTCCCCTACCTCGTTTTTTATCGCCACTGCCCTTAAACTAGCATTATTTTCTGTAAACGTATCATCATTACTACCTCCACTATCACTTACCTGTTTTGATTCACCTGTATTCTCCTTTAGTCGGTCTGTCTTTAGTTCCCGCAACCATTCATCCCACTTTGCGTTTAACTCGTCAAACTGTTTCATTAGCATACTCATTAAGTCTTTTTTAAATTTGCTATTACATTGAACTCCCCCTATAACAACTGACTCGCTCACTTCCATCTTACCCTCTTATTTATCCATTTATATAGTATATTATACCCTTTATATAATACAATAATTATGCATACCCCATCAAAATACTCCACACATAAAATCGTCACTAATATATATTATGTAAATGTACAACAAAACTGCCAAAACATAAATCTATACAATAATTCAAAATTCTACAAATACGCCGTTACCACAACCTGTCTCGTACTTCCAATCAGGCCTAAACCCATATCAGAAGATTCCATATGAGCCATCCTGGCAGGGTCGCCGTTGTTACGGTCTATTTGTAACGGGGCATTTTTGGGCCTAATTTTGGGGCAGTTTGTATTTTTTTTTTATAAAACAAATAACATTTTTTTCGAATAATAGGGACAAACGCAAACAAAGGTAAATTCAGTGGTTGCGACGATAGCGACGGTGGCAGCACTGCTTGGGACATTAAATGTGTGACAATTATTCATGAATATTGAAGCGACAGAATAAACAACCGACGAAACTGTGCCAAGGTCAACCAATGACACACAAAACAGCATAAACAAGTTATGTAACGGAACATCAGACCATATTACATCAGTGCATGCGTCACGCTGCTATGCAGGGTGTGTCAGCCAGACCTCACAGAACAAAGCCAGTCGGACAATAACATCTCAACACACCGGACACGAGCAGTGCGTGTGTCCGCCGGCTGTGCGTGATTTTCGCGCCCGCAATGTAACAAAAATGTGTATCTTGATATATTTTGGTATTTAAAAGTATTATAACTACAAAGTAGAGACAGTGAGTGAAATTGGTAAAAGATCTAACAGTTCGGCCGTAAAAAACAAAAATGAGAACTACGAGAGACAGCAAACTATAAGCCACGAGTTAGTGCCTATGGAGTGGAATTTATCCGCAACATCAGGAAAGTAGACATGATATATCCAACTATATAAAATACTGGTTTTTAAATAAAATACTAAATTTTGAGCTCAATAGATAAAAAATGTACCGTATAACGTAGTATGGGTGTGTGTTTGTGTGGGTGTGTGTAGGTACCTATCTTAATATAACATAAAAGCATTGGTTTACGTTAAGAGAAGTTAGTTTAGTAGTATTTCTTTACAGTATTTGTTTTAGTGTTCAACAGTTTAATTATCAATAATATCTTGAAAGTTGTGGTCAGAATAAAGCATGTGTAATGTCATTGTTCAAATAGTAAAAGTATAAAAGATGGGGGGAGTAATTTTGTCATTGTCGTTAATATGCAACAGTAAAAAAGAAATCATGAATAAACACAAGTTTGTTTGAATATAGTAGATCGAAGTAGTCATTTCAAACAACCAATTCTGATCTCCTGAGTTCGCCGAAAAGAACCCGAGAAAATGGTAAGTACATATATTTTTACAATAATTAATTTCTTGCAGTACGCAAGATGGCGCCCGAAGAATTCAGTAAATAAATAATGGACAGTAACTTTAAAATCAGTGCAATGTAAAATATCAATAAAACGATATATAACATATTTCTTTACCCCCCCTTATTATAAACTTTTACTTACCTTTTACGCATTCGCCCTGACCTACCAAAAACAGAAGATTCCCAACTTATAGGTCGCCACCAATATTTTTAAAACAAAAGGACAAATATGGAAACCTTAATACATTTTCCCATTATTTACTTACCAGGTCCGATTAGGCGAGATCTTCCATACAGGACAGGTTATGTTAAACGGGCGTAATAACTTACTCTAACACTTATTCATGATAATTCAAATACTATTTTATTTAACATAAAAATTGACTTCTTTCTTTTCCTTTTTTACTTTACTTATAATTTTTATCAATAAGGTTACAATATCAAAATATGTAAATTATATATATACTATACGAACCAGTACTCTCCTTAATGTTTTCTTTCTCCCCCTTTATTACCTCACTCACTCTCTCACTCTTTACAATTACTACATATATTATTATATATATATAAACTTTCACAATATGAACTTACTTTCTTTACACTTTCCCAAACGTTTCGAGGTGATGTTCCTCTTCCTCAGTGGGAGTAAATACTGATTGTCAGTTAACAGAATAACGGTTATGGATTTAGGTGTGTGTGGTAGGGGTTGATGGTGGGAGAGAATTGGCGCTGAGGTTGAAATTGTGTCTTTGGATCAGTGTATCGAATAGTGTATGTGATTTATAATGTAATTGTTCATTTAATATGTTGTTTGGTTGTAGTGTGTGATATCTGTATACGAGGGCTATCCAGAAAGTAACAGACGTTTTGACCGACCGCGGCGGTGGGCGGGGATAGAGCCGCCATCTTGGTGTCAGAACGTTCCTACACTCAGTACCATCCAGCCGTACGCTACCATCCAGCTGTGGTAGCGTGCGGTCTGCGCCCCTCTTACTTTGCTCTCTGACGTGTTAAAATGTGCGCTGCAATAGAAAATCCCGCCACTTGTGAGGTACGTTCTGTGATTAGGTTTTTGTTGGCAAAAAATCACAAACCAATTGAAATTTATCGCCAACTTTGTGATGTGTACGGGAAAGGAATAATGAGTGAAAGCCGAGTGAGGCAATGGTGCATTGATTTTAAAAATGGCCGTACCAATGTTCACGATGAGGACCGCAGTGGTAGACCTAGCCTTGTGACTGATGAACTGGTGATGAAAATCAACGACAAAATTCGTGAAGATAGTCGTTTCACGATTACGGAACTTTCGAAACATTTTCCCCAAATTTCACGGAGTTTGGTGCATGAAATTGTGGCGGAAAAGCTTGGTTACCACAAATTTTGTGCTAGGTAGATTCTGAAAATCCTAACGGAAGACCACAAAAAACAGAGACTGGCTGCAGCACTAACTTTCCTCGAAGATTACGACAAAAATGGTAACAAAGTTATCGATCGTATCGTAACTGGGGACGAGACTTGGGTGAAGCATGTCAATAGTGAAACAAAAAGGCAGTCGATGGAATGGGGACACACAAATTCTCCCAAGAAACCAAGGAAGTGTTTGCAAACGCTGTCAGCAAGAAAGATCATGGCTACTGTGTTTTGGGACTCTGAAGGAGTGATTCTCGTTGATTTTCTTGAACGTGGCACAACAATTAACTCAGAGAGGTATTGTGAAACACTGAGAAAGTTAAGGCGCGCGATACAAAACAAGCGTCGGGGAAAACTTAGTGCGAAGGTTTTGTTTTTTCACGACAACGCACGTCCACACACGGCCAATCGTACCCGAGAGCTCTTCGATGGTTTTGGATGGGAGGTGTTCGATCATCCACCATACAGCCCGGATTTGGCGCCGAGCGACTATCACCTCTTCCCAGCGATGAAGACATGGCTCGCTACACAACGCTTTGATACTGATGCCGAACTGCATGCCGGTGTAAACCAGTGGTTGAAATCGCAGGCGGCAGATTTCTACAGAGACGGTATTGAAAAACTTGTGCCACGGTATGATAAGTGCCTTAATTTGAATGGCGATTATGTAGAAAAATAGCTTAAGAGTGTACCTTTCAAATGTATATAATAAAATTTTGTTTTTTCATTTTGTAAATTTTTTATTTCAAAACGTCTGTTACTTTCTGGATAGCCCTCGTATTTCAAATTGTTCAGCTGTGTTGAAATATACGGATATCACACACTACAACCAAACAACATATTAAATGAACAATTACATTATAAATCACATACACTATTCGATACACTTATCCAAACACACAATTTGAACCTCAGCGCCAATTCTCTCCCACCATCAACCCCCACCACACACACCTAAATCCATAACTGTTATTCTGTTAACTGACAATCAGTATTTACTCCCACTGAGGAAGAGGAACATCACCTCGAAACGTTTGGGAAAGTGTAAAGAAAGTAAGTTCATATTGTGAAAGTTTATATATATATAATAATATTTATAAAGTGAACGAAGAGGATGGATCAACAAGATAATTACTACATATAGTTTTATCCCCCTCTTACTAAGCGCTTTACTGTTTTAAAATTCAAAAACTTACTGGCCAATGTATTCACTGTGCTTCCTTTCTCGCTATTCCACTTATTTGACGCACTCACGCAACTGTTTATAATTAGTTTACTGTATTTACTTAACTTTTCACTGATTTAATTTAGTGTTTCCACATGTGGTAATATAAAGTCGGCCGACGTAACTTTGTTCGAACACTTGAATGGTTAATTTTCTGGCCGCACTAGTATTTATTCACTGTTAATTATTTTTGCTGGATAGGCCGACTATTATTTACGGCCTATCCTTCACGTCCGAGGCCACTGTTTTTAAAGTAAACTGCAGATGATGAACTGTATGCTGATTTTCTGGCCGCGCGACCATGAGTTGCAATGGAACTAACTCATTACTGCACTAAAGCAGAACTACACGGAGTTTAGTCTGGTCACGTGATCATCAATCTGCTCCCCAATTGGTGCTTTTTAAAAGGCGCTATAAGACAGGCATGGCATTTAGCAACATTTTGCCGCCTGGTGAAATGCATGACTTGACGTTATTTTCTCTGTGATTCACGGCTGACGCAAAACTGTATGGTGTTGCATAATCTGTCTGGACTGTTTGAGTGCGGAGACAAAACAGGCGTTTTGTTTTGTAATAAACACTGCTGTGGTTGATGAAATCGAGGTTCCAAAAAGGTGAACGCTGGCTACATAGGGAATACACTTGATTTAAAAATTGTTTTTCATACAATTCTGTACCATTACAATGTGGCTCTTAGTACTTCATTGTCTATTGGGACATTTCTTACGTGTCTACCAACAATTAGATACTCTGTTATGCTAAAGCTGTTCGAGACAAGTCTGGAAGTACAAACCAATAGGATACAGGTGTGTGGGTAGACTCAGGAAGTGATGGCTGGACGATCTTTGAAGGTTGAACAGACAGCACCTTGCCTATGCCGTGTTGTGAAGATGATGATGATGATGATGATCATCATCATCATCATCATCATGATAACAAAATATGAACATCTCAATCTCAGGGGAACCAGCACAGAAAATCATAATAAAAGAAAGTTTTATTAACAAAATAATGTAACACACTTCTTTTCTTATAATTAAAATAAAAGGTTTTTAACAAATTTTAAATCTGAATAACTTAAAATTAATTTACAGTTCTTTCAGCCACCATTTTATTTGGTCTTCTTTTGAGCATGCTTGGCTGTCTGTTCCCATATATAGTGTACATCCATCCACAATGTAGTCAAAGCCAAATATGCTGTCTGATTTTGTGTGGACTTCTCAAATAAAATTTTAAATATTATAAATTCTTTACACTGAACAGTTTGGTGGAGTCTTATTTAATACAACACTTTTTGTGTAACACAACAGTATATTATAATTTAATAGTGTGTTGTTTCATTTTAGTTCTTGGATAAAATGTGTAAAATGCAATTTTAGGTTATAAATTTTGACGCGAAGAACTAAATCAGTGTTTGTTTGGTGTGTAATAGGCTTTTTTTACCTGGTATGCAGTAGTAGGACTATATTTTGGAATATTTTTGCTTATTATTTTCTTCTTAAATTGACTGGTAAGCTTTTACCGATAAGGTATTTCATTTATGTACTTCTCACCAGTGTATTTCATTATTCTTATTATAAATATGCTTCACTTACTAGTTTCTTCAGTATTTCCAATATTATGTTAGTATCTTGCTTTAAAATTATTGTTATTTCCTTCTAAGTGATGCTTTCTATTTCATGGTTCAGGAAGGAAGGAATTCTTTACTTCTTCACAATTATTGCACTGTTGAAACTAAGCTTTCTTCTTCTTATTTGGCGTGGGTTTACGGTATAATATTTGATGATTTTTAATTTCTTACTTTATTAAGCTTTTTTACATTTACTAACTAATTTAAATACATTTCTTTCTCAGAGATTTCCTTTATTGTGGTGTTTTACAATTGACAGTAGCATATAAAATTATTATAATATCTAGCTTTACATAAAGCATGTGATCACCTGATTAGGCCTGTGTTGTTTTAATTCTATGTTTTATAATTTTACTAAATTTCTAACTACATTCCAGTTTGATAGCTTTCAAAATCAAATAATCCAATATGGTTGAATCTTATTGCTTTCTTAAAAATAAACATTTATAATTTTTACAAATTAGTTATTTTGTTGGAGTTTAAATATATATATATAAATTGTTTAATGTTTGAAAACAGGTATTCGATCGTAGCTTGGTGTGGAATACAGATCTTGTTGAAACATTGGAACTTCAAAACTTGTTGTTGAACGCCATGCAGACCATATATGGTGCTGAGAATCGTAAAGAATCTCGAGGTGCACACGCACGAGAAGATTACAAGGTAATTTTCACCAAATGATTAAAAAATAAAATTCTTTGAATGTTAGAGAAAACTATAGTAGTTAATGTAAGTGGTGTAAATAGAAGATTTTGTAAATTTATTTTTATTTGTGCATACATGATGTTTGAATGAACAGTACTTCCTAATATAAACTTCACGTTACAATACACTTAAGATTATTTTTGGTACAGTGGTTCAGTATGCTTTGTGAGTAGTATTTGTGTATGAAGTATTGGCATATTAACATATCAAATGCTGTTTTGTCAGGACTTGTAATAGAAAACCATGTAACACGTGCATTGCTTAAGCTGTCTTCATATACTTAAAGGATCTGAAATCATAGAACAACCTACACCCGTGCCTGTTCACTCAGAAATAACAAAGAAGATTACTACCTATTACAACCTATTTACAATCTTATTAAGTTGAAATGAAACCGAGCTGTTAGGCTGTGGTTGATTGGTGATAACTAGTAACATAGTCAGTTTGTGTTTCAATTTCAGCCCCCAGAAATCTTCTTCAGAGCCGCAAAGCAACAGAAAACACACGTACGGCAGATCTTAGCCGAACAGTACCGGTACTTCTGCCGGGTATGTACTTTGGTATTGTTTGGCTAAGATCTGCCGTACACGTGTTCTCTGTCGTTTTGCGGCTCTGGAGAAGATCCCTGGAGGCTGTAATTGAAATGTAAACTGACTATGTTGCTATTATGTGAGACGTATCAAAGTAAGCTTTGAGGCGACTGCGGTATTGCCATGTCGCTTCACTCCCCCACCCTCCCCGCCATTGCCTACACAAAACCAAATGTAACGTGCGACAACGCTGTTGGGCGAGGGGCGGAGAAGAGATGTTACTATTGCATAACATCGAAGCTTATTATGCTAAGTCCCGTACTATAGTTATCATAAATCGACCACAGCCTAACAGCCCGGTTTAATTTCAGCTCAATAATGTTGACACCGGCCATGTAAGTCTACACTATTTACAATCGGCCTGAAGAAGGAATTATATAATGAGTTGAAATGAACAAAGTTTTTATCAATCAGTGAACCAGCATGAAGAAGAAAGCAGTGCTATCCCGTCAGCTTAACAAGAATGTGTTAATCCATTAAACATGTTTACCACTGTACATAACCAGCGTGGTGTTTAAGAATGCAGAAATTGTGAATTAGGTCATCTTAACACAGTTTTAAGCAGATGCCGTGCTATTGAAGCTGATATTCATGCCTATTTAATAGGATTCATTTTTTTTTTTTATTTAATAGAAAAAGTTTGGTATTTCCAGTGTGTTTTGTTGATCTCTCGCTTATGTATGGCTTGTCCAGTTAGCCGTTCAGCAATAATCTATAACAGAGTTAGAGCATGAAAATGGCAAACAAAATCAGTCTGACCAGGAAAACCAAAATATGCTGACTTATTGGAATCCTGCTGTATAAATAAATGGAGGGATTAATGGTAAAACTATCAAAGTCCAAGTTTTAATGATGTTTCAAGATGTTTCAAAAACATTTTTATGCATTTTCAAAATTTATTTTTTTATGCATTCCTCTTTTCTTTTTATTTTTTAATAGCTATGCAATCAATAAAAAACTCTATTAATAATAAAAATTAATTTTGAAAATCGGACTTATCGATTGGAAAATTAATGGTTTATCGTCGTTGCACTTGAATACTTTTAATTCCAGTTTTCTGTTAATTAAAACCCCATGTAGATTTACCAGTAACCCCATGAAATATAAATATGTTTTAACTGATCATCAATGTTCAAATACAAATTGACACTGAAACAAAATGTAGCTGTAACTAAAATTGTTAAGCACAGTAATGCTAGTTGTGTATACAAATAACACGATTCTAATTTTACATTATTGCTGCAATTATGGTAGAGCACTGTCTACCACACATTGTTGTCTTTTAGTTGTAGAGCGAACCAGAAAGTTATAAGACACTGCATCATCTTTTGAGCTATCCCTGTAGTTGCAAGGTAGTCTTCAGCAAGCTCATGTAATTGTCATTTTAAAGAAATTATGAAAAACTAGTTACAGCATCTATAGTCGTAGGTTAAATTAATTAATTTTATAATTTATTGCAGGACCGAATTGATGAATACGATTACTCCAAACCGATAGATTCCCAGCAACAAAGACCTTACGAACAACATTGGAGAAAACATACATTGACCAGAATCAATCCTGGAACAGGAAAAGTGAGTGACTATAGTTAAATATTATAAAGAATATTATAATCAATTTAATTTTTTGTTGCCATTGTGATACGTCATTTGCAACTGTTGACATGCAGCATCTGAACCCAGGGGCAGATGAATTTGAAGTACATAGAGGTTTGGATGTCATAGTGTAACGTGCTTCATCCTTTTTCACTCAACTCTTGAGCAGGGAGTCCAGGGGTCCAGATATGACGGAAAAATTATTGTATACACCACTGTTTGATGGAAATTCTTAGAACTAACTGCCTTATAATACTGTCATTATGAAAATTAACCGAAGAGCAGTTATACATAAATCGCAGTACGATAAGAAGTTCATCTCCTTTCCCATGTCTTTGAAGAACGCTGCTCTTGGTTTTCCCCACCACCTTTCCTTCAAAAATGTTACTTAAGAATTGATTGTGTCATAACACGTGCCTGATCAGTTTTGCCCTCCTTCCAATCATTTTTAAAAGTGATGTATCTTCATTCACTTCTCCAGACCCACATTTCCATTGCTTCCAGCTGAAACAATATAACTTAGTGCAAATAATAAAACTACTCGAGTCCCTGTTCGGGGCCAATGAAACATTACAAGTTAGTTCAATTTATATTAAGACTCTTACCTGAGGGTTCTATTCCAGAGTCGTACAGACGAACACAGCTGCAGAAAGGATTATTTGGATTTGATATGTGCAATAATTACGTTAACACATTTGATACGGTCTAAATCACATACTTTATTTTTATTTATCAAAAATTAACGCCTTTCTTTTACGTTTTACAAACAATAGTACAACTGGTTGAAATTATTTCTTATCTCTATTGAGTTTTGTTTTGACTACTATTATGAGTGATATTACTAAATAAATAAAACATTGAAAATGAACCAGTGTGTAACCTCTATATTACCACACACACACTCATTCTGTTACATTGATCTTTAAATAAACTCCACCCCTTAGAGAGCTCTATCGTACAAAGTATTTTATATTTTCCTTTTATAGCGAACAATCACCGGTTAATTGGAATTGGTTTTAATATGCATATTAAGTGTTTCTAATTACCCATACGCTGCGTGCTCATAGTTGGTTGCACGAACTGGTGTTGAATACTTGCTTCGATCTCACGCACTCCGGCACTCGTTTATTGCGTTCACTGTTTGTGTTTAAAGGTTCTTACTGTTTTATTGGTTCCACATTATACAATACAATAAAGTCGGCCGACGTAATTTTTATTCGCACTAATATGTTGTAGGCTGGCCGCGCTATGTTATTTGAACACTTTTTTTATAAAGGTTTTAATGCTTTAATAGTAAGGCCGTTTTACTTTACGGCCTATCTTGCACGCCCGAGGCCACTGATTTTACTGAACAACTGTATGCTGCTCCTTACTGTCTGGTGTTACTCTGCATACTGTTGAAGGACTCTGCTTACTGTGATTCACAAAGCCTGCTGCTAGGGCTGTTACGTAATGCGTCTAGCCTGGCTGTCTCCAGACATCAGTTGTTTATGCTAACAGTGTGTTGCTGGTTAAACTGGGGCACCTCACAGGTTGATACTGACAATTAAAACTGATTTAAATTAAAACTATGGGATCACACAATTCTGTACCGTTACACAGCTTCCTCCTTTTTATTTTGCTGAGGGTTCATGCCTCACACCCTTAAAAACAGTTTAAGGCCCTCAACACAAATGTTTTTTGCGAACCTTTTCCTTACCTCCATACTTAAGTGATTATTTGCAAGTAACATCTGCTTTGCTAGATCTATTCTTCTCTTAATCTCTGTCCATATCTATTTTCACAAGTGATGATGGCCACCAGGTAGCAAAAATTATTAAACCTTATTATTAAATTATTATGAAACCTTAAACCTCAGAATTTGAAAATTTCAAAAGTAATAATTGAAAATATTTTTTTATATATTTTAATAATAAAACTTTACAAGGATATAGTTTTTTAGTATTTTGTAAATTTACATATGTTTCGATATTAATCCAACTATCATCAGATATAAATATTGTAATGTGAAAACTCTGTCGTCTCTGTAAAAATGTATGTGTTTGTGGTGTGTTCGCCTCTCACTCGTGTCGTTACTTCTATGTTTTGCGCTAACGATGTCCGTAGTGATCCTTCAATTACCATTACAACGCGAGTGGAAACCTTACCTGTTGTTTCATAGGTGTTTATAAATCCCGGGTGGCGCCAAATTGTTTACTTAAAACAATTAAATTAATAAATAATATGGTTTAGCGATCTTAGCTATGACGGTCTGGAGTATTCAAATTTATTCCCGCCTTCGTTCGACCTTCTTAATCAAGCAGGTAGTTCGCCGAGTTTGCGACGTGAGCGGTTACCGCCATTCTCGCTCTCTTTGCTAAACAATACACTTCCCTATGAAATAAAAACAGTGGTTACACTCTGTACTAGTTTCTTTAATTTGTGATTGGTAATTACTCAGTTTGACATTAAAATTATATTTGGTTATTCAACAAATTTGCACCGACAATTCTTACAAGACTAATATCTCTAGGGTTTGGCGAATCGATTTTGAACGAATTATACAGTCAAAGATGGTGACTGTTTTGTTTGTTTACAGTTTGTTCCGTTCAAAATCCAGGTTCTTGTGGTTACGAGAAACATATTGATAATGATTACAATAAAAAGTACACTACCTTACATTATTTGTACTTAAATAATATAATGTGTAACTATAATTTGTTCCTGCAGTGTAGTAAAGTGTGTTTCAAAAGTTCGTAATTTAACAACAGGTTATTTTATTAGTTAACAAACTTTCAGTGTTTTATTTTTTTTACTTAATCTTTGAAAGAAATAATATTCAGTTTATAGTGAGAGTTCAGATTACTGTGAGAAATATTTAAAGTGGATTTATTTCAGAATTTCGGGTAATTTAATAATACTTATCAAATCAGTAGACTTGATGTAAACAGTTGTTCAGTTGAAATGGAATAGGGCTTCAATAGTGGTCAATTTTCAATTATCTGGGGCTTCTGGCATCTTTTTCATGTTAGTTGTAGCAATTTATTCATTTAAAATTTATTTAAATTGGTGCTTGGCATCAGTTAAATGTTCTCGTTCCTCGTCTGCTTCTTACGTTTCCATCTTTTTGAATTTTGATTATTTTTTATACATTTTAGATTAAAATTTTGGCCATTCACGGCCTGGCGTCTATTCTGGAAGAGCGTCACTTATTGAATACTAAGATTTAACAGAAAAATCGTAATCAACGGTCCGTTGTCATGGTTACTAATTGATTCCGATTGGTTGATCATGACTTATAACCATTGTTATCAATTTTGAATTTTTATTCAAAATTACTGTATATCTTCTGATTGCTTTTATTCTTCCGTCTTCCTTCCTATGTATTAAATATTATCACTACTGTTTGTATTTCCTTTCAAAGATTATTTTGACATCCGATAAGGTTGGGTTCTCTTATATATTAAAATTTGACAGTTATGTTGATATTTCTTCGTATTGTTTAAATTAGCAGCCATCCTTACTATTTCTTTTATGAATTTGCTAACTGCTATAATTTTTTTATTGTTCGACTAAGCTTTTCGTCATTACTGACATCTTCAGGTCTTAAACAACTGTCATCGTTGTTTAAGACCTGAAGATGTCAGTAATGACGAAAAGCTTAGTCGAACAATAAAAAAATTATAGCAGTTAGCAAATTCATAAAAGAAATATGTTGATATTTGTTAATTACATTTCTTTCTTATTTTAAGTCCTTAATATGACATTTATCTTTTAATATGATTCACAAATTATCCTTGACTAGTTATTTGCCTTGGATTTGCTAATTTCCTTGTTGATTTTTTACAATTTGTAGTTATTTGTTTCTGACAGTTAGGCATTTCATAGGCCTAAGTAGTAACTGACTATATTTACTTATTTTATACAAATTACATCGTCAGAAACTGACGGTTAATCGAAGTTTCACTGTAATAGGTTTACACCTCCAGTGAGTGTTTTTGTGTTAGTGTGTGTATATTTTATGGAAAGAATAATATTAACTATTACATAGGTATTTTTAGTCTTATAGTAACAAGAGACAATTATAGTATTCCAGATGTACTAATATTCATCATGTGTGTATTTAATCATTTCTGTATTGTTCATGTGTAACCCAGATTTTGACAGTAACTTTTATTGAAATGTCAAGGCAAGTTTTTTTTTATAATATTGTGTAGTCAGTGACCGAACCTTACAAAACTTTTCATCTCATAAAATTATGAATCTATTCATTTTTGTCAAGCAACTTGTAACCCACGTATACGAGGTTTGATCAAAAAGTTTGTGCAATTTTTGTTTATTTGAAAAATTAATTATTGGTTCATCTACATTTGCAGTGCTTCCTTCAACAGAGCATCAATCGGTTGTAACATGACTATGCCAACGTTTTTTCAGTCTTCAAAACAGTTCTCAAATGCACTTTTTTGTGTAGCCTTCAGCTCACTCAGTGATTTTCTTTTTACACCTTCAGCCGTTGTGAAACGTTGTCCTTTTGTGGTGCTTTTTATTATTCGGAAGACAAAAGATCATGTCGTGGAAAATATGGTGAATACAGCAGTTGTGGGGTCAGTACAAAGTTTTTTTGCGTAAAATTCTTGAAGAAACAATGACTAGTGCATTATTGGTGCGTAATTTTGCTGTTTCCTACAAATAGCTTCACACACATGTAACGTAAAATGCCAGAATAATGTTTTTTTATTTATTGTTGCACCTATTGATAAACATTCACGGCAATCTTAGAAGATTTGAACTGTTTGTTCATGCATAGCAGGCTTGCTAGAAGCTTTCTCCATGACAGAATAGTTTATCTAATTCTTTAAACAAAATTTACTCCATATTTTTCAATCTTGCATTGCAGAATATATATAAAAAAAAAGTCGCCAATACTCCAAAACAACTTACTCTATTAGTTCTCAAATCTAAACTATTTTGTCCCATAGCATAAAAAGTTTAGGCGATTGTGACCAAGATGGGTACAAACGTCACATAAAAACAATTTTTTAATTAAAGATTTATAACACATGAAATTCAAAAATTGCACAAACTTTTTGATCAAACCTCGTATATAATTTGATTTTCAATGCGTTAAATTATAGTGAATTACACAAATAAAACCTAGTTATACATGCCTGTCCTCATTACGCCTAGTTACGCCTAATCCTGTATTTTCCTTGACCTGTGTATGTTTTCCCATTCTGAGCGTCATATACTGTATTTTGAAAATACTTTACAATAACTAATAATCATGAATCATTTGTAGGTGTCTATACAGTTCAGACCTGTTATTGATACTACTTTGGACTCAAAAGAATGTGCAACTGTGCCGCCAGCCATTCGTTCTTATTAGATTTGTGTAAAAAGGAAAGAAACAGTATGTGTGACTAGAAGAATAATTGTACACATAGTTGTATCAGTAGTTGATGCGGGTCATCACAATAAGAGTACAAACTCTACTCTCGTTAAGAGGATGAGACGGTAAACGAAGAAATGTTGGAGGTGCTATTCATGTACTTAATAACTTGTTGACATCAGTATTGTTGTCTTGTCATTATTACAAATTTCTTTAATTTATTGTTTTAATTTATATATTTATGTTTGTAATTTGTAACAGTCCAAAGAAATCTCACTACACAGTTAAAAAAGAGAGAGAGAGAATTCGTAATTGTATAATGTGATTTGTAGTTGTTATTTGAACTTTTGTTTTGTTTTTGTACATAGCTTCCTGTTGAAGCATATTAGCCACTGAAAAACAATCAAATTAAGTCAGTCTAAAGTGATTTTCAGTGCAATTTTAAGCTTTGTTCTATGTACATAAATACCATTGCTTTACTACTGTAATTAATAAAAGATCAAATAAATGTTTATTAATTTAATATAAATATAATTTACTATAATATGAACTTGACCATTATTCATTCTGGTACACCTTTCATCATTTGTATTGCTACGACAGCGTAGAACGATCTAGGCGTTTATCGAATGTCCCAGAAAGATCTCGACGTAAGCGTGTAGTGTACGTGCTACTAAACGCATGTTGCGAGAATTTTCGCGACTTTGCCAGCCTTCGCTCGGGCGCTCGGACTGTGTCAAGGCCGCAGCAATTACGTAGTTCGCGAGAGAAAGACGCAGTTTGGAAGCTTCTGGTGTGTGTAGCGTAACTATAAATACATCGCGTCGCGGCCTTAGTTTTTCAGTTCAATGCGAGATTTTTGACTGTGCGGTTCGAGAGTATTAGTGCGATATATTTACAGAGCGGTTCGGGTTATTACGGTGTAAGTTCAAATAGTTATTAGTGAAGTGTTGCGTTTTATATTCGGACGGTATAATTGTAATACAGTTGAGTTTTAATATTAGTGGACATTTTATTGCGTACGAACAATTTCATTTGATTTGTTGTAGACACTGTGTTGTTAATTACGAACTGTTTTACTATAACAATTAAAGGTGTGATTAGTGACTTAATTGGTGTCTTGTACTTATTTTGTTTCCACTGTACCTACGACGATCGAGTAGACCGTCGTAACAGTGGTGTCAGAACTGGGATAGAACGGTTAACAGTGGAAACAGTGGATACTTTGTACAAGACGAGTGTAATTCGTAATTAATCGAAAAACAATGGATACCGGTCAGATGATGGAAAATTTCCAGGCGCTGTTGTTGCAGACAGAAGAACGACGACGACAGGATTCAGAGAAAGCGGAAGAGAGACAGAAAACCCTCCTGCTGGAAGCAGAGGAAAGACGCAGACAGGAGGCGGAAGAAGCAGAAAGACGACAAAAAGGAGAACGAAGACAAGAAAGAGAAGAAACAGAATAAACTAAGAAAGGATGGAAGACCGAAGTGTTATCGATGTGGGAAACCTGGACATCTACAACGAGATTGTCGGGTTAGAATTCAGCAGCAGGGAAACGAGCAATAGTCGGTGCAACGGGGCGTGTGCTGACTAACTGGAGGAACGAAGCCCCTAGAGAATACGCAATTTCTATGCTTCAGAAAAACACCGGGAGCTTGGTAGTTACCGGATTTGTTCAAGAAAGGCCAACCTCGATTACAGTTGACACAGGCGCAACAGTTTCTATTGTGCGCCCCGACGTGGTGAAAGATCTCAAGCCAATCTGGTGCTCTTGCAGCTTGCGAACAGCTACTGGACGGCCTGTAAAAGTGTATGGAAAAGTGGAGATACACCTACGCCTCGGTAGACTTGAGTTTAATTATCAAGTACTTGTTGCAGACATTGTGGATGAAGCAATTCTTGGTGTAGACGTTATGAACGCATACGGATTTATAGTCGACTTCAAAAACAATGTCTTGAGAATCGGAGGCGAAGAGGTAATGCTATCAACAATGACGACAGCAGAAAAATCGATGGACGTCATAAACCAAGTGGCCGTAACTGTTCCGCCAAACTCCGAAAAGATCATCATGGTTAGAACTGCGGTAGATACTAGGGGCAATCAGTGCTCTATATTCGAACCCCAGGTAGTCAGCACACCGGGCATACTAATTGCCAGAAGTTTAGTAAAACCTGACGAAACCGGAAATGTACCTATTAGAGTGGCGAATATTTTGGATCAAGCTATCACTTTACAAAGCAATACGTTCCTAGGCAAATTGACTCCTGTGGCCTGGGTAGCCGGAATAACGCAACGAAGACCCAGTTCTTCGGATACTTCTAAATTACCAGACGAACTGCAAGAATTATTGAACAGATCTTCTAACGACCTCTCAAGTGGTGAGGTAAAAGAACTCGGACAGTTTTTACACGAATTCAAAGATTGTTTTGCAGTTCGGGGACAGTCACTGGGAAGAACCTCTCTTGTGCAACATCGCATCAATACTGGGGACACAACACCAATACGCCAACCTCCTCGAAGGCCTCCATTATCTAAACAAGAGGAGATGTCTCGGTTAGTACAGGACATGTTGACAGAGGGAGTAATTGAACCTTCGTCAAGTGCTTGGTCTTCCCCTGTAGTGCTGGTAGCGAAGAAGGATGGTGGATTGCGTTTCTGCGTAGACTACCGGAGGTTAAATGATGTTACAAAGAAAGACTGCTATCCATTACCTCGCGTTGACGATACACTCGACACGTTGTCCGGAGCACAGTGGTTTTCCACATTGGACCTGAAGAGTGGATATTGGCAAGTGGGTCTTCATCAAGAAGACAAGGAAAAGACCGCTTTCTCGACCCCAAGTGGCTTATTCCAATTTAACGTCATGCCATTTGGACTCTGTAATGCACCGGCAACATTTGAGAGATTGATGGACCTGATACTCCGAGGCCTGACGTGGAAAACTTGCCTTGTTTATTTAGACGATGTCATAGTGATCGGGAAGACTTTCGAAGATCATTTGGAAAACCTTAAGGAAGTTCTAACTAGAATTCACGGTGCACAACTGAAGCTGAGCCCGAAGAAGTGTTCTCTATTCCAGAAGGAAGTACAGTATTTGGGCCATCTGGTTTCGGCAGCGGGCGTTAGCATGGATCCTAATAAAGTAGACACCGTAAGAGACTGGCCAGTTCCGAAGAATAAACACGAAGTTTGGAGTTTCCTGGCGTTATGCTCATATTACCGACGTTTTGTGAAAGGCTTCGCTACTATTGCTAAACAACTACATGAGCTAACGGAAAATAAACGAAACTTCCAATGGTCGAGAGAGTGTGAACAAGCATTTAGAACGTTGAAGATTGCATTATGTTCGCAGCCAATTCTCGCTTTTCCAGCTTCCGAAGGGAAGTACATCGTAGACACAGACGCAAGCAATACTGGTCTAGGAGCAGTTTTGTCTCAAGTGCAGAACGGTGAAGAACGAGTAATAGCGTATTACAGCAAGACGCTTTCTAAACCAGAGAGAAATTATTGTGTTACAAGAAGAGAGTTGTTGGCAATTGTCAGAGCTTTGGAGCACTTCCATAAATACCTCTATGGGAGAGAGTTTTCACTACGTACCGACCATGCTGCACTTGCATGGCTCTTGAGATTTAAAAATCCGGAAGGACAGTTGGCAAGGTGGCTCGAACGTCTGCAAGAGTATAACTTCAAAGTACAACATCGGCGGGGGCGCCTGCACGGTAATGCAGATGGCTTATCACGAAGACCATGCCCGGAAGACTGCCGACATTGCCACAGAAAGGAAGAACAAAACTCAAGTGAACATGTTCAAGCCATCACTGTAGATTTCCTGGCTGATGGCTGGACAACACAAGACTGTCGACAAGAACAGATGACTGATGAAGACATTGGACTGATCTTGACAGCAAAAGAGGAAGGTCGCCGCCCGGATTGGCAAGATATCTGCCATGGTTCCGAAGTGCTGAAGGGCTACTGGGCACAATGGGAATCTCTCACCTTAGAAAACGGATTGCTGAAAAGGGCTTGGGAAAGTGCAGATGGATGAGAAGTGGTCATGCAGTTGATAGTTCCCCGAAGTAAAGTGCAGTCTGTTTTGAAGGAGATGCATGATGGAACATCTGGAGGCCATCTTGGCGTTAACAAAACCCTTGACAAAATACGGAAGCGATTCTATTGGCTTCATCTTCGCCACGACGTAGAGGAATGGGTTCGGACGTGTGAAATATGTGCTGCAAGCAAGGGCCCACAAACCAGAAGCAGGGGAAAAATGAGACAGTATAACGTTGGACAACCTTTCGAGAGAATTGCCATAGACATTGCTGGACCATTCCCAGTTACTGACGATGGAAACCGGTACATCATGGTTGTAGGTGACTACTTTACTAAGTGGGTGGAAGCCTACGCAATTCCAAATCAGGAGGTTACCACTGTGGCAAAGCAGTTAGTTCACAACTTCTGTTGCCGTTATGGAGCCCCTATGGAAATCCATACGGATCAAGGGAGAAATTTCGAATCAGGAGTGTTTAAAGAATTATGCCGTCTACTTGGAATTCGAAAGACCAGGACAACGCCTCTGCATCCTCAGTCGGACGGGATGGTTGAGAGATTCAACAGGACACTTGAGCAGCATCTTTCGAAAGTTGTTGACGAGAACCAAACAGACTGGGACCAACGTATACCACTATTCCTTATGGCGTATAGATCATCAGTACATGACACAACCGGCATGACTCCAGCAAAATTGGTGTTTGGGCGGGAGATTCGTCTTCCTGGGGACTTGATGTTTGGATCACCTGAGACTCAGTCCCAAGAGCCAAAGAACTATTCCTCGCAATTAGAAAACCAACTGCGAGAAATGAATCGCTTGGTAAGAGGACGGCTCAAGATTGCCAGTGATAAAATGAAAACTCGGTATGACATTCGCAGCAATAGTGTGGGTTTCCAAGAAGGAGATCAGGTCTGGTTGTTCAATCCAAAGCGCCGTCGTGGTCGCTCACCTAAGCTTCAGTCTAACTGGGAAGGACCCTACACTGTAAAAAAAAGGATTAACGATGTTGTTTATCGGATTCAACAGGAAGGACAGCGAAAGTTCAAGGTCGTCCACCTAGATCGCCTGGCTAAATACAAATTTAGAGACGCTTTGCCAGTTCGGGACGAACAGGCTTAAGGAGGGGGCAGTGCTACGACAGCGTAGAACGATCTAGGCGTTTATCGAATGTCCCAGAAAGATCTCGACGTAAGCGTGTAGTGTACGTGCTACTAAACGCATGTTGCGAGAATTTTCGCGACTTTGCCAGCCTTCACTCGGGCACTCGGACTGTGTCAAGGCCGCAGCAATTACTCGCGAGAGATAAGACGCAGTTTGGAAGCTTCTGGTGTGTGTAGCGTAACTATAAATACATCGCGTCGCGGCCTTAGTTTTTCAGTTCAATGCGAGATTTTTGACTGTGCGGTTCGAGAGTATTAGTGCGATATATTTACAGAGCGGTTCGGGTTATTACGGTGTACGTTCAAGTAGTTATTAGTGAAGTGTTGCGTTTTATATTCGGATGGTATAATTGTAATACAGTTGAGTTTTAATATTAGTGGACATTTTATTGCGTACGAACAATTTCATTTGATTTGTTGTAGACACTGTGTTGTTAATTACGAACTGTTTTACTATAACAATTAAAGGTGTGATTAGTGACTTAATTGGTGTCTTGTACTTATTTTGTTTCCACTGTACCTACGACGATCGAGTAGACCGTCGTAACAGTATGATTTCACTGTTTTGTGTTTTATTGGAATTTTATTTCTGTACGTACTATGAAAAATTGAATATTTTGCTTATATAAGCACTGCATAATAAAACTTTAAATCGTTAGTTGGTTTCTTCAAAGATTGGAGAGTTAGAAGACCTGGTGTTTGTGTGTAATACATTGAGTTAGTCCAAATGGCAAAACATAACTGTAACAGCAGAAAAGAAGAAGAGGCCTTCACAGACTTACCGGTAGAGGAAATTCACAAAAACCCAGGATCACCAACCATACTTTACAAGGTGGATTTTTAATAACCGCTTCACTATATCCATTAGATAAACAAACCGAAACGCTAAATAAAACAATACCGTCACAGAAGCATATCCCACACTCGTTAGACGAACCTGTCGAGCACAGAGATTAGGTTAAGGTAAGATGATAGAAAAAGAACTTAACTCGTGTTCATAGATTCTTTTTTCTCTGTATTGTTTTATACATTTTTTAAAATTTGATTACTACATTTACCTCATTTACAATTAAGCCTCAGTTGTAAAATTATAAAAAAATATATAAGAATACATACATAATTCCATTCAGTAGTTTGTCAAATTCAACTATATGAGGAGTATATATTTTACTCAATCATTATATACTGTAAGCTGTATGTTAATTTGCGATAAATTCATTTACTCCAGGCTACGAGGCAATCCATACCTCAGTATCTTGTGGACTTTTCTACTCTGATTAAATGACACAACTGAAAAGATTATATATGCTTATTGCTTAATAGTTACTCAAGTCAGTCCAAAAAAATCAGCATTTTTGCTAGTTTTATCACACTCCGTCTCATACACACACTCACATACAATGGCTTTTAGTTTTTGTTTTAACCTGAATGTGCTCACATCCCCATCTATTTGATTTTGTGTAAATTCCGTTACTTATCTGCATTGTTAAGACCGGAATAGTTCAATCTGATCACAACTTTCACCACATCGGTTGGACGATTCCACTTGCTGGTTGGAACTTTTTGTTAACAATTTTTATAATAAATTTTGTGATTACGCTGTTATAACAGTCCTGACAAAATGTTCTGGAATTTCACAGTGTACTAAATACTGCTCCATCTGCCATATGATAGTTGACTACGTTATTATGCAGTTATACCTCACTCTACACCAAGGTCACAGTTCGACATATATAATTTCACTGTAATTTTAATAGTTCATTGTTGATTACTAATTTTGTGTTCTAAAACAAAAGTAAAGAGTGTTCACACAATTTTAATCAGCGAACATAATTTTTCAAAATGCATATTTAATTATGTCTTAAGTGTGGTCACACTTGCAGTTTAGATGATTCAAAGATGGTTAAACAAATTTTGTATAATTTACCTTATTTAATTTTGAAAGTAAGTTTTTAGCAATTTAGGTCCGAAAACACTGTTTACTCCCAAATACACACTTTCGGTGCAAAAATGTGACCTTTACATTATTAATGCGTACTGACTTCACTGTCAGTCGATAAGAAGATGTGTACTGCTTGCTGGTAGATAGAGAACTGAGATTGATATGTTGTCTGTCGCACATCAAAGTAGAAAAGATGGTGTCCATGTGCCTTCTAAATTTCCATCGTCGACCTTTTTATAATGCAGATATAAAACTTTTTTGCTTAGAGTTTTGCACCTGTACACTCATAAAATATTTCATGAACACAGACGGGTCGATACTTTATAATACTTTACGATGCATAAACACTTTTGTTTTCCCTATAATGTATACATAAAAATAAATTTCATATAACTTTTGACCATATATAATGTACCATCACACATCTTAGACCAAATGTTCATTAATTGGTTATACTACAGAGCTATGCATATTACAGAATCATTTCAAAAACAAGATAATGCAGAAGATGTCCTCATAGATGTGTTGAACACACTTCCAAAAAGCAAAGGTTAAAAATACCACACATTTATAAATTTATAACTTAGACATAAATTACACACAACAATAGCTGTACACTTTCTTGGATATGGTAATGCTAACAAAACATATTGTTACGACGGTCTACTCGATCGTCGTAGGTACAGTGGAAACAAAATAAGTACAAGACACCAATTAAGTCACTAATCACACCTTTAATTATTATAGTAAACAGTTCGTAATTAACAACACAGTGTCTACAACAAATCAAATGAAATTGTTCATACGCAATAAAATGTCCACAAATATTAAAACTCAACTGTATTACAATTATACCGTCCGAATATAAAACGCAACACTTCACTAATAACTACTTGAACGTACACCGTAATAACCCGAACCGCTCTGTAAATATCGCACTAATACTCTCGAACCGCACAGTCAAAAATCTCGCATTGAACTGAAAAACTAAGGCCGCGACGCGATGTATTTATAGTTACGCTACACACACCAGAAGCTTCCAAACTGCGTCTTATCTCTCGCGAACTACGTAATTGCTGCGGCCTTGACACAGTCCGAGCGCCCGAGCGAAGGCTGGCAAAGTCGAGATTTTTCTCGCAACATGCGTTTAGTAGCACGTACACCACACGCTTACGTCGAGATCTTTCTGGGACATTCAATAAACGCCTAGATTGTTCTACGCTGTCGTAGCACTGCCCCCTCCTTAAGCCTGTTCGTCCCGAACTGGCAAAGCGTCTCTAAATTTGTATTTAGCCAGGCGATCTAGGTGGACGACCTTGAACTTTCGCTGTCCTTCCTGTTGAATCCGATAAACAACATCGTTAATCCTTTTTTTTACAGTGTAGGGTCTAAATTTGTATTTAGCCAGGCGATCTAGGTGGACGACCTTGAACTTTCGCTGTCCTTCCTGTTGAATCCGATAAACAACATCGTTAATCCTTTTTTTTACAGTGTAGGGTCCTTCCCAGTTAGACTGAAGCTTAGGTGAGCGACCACGACGGCGCTTTGGATTGAACAACCAGACCTGATCTCCTTCTTGGAAACCCACACTATTGCTGCGAATGTCATACCGAGTTTTCATTTTATCACTGGCAATCTTGAGCCGTCCTCTTACCAAGCGATTCATTTCTCGCAGTTGGTTTTCTAATTGCGAGGAATAGTTCTTTGGCTCTTGGGACTGAGTCTCAGGTGATCCAAACATCAAGTCCCCAGGAAGACGAATCTCCCGCCCAAACACCAATTTTGCTGGAGTCATGCCGGTTGTGTCATGTACTGATGATCTATACGCCATAAGGAATAGTGGTATACGTTGGTCCCAGTCTGTTTGGTTCTCATCAACAACTTTCGAAAGATGCTGCTCTAGTGTCCTGTTGAATCTCTCAACCATCCCGTCCGACTGAGGATGCAGAGGCGTTGTCCTGGTCTTTCGAATTCCCAGTAGACGGCATAATTCTTTAAACACTCCTGATTCGAAATTTCTCCCTTGATCCGTATGGATTTCCATAGGGGCTCCATAACGGCAACAGAAGTTGTGAACTAACTGCTTTGCCACAGTGGTAACCTCCTGATTTGGAATTGCGTATGCTTCCACCCACTTAGTAAAGTAGTCACCTACAACCATGATGTACCGGTTTCCATCGTCAATAACTGGGAATGGTCCAGCAATGTCTATGGCAATTCTCTCGAAAGGTTGTCCAACGTTATACTGTCTCATTTTTCCCCTGCTTCTGGTTTGTGGGCCCTTGCTTGCAGCACATATTTCACACGTCCGAACCCATTCCTCTACGTCGTGGCGAAGATGAAGCCAATAGAATCGCTTCCGTATTTTGTCAAGGGTTTTGTTAACGCCAAGATGGCCTCCAGATGTTCCATCATGCATCTCCTTCAAAACAGACTGCACTTTACTTCGGGGAACTATCAACTGCATGACCTCGTCTCGTCCATCTGCACTTTCCCAAGCCCTTTTCAGCAATCCGTTTTCTAAGGTGAGAGATTCCCATTGTGCCCAGTAGCCCTTCAGCACTTCGGAACCATGGCAGATATCTTGCCAATCCGGGCGGCGACCTTCCTCTTTTGCTGTCAAGATCGGTCCAATGTCTTCATCAGTCATCTGTTCTTGTCGACAGTCTTGTGTTGTCCAGCCATCAGCCAGGAAATCTACAGTGATGGCTTGAACATGTTCACTTGAGTTTTGTTCTTCCTTTCTGTGGCAATGTCGGCAGTCTTCCGGGCATGGTCTTCGTGATAAGCCATCTGCATTACCGTGCAGGCGCCCCCGCCGATGTTGTACCTTGAAGTTATACTCTTGCAGACGTTCGAGCCACCTTGCCAACTGTCCTTCCGGATTTTTAAATCTCAAGAGCCATGCAAGTGCAGCATGGTCGGTACGTAGTGAAAACTCTCTCCCATAGAGGTATTTATGGAAGTGCTCCAAAGCTCTGACAATTGCCAACAACTCTCTTCTTGTAACACAATAATTTCTCTCTGGTTTAGAAAGCGTCTTGCTGTAATACGCTATTACTCGTTCTTCACCGTTCTGCACTTGAGACAAAACTGCTCCTAGACCAGTATTGCTTGCGTCTGTGTCTACGATGTACTTCCCTTCGGAAGCTGGAAAAGCGAGAATTGGCTGCGAACATAATGCAATCTTCAACGTTCTAAATGCTTGTTCACACTCTCTCGACCATTGGAAGTTTCGTTTATTTTCCGTTAGCTCATGTAGTGGTTTAGCAATAGTAGCGAAGCCTTTCACAAAACGTCGGTAATATGAGCATAACCCCAGGAAACTCCGAACTTCGTGTTTATTCTTCGGAACTGGCCAGTCTCTTACGGTGTCTACTTTATTAGGATCCATGCTAACGCCCGCTGCCGAAACCAGATGGCCCAAATACTGTACTTCCTTCTGGAATAGAGAACACTTCTTCGGGCTCAGCTTCAGTTGTGCACCGTGAATTCTAGTTAGAACTTCCTTAAGGTTTTCCAAATGATCTTCGAAAGTCTTCCCGATCACTATGACATCGTCTAAGTAAACAAGGCAAGTTTTCCACGTCAGGCCTCGGAGTATCAGGTCCATCAATCTCTCAAATGTTGCCGGTGCATTACAGAGTCCAAATGGCATGACGTTAAATTGGAATAAGCCACTTGGGGTCGAGAAAGCGGTCTTTTCCTTGTCTTCTTGATGAAGACCCACTTGCCAATATCCACTCTTCAGGTCCAATGTGGAAAACCACTGTGCTCCGGACAACGTGTCGAGTGTATCGTCAACGCGAGGTAATGGATAGCAGTCTTTCTTTGTAACGTCATTTAACCTCCGGTAGTCTACGCAGAAACGCAATCCACCATCCTTCTTTGCTACCAGCACTACAGGGGAAGACCAAGCACTTGACGAAGGTTCGATTACTCCCTCTGTCAACATGTCCTGTACTAACCGAGACATCTCCTCTTGTTTAGATAATGGAGGCCTTCGAGGAGGTTGGCGTATCGGTGTTGTGTCCCCGGTATTGATGCGATGTTGCACAAGAGAGGTTCTTCCCAGTGACTGTCCCCGAACTGC
The DNA here is from genome assembly GCA_034769895.1 of Magicicada septendecula. Taxonomy (NCBI): domain Eukaryota; kingdom Metazoa; phylum Arthropoda; class Insecta; order Hemiptera; family Cicadidae; genus Magicicada; species Magicicada septendecula. The sequence goes on along the minus strand of CM068370.1, from coordinate 46,703,004 downwards.
AAAACAATCTTTGAATTCGTGTAAAAACTGTCCGAGTTCTTTTACCTCACCACTTGAGAGGTCGTTAGAAGATCTGTTCAATAATTCTTGCAGTTTGTCTGGTAATTTAGAAGTATCCGAAGAACTGGATCTTCGTTGCGTTATTCCGGCTACCCAGGCCACAGGAGTCAATTTGCCTAGGAGCGTATTGCTTTGTAAAGTGATAGCTTGATCCAAAATATTCGCCACTCTAATAGGTACATTTCCGGTTTCGTCAGGTTTTACTAAACTTCTGGCAATTAGTATGCCCGGTGTGCTGACTACCTGGGGTTCAAATATAGAGCACTGATTGCCCCTAGTATCTACTGCAGTTCTAACCATGATGATCTTTTCGGAGTTTGGCGGAACAGTTACGGCCACTTGGTTTATGACGTCCATCGATTTTTCTGCTGTCGTCATTGTTGATAGCATTACCTCTTTGCCTCCGATTCTCAAGACATTGTTTTTGAAGTCGACTATAAATCCGTATGCGTTCATAACGTCCACACCAAGAATTGCTTCATCCACAATGTCTGCAACAAGTACTTGATGATTGAACTCAAGTCTACTGAGGCGTAGGTGTATCTCCACTTTTCCATACACTTTTACAGGCCGTCCAGTAGCTGTTCGCAAGCTGCACGAGCACCAGATTGGCTTAAGATCTTTCACCACGTCGGGGCGCACAATAGAAACTGTTGCGCCTGTGTCAACTGTAATCGAGGTTGGCCTTTCTTGAACAAATCCGGTAACTACCAAGCTCCCGGTGTTTTTCTGAAGCGTAGAAATTGTGTATTCTCTAGGGGCTTCGTTCCTCCAGTTAGTCAGCACACGCCCCGTTGCACCGACTATTGCTCGTTTCCCTGATGCTGAATTCTAACCCAACAATCTCGTTGTAGATGTCCAGGTTTCCCACATCGATAACACTTCGGTCTTCCATCCTTTCTTATTTTATTCTGTGGCGCCGACCGTCGAGTCTCTGTTCCTTGTTCTTCTTCCTCATCGTCTGTGCCGTCGCGATCTTTTAGCTCGCGCACTTTATGACTTGTCCAACCAGACGCTGATTTGGCGGCCTCAAATTGCAAAGCATGTACCAGGGCGTCCGCACTGTTCTGGTGTCTTGCCATTCGTAACACTTGCTGTAGTTCGTTATCTCGGACACCGGCAGTGAATGTCTGCATCGCAAAACGCGTTCGAAAATTTTCTGGCGCTTCAGGATAGGCCAGTCTAATTAGTCTGTCGATACTTGCTTCAAACTCTTGAAGACTTTCCCCGGAATGCTGTCGCCTTGCTCTCAACTGGGTGCAGTACACATCTCGCAAATGTTTATCACCATACCGTAATTCCAGAGCTTTTATCAACTCTGCATAGGTGTTCTGGCTGTCAGGTGGCACTTTCTGTAGTAGTTCTGCCGCGGGTCCTTTTAATGCAAGAACAAGTGAAACAGCCTTGTCTTTTTCTGTCCAATTATTTGCGCATGCAGCAGCTTCAAATTGGCGGAGGTACGTTGCCCAGTGAGTGCTTCCGTCAAAGGTTGGAGCTTTGACATGAACTGTCCCTACTGCAGGCAAAGTGACTTTCTCTGTTAACTTATTTTCTGTGTATTTTTCTGTCTTGATCACTGGTACAGTCTGTTCAGAAATTTGTTTTGGTTGAATCTTCATGCACTGTTCAACTTCAATTTTAATTTGTTCTCTTATGTTTGCCATTGAGTTTTCTACTGCAGATATTTTTGTTGACACAACTTCTTCCACAGTCAAGACAGATTTTTCTACTTCAGCTATTTTTAATGTCATTGATTCTTGTACCTCCGATATTTTAGTTACTTGCTTATTAAGCTCACCTCGTAGGAGACCCAACTCTGCAGCGGTTTGTTCTTGTGTCTGCTTTTGCTGCTGTATTAACTCCTTGATGTCCTCTGTTTCACGTTTACGTCGTTCCTCTGTTTCTTCCTTTTCTTGTCTTCGGTCTTCTTTTTGTCTTTTTTTTGTTTCTAGCATTAGTGCTTTCTGACGTTCCTCAGCTTCTTCTCTTTCTTGTATTCGTTCTTCTTTTTGTCGTCTTTCTGCTTCTTCTGCCTCCTGTCTGCGTTTCTCATCCTGTCGTTTTTCTGTCTGCAACAGCAGCGCCTGTAAATTTTCCATCATCTGACTGGCATCCATTGTTTATCGATTAATTACGAATCACACTCGTCTTGTACAAAGCGTCCCCTGTTTCCACTGTTAACCGTTCTATCCCAGTTCTGACACCACTGTTACGACGGTCTACTCGATCGTCGTAGGTACAGTGGAAACAAAATAAGTACAAGACACCAATTAAGTCACTAATCACACCTTTAATTATTATAGTAAACAGTTCGTAATTAACAACACAGTGTCTACAACAAATCAAATGAAATTGTTCATACGCAATAAAATGTCCACAAATATTAAAACTCAACTGTATTACAATTATACCGTCCGAATATAAAACGCAACACTTCACTAATAACTACTTGAACGTACACCGTAATAACCCGAACCGCTCTGTAAATATCGCACTAATACTCTCGAACCGCACAGTCAAAAATCTCGCATTGAACTGAAAAACTAAGGCCGCGACGAGATGTATTTATAGTTACGCTACACACACCAGAAGCTTCCAAACTGCGTCTTATCTCTCGCGAACTATGTAATTGCTGCGGCCTTGACACAGTCCGAGCGAAGGCTGGCAAAGTCGAGATTTTTCTCGCAACATGCGTTTAGTAGCACGTACACCACACGCTTACGTCGAGATCTTTCTGGGACATTCGATAAACGCCTAGATTGTTCTACGCTGTCGTAGCAATATTAAGAATAACTCAATAAATGTTACTGTCACATATCTAGACCTAGTCGGTATTGAGGTGTCAAGTTTATTTTAAAGTATCTGGTGATAAGAAATTGGACCCTCTAGCTTAGAAAATCTAGTCAAAATTTACATTTTGACTAAACAATGGGTATAGTAAATGAGGTAACCATTAAACTATAGACTTTCTTCTTTTTATAGTAATGGCAATGTATTGTTGGATCACAATTGTGCCAGCTAGATGTGTAAACAACCACAGTCATTGCCAGTATTTATTACATTAAAACCCTGTTTAACCAAACTCTGCTTACCCGAAACCCAGGTTAACTGAAACGATGTCAGAAGAAAAGTTACAATAAATGAAAAAAATAAATGAACGTGCGACAGCAGATGACAGATTTAAAGCCTTTGAGGTAAGACTATTTTTTAATTTTTATTAATCTATTAATTGTACTTTCTTATTAATGCATGACGGATTCAACATAGCAACTTTATTTTTATAGGTAGCTTTATGTTTCGTGGAGCAGGCAGAGCAAGCAACACCATCAGACATCTTACTTTTAATGAGACGGCGTAACATTGTAGCGTGCAAACGCTGTGAAGAAACTGTTCAGAAAAAAATTACTGACTTTTTAAGTAAAACTGCGAACATAGATTACAATGTATTGCAAGTTTATAATTTGAACTTTTATAATGACATATGTTTTTACTGGTAATTTTGTGTTTTTATGCCTTTATAAATGGAAGTAGACTCTATGGATTTTCTGAAAAAAATAATGTGTTATCCGAAATGGCTCCACCCCCTTTAGTTCAGTTAACAAGGGTTGTACTGTATACATTCAGAGCACCACAAAAAATGGAAATAGGTTATGCAGGAAAATTATAAATAATGTATATTACTCTCTTAATTCTCCACATTTGCAAATTAGGAGGTTTGCAAACATATTAAGTTTGCTGTAATACATAAATCAAAATCAGTCATTTTCAGTTTCAGGTAAATTCTTAGGCCATTGAGACCTAGACTGGTACACCCATTTGGTTCCTCCCACAGTTGAGAATTTAGTAATTTAGTTTAGGAGTACAGCCTGTAAATATTATGTCAGCATGGTTGATATTTCCTGGGCCATGTCTCCAGTTCCCAGGTTTTGTTCCAATAAAATGTTAGTAAATTTTTCAGTACTTCTTGAGCCAAGATGGTGAGTGGTAATGCAGTTAGTCTCTCATCAGTTGCATCTGAGTAGGCTGGAGTTGTGTTGTTTAGTTGGAAGTATGGTTCTTGTAGTTGGTGCTAGTGTTGATTTACATTAAAAAACTAATTTCCACTCCTTTGCAGCAGGCAAATTCATGTTTACTTCCATTGCAAAACACAAACAGTATATTTGTCTCATTAACAGTAACTTTTTCTTAATTTTATAACATAAAAAATGTAATTGGTCAACCCTTTTTTGAAATTTGCACAAATGTCTTATAGTGAGGTGAAGTCCATCCATCTCGTTATAAATCCTTCCGTCTTATTTCACTCATAAATTTCAACATTTTTATAAAAGAATCTTTGGAATGTGGCCACTAATACAGTAAATCGGAATTAGCAATAACAATGTGTCGAATATTCTCTAGCCCGTAGATAGCAGTATCTTAGCTTATATACAGTACCTTACCTTACAATTATCTGTCTTATGCTACGGCAGTAATAACATGTTCTTTAACAGAGATTTATATTACAACCCAGCGCATGGTTCTGAACCATTTCAGTTCTAAAATTTGGCGCTAGACATTCTTTCTCAACATTTGTGTTACTAATCCAGCCTCTGAGGTTAGATTCAATTGATGGTCTTGAGATTCTTCTTTATTTTCTCAGTTTCTTTATCTGAAAATAATCCTGTAAGGCAGTTCTCAGTAAAAAAAATTTTTTTTTTCAGCTATACTGCAGTGTTGTGAAGAAAATTGTAGGAGCATTTTCAAGACAATTCAGTATAACTATAAATAAAAAGGGATTCCAGGAGACACCAAAAAACTCTGCAGTGATAAAACTGTTTTATATTTTTGATCTTCCAACAAAGAAATTTATAGGATGATCCAAAATTTGTAGGAAGGTCTTTTCATTGTCTTGCACAAACACCAAAAGATCATCATCATCATCTCCACTTCACAGATTAGGCTGCATTGCCTGTCCTGGAAACCGTCTTGTCCTCAAACGCCCCACACTACGGTACCCTGTGGGGCAAGTTTGGGAAGGCGATATTGCTGCATTCTTCCCAAATGCTTACACCAGTTGGCCTTGTATTCTGTAATTCTATCCTGTAATTTAAAAATTTGTAATTCTCACCATATCTGTGCATTACTTCTTCTGTCTTGTAACGTGCACCCTTTGACCAACCTGAGAAATTTCATTTCTGCTGATGTAACCTTCCCTCTGTCTCTCTGAAAAACCACCCATGTCTCACTCCCATACAGCGCCACCGATACAGACATAGTCTTATAAAACTTAAGCTTAGTGTCTTTCCTAGTTTTATATTTCAAGGTTCTATGGACTGTCCAACATATATGTTTAAATTTATTAAGTTTATTTTTAACATCACAATCAATTGTGGGAGATATTTTTCATCCAAGATAATGAAAACTGGGTACCTGCTCCAAGATGTTTCCATTTACCTCTGTCTTTGTCCTTACTGGATACATCCCTCTCAAAACTATTACTTTTGTTGTATGTGGAGATAGCACCAAGCCATATTCCTCTGCTAAATTCCTCAAGATGAATACTCTCCTCTGCAAGTCATTTTCTGTCTGTTGTATAATAACAATATCATCTGCATATAAAATAATACTGAGTGTACACTGCAGAGAAAGCTTAATTCCACATTAAAAATTTTCCTTCCATCTTCTAATGATGTCGTCCAAATAAATATTGTTACGACGGTCTACTTGATCGTTGTAGGTACAGTGGAAAACAAAATAAGTACAAGACACCAATCAAGTCACTATCACCAGCTTTAATTTTCACAGTTAAACAGTTCATAATTAACAACACAGTCTCCTTCAACAAATCAAATAAAAATTGTTCACACGCAATAAAATGTCACTAATATTAAACAATGGTATTACAATTATACTGCCCGATTATAAAACGCAACACTTCACTAATAACCACTTGAACGTACACAGTAATCTCGCCCGATAATAACTCGAACCGCACTGAAAATATATCGCTGCTATACTGAATTGAGCGTTCCTGAGTAATTGTATTTATAGTCTCCGAAAATCTAGACTATTCCACATACTACGTATTACCTTTAAACTATGACGTAATTGCTTGCGGCCGTGACACAGTGAGAGCGGGCGCGTGAATACTCGCACCGTCTAGCAAATGCGTCTACAAGCACGTACGCCACACACGTTACATTCCGGATCCTTCTGGAACTTTCGATAAACATGTAGATTGTTCTGTGATGTCATAACACTGCCCCCTCCTTAAGCCTGTGCGTCCCGAACTGGCAAACCGTCTCTGAAGTAACACTTAGCTAGGCGATCTAGGTGGACGACCTTGAACTTTTGCTGTCCTTCCTGTTGAATCCGATAAACAACATCGTTGATTCTTTTTTTCACAGTATAGGGTCCTTCCCAGTTAGTTTGCAACTTAGGTGAGCGACCACAACGGCGCTTTGGGTTGAACAACCAAACCTAATCTCCTTCTTGGAAACTCGCACTATTGCTGCGAATGTCATACCGAGTTTTCATTTTATCACTGGCAATCTTCAGCCGTCCTCTTACCAAGCGATTCATTTCTCGCAGTTGGTTTTCTAATTGCGAGGAATAGTTCTGTGGCTCTTGGGACTGAGTCTTAGGTGATCCGAACATTAAGTCCCCAGGAAGACGAATCTCCCGCCCAAACACCAATTTTGCTGGAGTCATGCCGGTTGTGTCATGTACTGATGATCTATACACCATGAGGAATAGTGGTATACGTTGGTCCCAGACTGTTTGGTTCTCGTCAACAACCTTCGAAAGATGCTGCTCAAGTGTCCTATTGAATCTCTCAACCATCTCGTCCGACTGAGGATGCAGTGGCGTTGTCCTGGTCTTTCAAATTCCGAGTAGACGGCATAATTCTTTAAACACTCCTGATTCGAAATTTCTCCCTTGATCCGTATGGATTTCCATAGGGGCTTCATAACGGCAACAGAAGTTGTGAACTAACTGCTTTACTACAGTGGTAACCTCCTGATTTGGAATTGCGTAGGCTTCCACCCACTTAGTAAAGTAGTCACCTACAACCATGATGTGCCGGTTTCCATCGTCAGTAACTGGGAATGGTCCAGCAATGTCTATGGAAATTCTCTCGAAAGGCAGCCCAACATTATACAGTCTCATTTTTCCCCTGCTTCTGGTTTGTGGGCCCTTGCTTGCAGCACATATTTCACACGTCCGAACCAATTCCTCTACATCGTGGCGAAGATGAAGCCAATAGAATTGCTTCCGTATTTTGTCAAGGGTTTTGTTAACGCCAAGATGGCCTCCAGATGTTCCATCATGCATCTCCTTCAAAACAGACTGCACTTTACTTCGGGAAACTATCAACTGCATAACCACGTCTTGTCCAACTGCACTTTCCCAAGCCCTTTTCAGCAATCTGTTTTCTAAGGTGAGAGATTCCCATTGTGCCCAGTAGCCCTTCAGCACTTCGGAACCATGGCAGATATCTTACCAATCCGGGCGGCGACCTTCCTCTTTTGCTGTCAAGATCGGTCCGATGTCTTCATCAGTCATATGTTCTTGTCGACAGTCTTGTGTTGTCCGGCCGTCTGCCAGGAAATCTACCATGATGGCTTGAACATGTTCGCTTGAGTTTTGTTCTTCCTTTTTGTGGCAATGTCGGCAGTCTTCTGTGCATGGTCTTCGTGATAAGCCATCTGCATTACCATGCAGGCGCCCCTGCCGATGTTGTACCTTGAAGTTGTATTCTTGCAGACGTTCGAGCCACCTTGAGGTCGACTATGAATCCGTATGCGTTCATAACATCCACACCAAGAATTACTTCTGACCACTATCATAGTGGTCTGAGCCTATATCATAACCTCTACACACCCTGACATCAATAACCTGGCCAGCTATTTATTTTCCTACTTGTGCTTATGTAATCAATTACTGATCTAAATCATCTTGCAGCCCACGTATACTTATGAGTGTCTTGTTTCTTAAAAAAAGGTATTCTGTATCTTAAGTTCATTAAGCTTATAAAATCTTAATCTGTCTATTACTGTTTATAGTGTCCTTTCCAAACATTTCTATGTATTGAGGAATAGGTATATTCCCTACTCTTGCATTAAAATCTCTGCCTATAACTATCTGATCAGTATTCCCAAATTTATCAACTGCCTTTTGCAGCAGTTTATAAAATTTTTCCGATTCCTCCACTTTACCTTCTTCTGGCGCGTGAACGCAAATTAGAGTAAGATTTCCTCTTATATGTTTCAAACGTAATTCTATCTGAAGTATACTAATAACTCTTAATCTTTCCTTCTAAGCTCTTCTTCATGAACAGTGCTACACACTTGCTAGCTCTTTGTTGCTGGGAAACACCACTGTAAAACATCACGTAGTCCTCCTGCTACCCTGAAGCTTTTTTTTTGTTTTCAAGGTATAAGCTCCATCAACTTTTGCTATTTTCAATACCCTGGCCATTCATTCTCCTTACCAGCTATTGATCTAACATTCCACGTTCTGAGAACTAATTTTTTCAGTAATCCAATTCGTTTTTTTACAGTCCAGTCCAGTCCATTACTGCTAAGTCCGGTCTTAACTCTGAGGCTATTCTGCCAGTAATAAAATCTCCGCTGACTGTGTTACGTGCGCTGCGCAGGGACAGCTCAGTGGTGGTACTGCCAGCTTAATGCCTCTGAGCTAGCATGATTATCATTCAGGGTTTTCTCCTCTAGGCTCTTCCGCTGTTGAGATAATTGTCTTCCACCTTCGAGTCCATTGGCCACTTTTCACATGTAATCCCAGGCAGGGGCCCTTACTGGGTACTACCATCCGTAACCAGATGGATCCAGGTTTTTTAATGAGGTTGTTACTCCTCCTTCCCCATCACTTGCGAGATGAGTCCCAGGCGTGTCACCGGCAGTGGTGGAGTTACACCAAAAGATGTATAGTAAAACTTGTTAATACTAAGGTGATTAATTTAATTAGATTTGGATCTTTCTCCAGAGAATCATTAAGATAACAGTCATGCTTTGGTGCATCAAAAACATCCAGGTTTAGGTTATCTTATTCTCTTTGTACACCTCTCATTAGACAAGTCATGGTTACCAGTTTTTCTTTATTTGGTACAACTTTGATAATCCCTTTCTAAAGTCAATCTCTTGGAACAAGATTACAGTTTATATATCTCCTTGCAAGCTTTAGTTTATGTGTTGTTTAATAGTAATCTCTCTCTACTATGTCTCTGTTTATTTTCATGGAAGAATAACTTTTACTCCAAGGAAGCTGAACAATGTAACATTATCCATTGGTGTCTCTCCTGACAATTTTCGTAAAAATTTCTGTTATCTTTTGATTACGGTCTTCTTTCAACATTTTGTTGCAGGATCAATTAGTCCATAATCTCTAAACCCTAAAGATTAGGAAGACTAGTTTAACAACTAACAGAAAATGCGATGGTAGATTTCTTTCCATTGGATCCCAATAGTGTCTATCCGAGTTGTGTATTGATCAGACTTGGGAAAGTTAAACTTTTTAACTGATGAAAGTTAAAATAAAATTAACTGATTGACAGTTAAAATGTTTTTGTTTTTATTGAGCAAAGTACTTTGATTATTGATATAATTAAAGTCAGGTTAAAATATGTCTAGAAATGTGTTAATGAACAACTTTAATTACTCTTAACTTTACAGTTGTTATTTCAGAATCTTACTAAATTTTAACAAAAGGTGCATTTCAAGTTAGATGCTGAAGTCAGAGATGTTATATTATGTCTGTCCTTGTTCACACACATCAAATACTTAAACAAAACTAAAGTTGAGAACGTACCATTTCTCAGTTTGTTCATAAAATCTAGAATTTTGTGGTGAAGACGACGATGCTATATTAATGTGAAAATAATGAGTCATACATAACAAAAACCAAAACTACTTAATACAAAATTTGCTGCATATTTCTAAGATCTGCTGCAAAGTAGTGTAATTTAGTGAAAGAGATTCTTCGGCAAAACCTGGGAAATGGAGACTGGCCCAGGAAATATTAACCATGCTGACATTATTTAGAGGCTATACTCCTAAACTAAATTACTAAATTCTCAATTGTGGGAGGAACCAAATGGCTTTACCAGTCTAGGTTTCAACGGTCTAATATCTGACCTGAACCTGAAAAAAACATAAGTTGAAAAGGAGATCACAGAAGGAGATGGTGTGAAGACTTGAATCGCATGCCTGATATCCGTCTACCTGTGGCTGCCTTGAGTTATCATCCTACTGGGAAGAGAGATGTCGGTAGATCAAGGAAGAGATGGGTTCTGGAACAGATCTAAGGCCTAGTCCTTGGAGTGGTGGTGATAATGATAATGATGAAAGGGAGATGAAAATGACTGTGATTTTGATTAATATATTACAGCAAACTTAATAGAATATTATTTTATTATATTACAACAAATAACAACAAAAAAGGGGAAGACATCACAACAAGAACATTTTAGTGTGAACTGATGATGAAATTATAATAATTTCGAAAAGGCCTTATTCAATAATTAAAAAAAAAATTGAAACTTTACTGATTTTGGTGGTATGTATATAATAATAATAATATTAATAGAATATGTCTGCAAATCTCCTAATTTGCAACTGTGGGAGAATTAAGAGAATAATATATATATATATATTGCAACAATATAAACATTGCATAAGTAGTATAATTTAAATTTGTGATGCCCCACGTTGGAAGCGACATTTTTATGCAACATTCAACTGTACATAAGTTGTATAATTTATGTTGTATGTGTATAAATTTACATGTAATTTAATTTGTATAGCCCCGCGTTCTTTGGGAGCCAATTTATATAACAGTACATATATAGTTGCGTGTATACAGGTTGCAAATACTGTAACATCACAAAATGTTCCATAACCATAATGCTCACCAGAAGGGTGAAATATAACACTAGAGTTGTAAAATGAATATTTATAATGAATGTAACAAAGAAGAGAAGGGACCAGCAAAGAAGAAAGAAGAGGAGGGATCCCAAGAGGCAGTGATGAATACACTGCATGACACTACAACTTAAATACAATGACTGACTATGACTAATGGACAAGCAAAGTTCACAAATAAGCTGTCAAGTGAGCCAGTTCAAGACATTGATGTGTAGTCATATAGTATAAACAAAATAACCAATGTCTTTAACAAGATAATAACAAATAACAGCATATTGGCTGAAAGAAATAGAACAATGATACAGAAATAACAAAGACTATATACTATGCTAGCTGTAGCCACAAAGCTATAAAAAATAGAATTACCAACAAAGATGTAACAGTATAGATTAAGGGTAATTATGAACGGAAGCCTTATGTGTAAATAAGCAACTTCCTAAATAAATGAAATGTAAGTAGAGATAATAATAAGCAGGGAATAAACCTTGTACTACAACTATATCCAGACCCTGTATGAGCGAGTTTATGTCAGTGAAATAATAGGGAAACAGGACCCCTAATTAACATAAACTTACAGAATAGTAAATATAACGAGTAAACATAATTATACTAAGATTTAATATTGTTCAGCTGTAGGCATTTTAGTTTTAATAATGTATGTACTTTTATTCATTTAATAACGTTTAAAAGAGAAAACAGATGTAAATAATCAAATATCAAAGAAAGGAAAATAGTCGCATTTGCATTATTAGCAGACGACACTAAGAAACCATGTTTTAGGACGGTATTTCAAAGTATTGTTAATGAAAACTATGTTCAAACTGGCCTCAAGCCACATCAAAGTAAAGATCAGAAACTAAGCTTTAATTTGGTAATAATAGCATAAAGAATGGAATTGTAATAGTTGAATAATTAGTGTTAGCATCATTTTTTAACAAGATTTAAGAAAGTGCAAGTAAATACTATCAACAACGACTGTTGTAGCGGGTCGATTTTTGGGTGTTTTTGTTTTTACCGTATGGGGCAAGTATATTTTTATGTATTTCGTTTTGGGCGGACTTTTCATAAAATCATTGTGCAACGTATGTGTCAGTATAACAGTCAATGTAACAGAACAGTGAAACAACGTAAGACGCAGTTGTTGTCGAGGAATGCGGCAGAGAATTCGCGCCAACCACAAAATTCTGAGAACTTTGTACCTGTGTGTGGCAGCGCACATACGCAACTGCTCAATCACGCTCCAAGTGACGCTCTAACAAAAACCAAGATGGCTAGAGAGAATAATCCTTGTCGTTTTCTTCAAGATCTTGCGGAAATGCTGTTTTAAGTCCCACCCACTTTTATGACATTAGCCAGTGCCTATTTGAAATCGTCTGCTATCGTCACTCCAACAACTACGTGACTAGTATGAGTCGAAACTGGGACGACTAACTGGAAGGCATTGATGTCCGTCGTCTTGACTAAAATGCTCCCGGAGTGGGGAACTGAGAGACGCCGGCAGTTCGTTGTCGACTCCCGCCTGCGCAGGCCGCCCGTCAACCGGGCTCAGAAACCAATTTTTTATAATTAATGTAACAACTAACAATAACAAAGTATGTGACCGCGGTCAAGTAAAAGTGCAGAACATAGTTATATATATATATTTTTCGGACACTAAAAAAAAGAAATACAAAGGAATGAGGAGTGCACGCGAGGACCACGTTGCCGACGGGGAGGGATATTATTAAAAAATGTTAAGGGTTCTATAATTTTTTGTGTGTTTGTGTGTGTGCAAAATTGCAGGCTGGGCAGTCTTGTGTGGGTGTGTATAGTGATCACTAAGGTAAGCTCTTAGAATAAGTAGCATGTAGCAGAGGCTAACCGAACAAAGAAAACTGTAACTTAATCTGTAAAACAATGATCAAGAGTTTTTGAACAAAATTTAAATATGATTCTGATTAATTAAAAAATCTAATTTCTCTTCCAAAATGAGTTGTGTCAGTGCTTTGCATAACCTATAGACCATGCTTGTATCTAGGTACATGTGACCGAATCCTGTGACCCCGTAAGAATTATCGTAACGGTAAGTAACAATTTAATTTGACATTTCATTATAATAATAAATGTGATTGATTAGCAAGTCACAATTGGCGCCACGGAACAGGCACGAATTGAATTAATTATAATTAATTAATTGAATTCCGCATCGACAGAGATACAAGCGTGTTCTAGGTTAGCATAGCGACCTAGCATTATATTACAAAATTTAAGTAATGACACCATTTATTTAATTAATCCATTTAAGCAATTTATTTAATTTAAGCATATCAATAATACAAAATGTCAAATAACGAAAATAACGTAAATAAAATGAGTGTCGAAGTGTTCGACGACTCGAACATTAGTAACTTTGAAGCACGCTCGACTCCAAGTGTGAGTCAGAATGAAATAGAAATAAGTGAAACAGAATCAAGAATTATGGATGAAGGAATTCATTCAACCCCAATTCAAAATAAAAACTCAGATAACAATAATATGATGAAATATTTATGTAGCATGGTATGTAGTATGAAAGAGAGTTCAGACAAGCAGCAGGCGATGTTAGAGTTAAAATTTAGTGAACAGAAGAGTGATTCTGACGCTAAATTCAATGTATTAAAAAATGACTCTGACGCTAAATTCAATATATTAAAAAATCAGAATAATGAGTTAAAAAATGAAATACAAGAAATGAGTAAATGTGTAGAAAGTACTAATGAAACGATAAGATCCAGTTTGAATAAGTTAGAACAGAGTGTGGAGCGAATGGGAGTACATGTGATGAGGACAGAGAAAAATAAAACAAATGAAAATTGTAATGACAAATGTAAAAATATGATACCAGAGAAAGAGTTAATAAATGATAACAATAATGTTGAAAATAATGAGAATAATAGTAATGTATTTGAAGAATTAGTATCGGAGACTGATACGGTAAAAATAAAGAATGAGAGTACTGATGAGTTGGTGGAAGGTAGGGATTATGAGATGTTAATGTGTGTCAGTGAGTTAGAGAGAGAGAGAAAAAATAATGTTGTGGTAGAGTGGGGACAGAGGGCAAATTTTCCCTTTATTATTTATGATGTTTATGATGATTTATTGAGTCCACAAGTGTTGTGGTTGAAGGGCAAGAGTCCCGTATTGGTAGATGAATTGAGGTGTTTATTTTTGTGGAGTAATTGTGTACCCTCTGTCCGGAATAATTGTGAGAGTGTGATGTGGTGTTATGAAGAGAGAGAGGTAAATAGAGAATGGTATGTAACAGAATTGTATAATTTGCATAGAAAATATGATGAATGGAAAGAAGGCTTGGAAATATATTTGAATAATAATGATTACAATGATTTGATAAAAATAATTAGACCGATAGTGAATGAATGTAATGACGGAGACTTAACAAAAATACTTAACGTAGACTGGTTTAATGAGTATTCTGGTAAAATGAGTGAATTTGGTTGTTCTGGTTATGACACACAAAGTAACCATTTGTTTGTAAATAAAAAGCAACAGTGTTATATAAAACCAAGGTTGATTTGGGACGATGGAGGGTAGACTGTAAGACAATAAAAGACAATTAAACATTTTGTTTTATGGTTGTTTGACATGGCAGATTTGGACATGAAGTGAGATACACTTGAACAGTTTTGACGTATATTTTGTAAATAATATTGAATTCATTTGTGTGTATTGTGAAGTGTAATGTGTATATGTTTTAGAAAATGTTGTATTAATAATAATAATATTATTAATATTTTTTGCACTCTAATTAAATAACAAAATAATTATGAAGACAATAGTTAATGATTTGTAGAAGGTTGATAATAATGGAAATATGTTATTTTAATCATCAAATGTATATTTAATTTTAATAATCAAATGAACTAAATAAGTTGAGATGTTTAGATATTGTGATTGAATGTTATGTGTTTGAATTTTATAATGAATTTAAATTGTGTGGTGAGATGTTGATTTAATAATAATTAATAAGTAAATAAATGTTAAATGGTTTATTTTGTGGAACATAATGATTAAAAATATGTTCATAATAAATTTAGAATTGTTGAAAATCTGATTACAACACAGGATAAATTCATCATGATGATAAATAAACAGAGTTAATGAAAAATTTTAAATCATAATGTTTATAAATATTTATATAAATTATTTAAAAGAGAATTGTTTGTTTGATGTATGCTAATAATCCAGGTTTATTGCTATTTGTGCAATCATTTTATTGTTGTGTGTTAGATATAGTTGTTGATAAAATGTATTTTCATTATGTGTGTAATTTTTTTTCTAAGCCAATCATTAGACGCCTGGCAGGCAATCAACATAATAGAAGTAAGTGTTGATAATGTATTACATGTAACTGTTCAATTTTGAAAGGTATCCATGGTGTTTTAATTATGTTAGAATATCAGCTGATCAGCAATACCATGTCACTGGTATATTGGTTTATAAATGTTACAAGTAATTAATGTTTAGTGTACTACAGGTATTTTGAAGTAAAGATAAAGAGAATATGCAGAGTAATAAAAGATAATTTATGGGTGATAAATGTTTTATGGGACATGCAGACCTGTCCGAGTTGAATTAAAAGTTGAATTTGCAAGAGTAGAGATGAATATAATGTAATGTTGTTTTTGAGTTGATGTGATATAACAGGATTTTGTGAAATATAGATGTTGACACAGTTGTGGGGAATTTATGTAGAGTTTTGAATGATCTATATTTATGTTTATAGTTAATGAGGTTATTTTGTGTATTTGTAGTAAAGTAATGAGATTGAGATTTTTGGGGAAGGCAATTTTGTATTAGGGGGTAGTGTATTTGGGGAGTCCGCAACAAGGGTTGGGACGGGATAGGGACCGATTGGCGCCGGAAAGGGTTACCTAGGGGGAGTCCAGGGACCAACATAAGGGGATGAGTTTTGGGAAGGAAACACGTATCCTATGTACAAAGGGTTGGAGAGTATTTTTTCATATATGTAGAGAAGGCGGCGAATTGTGTTAAATGATAAGTTGGGGTTTAGAGTGTTTTGATTAGTAGATATTTTTGATAGAGATGGGTGTCATGATAATTGAGTTGATGAATATTATAGTCAGAGGGAGAAAGTTTATATATGTATAGAAATCTAATACAGAAAAACGAGAATAAATGATTTGCATCACCCACAGTATATTAAAGTAAGATTGTTGAAAAGAAAGAGATATTCATGATAAAGAATATACAATTGTTTATTTTTTTCAACCAGTGACAGAATTTTGATAGAAGTGAAAATAATGTAAAGTCAAGAAGTGTTTAATTTAAATGATTTAAATGCCAATTTGATTATTATTTATATTAATATTGTGTTTATTATAAATATTTTATGTTATTATGTTTTGTATTTCAAGGTAGGATATTGAAAATGTTCAAGGTGTTTTCAGAAATTATACATAACATATGTAGGTCAAGGGTTTTGTACTTGACCTAGTTATGATCAGCTGATGAGTTCATACACCTACTAAGCTTGTAGAGTAGGAATTCAATTTTAATTTGTTTGCTTGATTAATTCAAACTAATCTTTGAATAATTTTAATAAATGTTATTTAATAAATAAATTTAATAAATATTTAATGAATAATTTTTTTTGAATTTTAAAATTTTGAAAATTTTAAATTTTTGTTTGAAAAAAAAAAAAAAAAAATTTTTTTGATGTTTCGCCTGCCAGCGAGTGAATATTTTGAGTAATGATCATTTTGTTGTGTATGTATTAATGATGTTTCTTTTATTGTATTGCTTTATATTGGTAGGCTATAAATTGTTCTCATGCTAGAGTAAGGATGTACTTGTATTAATAGGAATGTTTAGGTTAAGTCATTGAAACAAATATTAGAAAAAAGAGGAAGAGAATTTTTTGATAAACGATTTTTTTTTGAATATTGAATTTTTTGAATTTATAATAAATTTTAAAAGGAAGTTTTTATTTTAATGTGTTATGATAATATGTAATGTTAATGTGTGTGAGCCCAGTATCTGCTAAAGGCAGCCCAGCTTGCAAAAAGGGGAAACATATCGGCGGAGGAGCTGGAGTAATTTTAGCCAGGGATTGAGGATTTTGGGGGTAGCATGTTAGAAGGCGAGGTGTGCTGTGGTGCGAGTCTGATCAATTTCTCGGTGTTGGGATCTCTTACGGAGAAGTCCAGTGATCTCGTTCAGATGAGTCCATGGTCGCTGCGCCAGGGGGGTCGTGTACCCATGAGATTATGAACCAGGGGGTTGTTGGCACCAGTTCCTCACCGGTCCTCTTCGGGGTTTATCGATGAGATTTCTTCTGTCATGGACAGCAGAATTCTCATCGAGGGGGTATTGTAGCGGGTCGATTTTTGGGTGTTTTTGTTTTTACCGTATGGGGCAAGTATATTTTTATGTATTTCGTTTTGGGCGGACTTTTCATAAAATCATTGTGCAACGTATGTGTCAGTATAACAGTCAATGTAACAGAACAGTGAAACAACGTAAGACGCAGTTGTTGTCGAGGAATGCGGCAGAGAATTCGCGCCAACCACAAAATTCTGAGAACTTTGTACCTGTGTGTAGCAGCGCACATACGCAACTGCTCAATCACGCTCCAAGTGACGCTCTAACAAAAACCAAGATGGCTAGAGAGAATAATCCTTGTCGTTTTCTTCAAGATCTTGCGGAAATGCTGTTTTAAGTCCCACCCACTTTTATGACATTAGCCAGTGCCTATTTGAAATCGTCTGCTATCGTCACTCCAACAACTACGTGACTAGTATGAGTCGAAACTGGGACGACTAACTGGAAGGCATTGATGTCCGTCGTCTTGACTAAAATGCTCCCGGAGTGGGGAACTGAGAGACGCCGGCAGTTCGTTGTCGACTCCCGCCTGCGCAGGCCGCCCGTCAACCGGGCTCAGAAACCAATTTTTTATAATTAATGTAACAACTAACAATAACAAAGTATGTGACCGCGGTCAAGTAAAAGTGCAGAACATAGTTATATATATATATTTTTCGGACACTAAAAAAAAGAAATACAAAGGAATGAGGAGTGCACGCGAGGACCACGTTGCCGACGGGGAGGGATATTATTAAAAAATGTTAAGGGTTCTATAATTTTTTGTGTGTTTGTGTGTGTGCAAAATTGCAGGCTGGGCAGTCTTGTGTGGGTGTGTATAGTGATCACTAAGGTAAGCTCTTAGAATAAGTAGCATGTAGCAGAGGCTAACCGAACAAAGAAAACTGTAACTTAATCTGTAAAACAATGATCAAGAGTTTTTGAACAAAATTTAAATATGATTCTGATTAATTAAAAAATCTAATTTCTCTTCCAAAATGAGTTGTGTCAGTGCTTTGCATAACCTATAGACCATGCTTGTATCTAGGTACATGTGACCGAATCCTGTGACCCCGTAAGAATTATCGTAACGGTAAGTAACAATTTAATTTGACATTTCATTATAATAATAAATGTGATTGATTAGCAAGTCACACTGTGAGTACAGAAATACGTATCGGCATAGTTTATTAATAACATTACGTCATCATGACCTAATTTTGTACCAATCACAAACGAGTTTACTTAGCTAAAATTACTCCTAGCGGCGATCGAGAGAGGGGTATATAATCAAAAGGACGCTAAGAAATTGGCATTCGCATTTTTTTCCACAAGCTAATCAGTTGCGTCTCTGCATTGTGTTCATATTTTAATAATCAACAACAGTACAATTGTAGTAAATACATTGAATTTTGTCAAATTAACCATTGGAAAGACGAGTCATCGCCTCTGAGTGCATCGAAAGTTAATTGTGAGTTTATATAAACAGTGCGTGTATCGGAACGAGTAAAGTTAACATAACCTGTAAAGGCTGTAACCTTTTGTTAGTCAGAAGAAGGTTATTTCTCGTTTCCATGTGCGATTAAAGTGAAGTGTATTAGCGATCAATATAATCCGATCGTTAAAGTGTTCATTTTTAATCAATACGATTAAAAATCCAGGTAGTACTGTGACCAAATTTATTGTTTATATACCATCCATTGATTGTAGGAATTAACATACTTGTACTGACGCAAAAACAATCAAACTATTCGTAGAGAACACTGTATTAATTTATTTAGAGGGATTAATATATCCCAACATAAGAATATATGTATTAGAATTTTTTATAACTAATACCAATTAGAATAAAGCAAACGAAATTCTCGTTAATCAATTATTTAATTGAAATTTATTAAAGAGGCTCAAACCGAATTATTACATCATAGTAGTATTTTTTAAAGAGATTAATATCGTTCTATTCTGTATTTCAAAGAACTTACCCTTGAGGTACTTAGTCCAATAAGATAAATATTTTGTTAGTAAAAATAAGAGTTTTTTATTGTGCTTAAGCTGAGCTAGACCAGTCATTAAACAGAGAACTTGTGATCCGAATTATATTATTATTAAATGTATTTTTCAAATCAATTCTAGAGGTTATAATAAACCAATAATATTATACAGCATTAACTTTTGTTTTAATTATTTTAGAATAGGTAATCAACCCTCAGTATTGCAGACACTGAGGTACATCAAAACATAAATTTTTAAGTATACTATTTAAATTATTTTCAATTCAATTAACATTCCAAAGATAGAAACAGTAAAAAGTCAATACACACCATTATAGAAAGAAGTTTTTTTTTTTATGGGACATTTCTTTAAGAAAACCCATATGGCGTCCAAATAACATTCAAGGTGTTGTAAAACCTTGTTTATGAAGTATTATTCTGGTCAAAGGGGAACTTGACAGTTTATTCATTAGCTGTGAACGTCTGAACCTCAAGTATGTCAACCAGGTATGTGAAGTGTTAATTATATTAATATATTTTGTCCAGACAACACTTGACTTACACATACACAGACGACATTTTTATATAGAAGAGGATTTCGACTTCAAGTTCGACGCAACCGTTACATTCCTCAGCGGATTAACAAGTTAATATTTTAATTATAATAAACCATATCACTACAAATAAATTATACTTTATCAATTATAAAAATAATTACTGCATACAAGAGACCCCACTAAACATTTTTAAACAGTAACGTAATTATTGAACAGAGTGACATTCAATAGCGGGACCTGAACACGTAGACCCGTTAATTAAAGTAAACACACCGTATTAATACTATCATAACAATACACATCTATTTGTGTTTGAATAGCCCCACGATCTTGGAGCGACAATTTATATAACAATACAACTTGCATAAATACAATTTAATTTGTGTTTCAGGTGTATCTGTAATAAGAACTCGATGTAACTTGTAACGGTATTTCAAATTTATTTTGTACTAATAAAATTGTGCGCATGGCACTTGATTTGACTTAAAACATTCGTTATTACTTTGTTACTATGCCGTAAGGCTTACGCTATATACATCCTTACTGACTAAATATTCTATTCTACTAATTATTTTATTAAAAAATATCATTTCCTGACTACTCAGTCAATTAGTGTGCTTCGAAATATCAATGTTTAAATATCTTTATGTTTAAATATCTATGTTTAAATTATCTAGGCTGAATGAAAGTGCGACTCCTCCTATTCTGCAGCATGAAATACCAGATATATCAATTAATCAGCATACTATGTTTCTAACACCAACAAATGAGACAGAAGTTTACCAAACTGTTCGTGAACTCAAAAATAAACCTGGTGGGTGTGACGAAATTCATGCCTATACAGTTAAGCTAGCTGCTCCGTTCATAACTCCTGCTTTGACTCACATTATTAATACTGCTATGATACAAGGTACATGTCCATATCAATTTAAGAAAGCTGGAATTTGTCCTATGTATAAGGAAGGTGTAAAAAGTTTGGTTAACAATTATCGACCGATCGCACTGATATCAAATTTAGCTAAGATTTTTGAAAAAATTATTTTTACCAGATTATTTAAATTTGTAAAGAAACAACCTGTTAAGTGCTAAACAATTTGGCTTTCTCAAGAAGAAAGGTACAGATGATGCTACAGCCCTACTTAGCAAATTTATTTATGAAAATCTAAGTATTAGCATACCAACTGTTGTAACTTTTTTGGACTACTCCAAAGCTTTTGACACTGTCGATCATGGCATACTTATATCCAAATTACAGAATATGGGAATAAGAGGTGTAAGCTTATCCCTGATAGCCAGTTATTTACATGACAGGACACAAGTTGTAAAGGTGAATGGGACTAGAAGTCAGCCTATTAAAACAAATGTTGGAGTGCCCCAGGGCTCTATATTAGGACCTTTATTGTTTCTTTATATATCAATGACTTACTAGTGTTACAAGATGTATTAATAGCATATGCTGATGATACAGCAGTACCAATGAAAGCAAAGACATGCCCTGAACTTGCAACAGATATGTCAACTAAATTAGATATTATATACTCTTGGCTCTATCACAATAATCTAGTACTCAACATAAGCCAGTCTGTTTTTATCATCTTTGGAAATTATAGAGACTCTGTTCCGCATGACTTTGAAATTAAGATAAATGGTCAAAAATTGAAAAGAGTTAAAACTAGTAAATATCTAGGAATAACATATGACTTTAACATGAAGTGGGATGTACATGTGGCTAACATTGTAAAAAAACAAATACTTAGTCTACGTTTTTTACAGACTTATACAAATTTTATCAAAAAAGCAACTACTGCAAATATACTATGGACTATTCCATAGTGTGGCAGGGTATGCTATCATAGGCTGGGGGGGGGGGGGTCTATATAAATCATCTCTAGACGCATTGGATCGGCTGCAAAAGTGTATTCTTAAAATTATAGGAGTCAATGAACAAGATTCGAATAAACCATTAAATATTAAACAGGTGTTTTTAGTGAATTCTATAGTTTATCAATACAATGATCTAAAAAGTGAGTTTTTACAAAATCGAATCAACACACGGTATAAAAGTATTATATTGCCACGACACCTATTAAGTATTGGGCAAAGAAGCTATGTGTATTATGCCATAAAATATTTTAATGAATTACCTAATGAACTGAAAAATCTTGAGTGTAAATATAAAAGTGCTTAAAAAAAATCAAAGAAAAAATTAGGAACATTGTTATTGAATAATCAAAAAAACAGTCTATTATGATATGGACCTTTTTTTCTCTTTTTTTTCATTTATTTATTGAATTGTATTATAGTACAAACTAAAATTTTGTTAAAATTGAAAAATAATTTATTTTTAATATATTACTATGATCGGTGAGGTAAAACTCACAATTAGTATTAAGTATATAAATATTAATTTTAAGGACCAACCTATGTACGGGCATTTATGCCCCCTATAGGTCCTTTATTGTATAATTTTTATTATATGTAAAGGAAAATTGGTAATAAATATTATTATTATTGTACTGTAAACTCAAAAATATGAATAGTTACTGAATTTATCTTTCTTTTATCAGTACTGATTTATAAAACGCTAATTTTTATTTAAATGCTTTGCATTATTTTCATTTCAATATTAATTTGAGCTCTTATTTACGTTAACCTTACTTCAATTACATTTATGATTCTAACTCTATATTTATAATACATTGGCTCTTACTTTTAAATAGAACAAGAATGTCTTTAATTGTCTTTGAGTTAATTGTTCGATTAAGAGATAAATAAGTTGTTTCACCTTATTGTTGTCAATCATTGGATCCATCTGTAATCGTCCTCGTCTCGAACTCGGCATCAATTCCTCTTGTCCAGCGCAGTCACCTCTAGAGTCCAGCATCGTCTCTCTCTCTCTGGAACTAAGTCGTCAGCTCTCTCTCTCTGGAACATCTTCTCGTGTAATTCTGTTACTAATTAAAATTGCTTGTTTTTACAATCCAGTTACATAACTGTATGTAACTGGAAGGATGAAACTATTTACAAAAAATTTAAATACTTTGTGCGGACGGGCAGAAGCTCCCGCTGCACTGTGAGTGATCGAAAAAGAAAACAACTGTAGCGTGTGTGTCCTATTTATACCCACGTCTTGGTCAACACCTGCAGTTGTACGAAATCGACATGTCTCAAATTGTCTCTGGGTTCAGTCCCCCCACTCCTTGTCAATTTCGCTATTTTTTATATTTCTGCGAATTGCAGAGTCCTGTAAGTATACTCTTATACTCATCTTACAACTATTTTCACTACACATGTTCACTGTATTTTTGGACATTGCAACTTAACCCTTTCGCTCTGTACACAGTTATTTCACCACTACACTCGTACGGTGTGTCCCTTTCACGTGGTTTATGTACACAGTATTTAGTTAATTTTATTACATTTTATTGTGTTTTTGGATTTTACTCCTTATTTATAGTTTATGAATAATTACAGAAAAACAGTAATTATGCAATTATTCATCTTGGGGTGGTAAACTCGCCTGCATAGACCTGTGTCACACACACTTGCAAAATACTGGTGTACACACTTTCAGTTACATTTGTGTGTGTCTGTGTGTGTGTGTGTGCACGTCAATTCAGGTCGAAACACCTGTTCATATTTTTGTCTGAGTCAAGCTTGCAATCCCTGACATGCTTATTTCTAATACATTATTAATTATTTACAGTTTATTAGGTATATTTAAATTTTTATATTAAATGCTCAATTAAATTTTTTTATTATTATTACAATAAGTAAAAAAAATGTAACAAATAATAAAGAATAATATTAGTCATTTCACCCTAATTGAAATTGAGTTTTTCAATAAATTGTTCAATAATTTACCTGAGGAATTCATAACTTGATAAAATTAAAATTTATTATCATCTTCATCTTAATAGTTTTAGGCTTTAGCAGCCTGTCCTATTACACAGTCCAACTTTTCTTCTGCCTCTTAGGGTTGTAATCTTTCACCATCTTTGGTATTCTATTTGATGTGTTAAATCCATTTTCTTCTGTATTCTGTAATCCTTTCATTGACTGCAAAAATATCTAAATCGCTTCTTATCTCTTACTTTCTTATATGATCTCGTCTAATATACCTTTTAACTGATCTCAGAAATTTCATTTCTGCCATTTGTATCCTCTGTTGATCTTTTTTCTTTATGACCCTAGTTCCAGAACCATACAGTAATTAAAATTTACAGAGGTATTATTGATCAACAAATTAAAGCAGCTACGTTTTTGAAATTTTAGATCACAAAATAACATGATTCCTTTTTATTTATTAAAGAATACTAATGTAAACATGTCTACCAAATTTAATTAAGACATCTAATCCCTTCTAGAAATATAAATTTTTCCTTAAAAAACAGAATGGCTACCAGATGGTAAATGTTTCCAGACCAATGTTATAGGAGCTTTTTTCTTATATTGATGCGTAGAATCTGAATAGGTATAGTGATGGTATAGGTATAGGTATAGAATCTTTTCTGGTACATCCTGTATAATTGTAACCAAATGATTACACACACACATATACGCATGGATATATGAAAGAAAAGACACAAGAGCAAACTGAAAAATTTATGTCTTCACATATCTCTCTTGTTCTGTTTTTTGTCAATAATGTTTATCAGGATTCCTTTAGTTCAGCCATATAAAAGTTCTTATGCCATGAATTCTACATAAAATCTTCAACAGAATATGCAAAACTAAATTAAAAGAACTGCTTCATGCTATCTTATAACAATCGCATTTCTCTATTCGATTGTCTTTAATGAAACCTGCTCATGTTTAGGAGTTCCACAGTGACATCAATAGTAGGTTTCATAATTATGGATTCCTCAAAAAGATTTCATCATTAAAAAGATTTTGGAAGGTCATACCACATATTCCTGAATTTGTATATTATGTTTAATACAGTTAGTTTAGATAATACTGTATGTAAAATAGAACACCACATTTTAGGAATTCAATAAGAGGTCATTATATAAAATATGAGGACTTTTATAAAATTAACGTCCAAATGCCAGGTAAAGAATAATTTTAATACAGAAAAAATGTTTAATATACGGGTATACAAAAATTATACACAGATCTGTATGACATGTGCACATAATCATCACCCATTTTGTTGCTGCATCAGGTTTTGCAGTCACTGTGGCGGGGCCCATGCTTAGGTTGCACGGTTGCACAACCCCCATTAAATCCTGAATTGTATTTTAAATATAGAATTATGAATAAAACAATAAGTAATAATAGTCATCGTGATTAATCATTTGCCGATTGA
Source organism: Magicicada septendecula (assembly GCA_034769895.1). Taxonomy (NCBI): domain Eukaryota; kingdom Metazoa; phylum Arthropoda; class Insecta; order Hemiptera; family Cicadidae; genus Magicicada; species Magicicada septendecula. The sequence continues at coordinate 46,677,803 of CM068370.1, read as the reverse complement.
AAAGCGCAGAGCAATTACTAAAAACTGTACACACTCTTGCCGTAGTGTACATGGCAAGTGTGCAGCAACTGTGACGCGCTTTGCATATGGGGAAATACGATGGAGTAGTGCTCTGGCTGGCTAGACTCGGTTGTTCCTATTACAACGGTATAGGCTAGCTTGGTGTGATTAGGGACTGTAAACCCCGCTTGTACCTCACGGCACCATCAGGTCTGTTTATTGGTAAATAAACACGTGGTGCGCCGGGTTGGAAGTTCGTTGTTAGTGTCAGTCCAGTTCATCGTTAAATGTAAATAATAGTACATATAAAGAATTAAGGTGTCATAGTGTAAGATATTTATTATATTTAAATTGGTAGGACGCAATTAATTCTGTTGTAAACTTAACAAAAATGCTGTTCAGTTTACGTCCTATTAAAGAAAAAATTGAAATTAAAGAGAGTAGGTAGCCCTACACCAGACCTTTCAAATTTTAATCAAAGTATAAAATCAGGTCACAGAATATTTAATCGTAAATTCAAAAAAGATTTATAGAATAAATATTCGTGGTTACGTGGGTGTGACACGAAAATTGCATTATTTTGCTTTCCTTGTGTATTGTTTGGAGGCAAGGAGACTTGGACATTTTCTGTTCAGAGAATAAAACAATTTAATACCATGCAACCCCCAAATTTTTCAACCACCAGCTGCCACTGAAGTCGCTCATTGAAAAACATAGTTGCCAAAGTATCCACCCAGAGAGTTGATGCCATTAATGAGATCCCAGTTGGTGTGAATGCAATTGAGCGACAAGCCCTCTTTTGGAACCCTCAGGGAGGAAGAAGACGAATACCAAGAATCTCATGGAGGAGAACTGTTGAGATGGAAGCAGAAAAGGAGGGGAATTCCTTTTGAGAGCTCAGAGTGCTCGACCAAAATAGAGTCCATTGGCATAGCTTTGTCAAGGCCCTATGCTCTGCAGAGAGCAACAGGAATTAGTAGAAGTAGTAGTTGGTGTGAAAGCGCTGAACAGACCATTGTCTAAGTGATCATTGTCATTTGCAATGTTACTCTTTAATTGTTTATTAAAATTAATACTATTGTTTATCTGTAATGTTTGGTCCAGGAAATCGTTTAGTGTACTTTGGCAGAGAACGGTGGGCAAATACAAATAACAATGCACAAATCAAGTAAAATATAACATTATTTATTTTTCTTTAAGAACATAGAAAAGATCATGAACACACTTATTCCGCCTCAAGGCGTAAAACTGATTATCAATAAACTATGATATCAAAATATTACTACGTATATAAGAAATTATGCAACTCAACACTTCTGGTTAGGCCTATATTTTGTCATTCACTCAATCACGCACACTTTCACACTTCTACATTTCTTTTTTACTGAGCTCAATTTAAAAATGCCAGTATTTTAAATAATTTTGAAATGCTATTTATTGTTGAAATGTCTACGTCCCTTGATTATGCTGTGTAGAATTTCACCACAACGCGTGCGTTGTTTTACTGTTATATTTTACTGTTGCACTTTCACATTTTACTGCCAAACTGTCAATTTACTGCAATTATGGATGAATATTTAGCCAAAAACTGTTTGTATTTTGAAATATATATAAATTCACATTTTCTGTTGTATGCGGGCACCCGCGATTGCTGCTGCAGACAGCGAAAGATGAATGTCGACTGGCACTCAGTGTTACAAATTTCCGTTTGGGGCGTCTCAAACTGCTTCACCCTGCTCCCCACTGTACGTCTCGTCCTCAATATTATCACGTTCCGTTGACTTGAGTTTCGCTTTTTAACTTCGTTGCAAATTGTTTTTGTCAACAAATACTTGAGCTATTGGTCACTGGCTATAAATAGATTTTCGTTATAACCACATAAGGCCATGGAAATTTACTGACTCATATTTACTGGCTCTCGTGTCACCTCAAAGGGGCCTCATCTTTACATGTTATAGAATTTATAAAATTACACAATAATATTTAAATAAATTTAGACCCATTACAATACCCCCCCCCCCATGAGAGGATTTATGCCGAAGCATAAAAGCTCTCATTGACACTCATACTTTCTAAAGGGATCAGCCAAGATATGTCGCCACAACCCCCTTACGTTTTATTCAAAATTGTGGTTAACTTACCCCTGGTCCAGTGACTGTGACCGTACCTGAATGACCTTACTGGACTTCTCTTTCGAGATCCCAACACCGCAAGGCCAGACCGGCACTTGACGCTCCTGCTCTGACACGCAGGCCAGCACAGGATCGCTGCCACAGCATCACTAGGCACTGAAACATGAAATCAAAAAATATCAAATAGTGGCCTGGTGTAATAACATATCCCTAACTGATCTGGTTCCCCTTAGCTGTGTTGGTTTGCATTAAGAAGTAATTTTTTTTTCCTACATATGGATGAATACTTAGCCTAAGTATAATACATTATAAGAATTACCTATCAACACTGTATAACCTTCTCTAGTTAACTCTTACCCCAAAATTCAACATGATCGTTCTGATTCCCATCAAAATTTAAATAAACATTTCCATTACAACGTATAAATCCCGTCCATTATAAATATTCCATTCACATTTCAAAATTAACAAACTCCTTATATAGAGTAAAACACATTAAATCAACTACATTAGAACAAATTACTTACTTAACAATCATTAAGCATCTTCATATTACTCTTTATTACATTAAAATAAAATACTCCTCGTCAACACATCATTCTTTTTTTTTTTTACATCAGAAAATTAATTACATACTCTACATTATTGATGTAACTCATTATTAAGTAACTATTTCGTTACTAACAACCTAGTAACCACCTTCTCCATCATCACATATTTTACTATAATTTATTAAATTATGAATTTATTTTAAATTCCTCCTTCCACACACACTATTGCCCGTCCATCCCCCTGAGCAAGTAAGAGTTTTATTATTCACAAAATTATATCACACAGTAGGACAGAACAAATATTTTTGTAAATGAAAACAGATTCTGTTTTAAATAAGAATTCCAACACATGAGGATCATTTCAAACAACATTTTTTTTATAAGTCTTTACAGTCATAAAATTCTCTTCTGAACTTGTTATTAACATTCATCTTGTACAATCATTTAATATCAACACAAAACTATACAATACACATTATTATTTGTTATCGTTTACCACAAATCATTTTTAAAACAGTCCATTTCAAAACCATTAAGACAGACGTTCATAAACATTAATTGTTTACCCCCCATCATCGTATAATAACCTGGTCTTACGTCTACACAACTCATTTTTTATTAAATTCATTATATTATTTCTATCAATCTCACTACTATTTAAACTCTCATATCTTTCTACAATACCATAATAATTAACCGGATTTATTATATCATATAATTTGTCACCACCGAGTATAGTCAAGTCACCTTTAGTATGATTTGTCATAATTAGGTCAATTACAATTTCATCATTATTATTATCTACTGCTGTACCAGTTTTGTCACAAGGTAAGTAATCAATTTTATTAACTCCCTCAATATCTAACCTCTATATTAATTCTTTATACCTTCTACTAACCTTAAAGGTCTCTATCTTCCTATCAAAATGCCTTTTATCATAACACCATTTCATACTTTTTCTATCATTCCGTACAGAGGGTATTAAATTGTAAAAACGCCTACTAAAAATTAAGGGACTACTTGAAAACACATTGTTTTCCTCTAAGGGACTCTTCCCCTTCAAAAACATTTGTAACCATCTTGGTTTACAATAAACCTGGGGAAACTCTACCCTCTGCCCTATATTCACAAAATAATTCTCTTCATACTCTCTCTCTAACTTATAAACACTGATTTCTACTCTCTCATTCTCTCTCCCTGTTTCTATATTATCATGATCACTATTTATTTTCATTGTATTACTTTTATATATCTCGTTTTCCACTATCTTACTACTACTTGTTAATTCATTTTTATAACTAACACCTACCTCGTTAATGATACCTTCGTAATTATTCGTTATTTTACTATTGACACCCTGGTCGTCTGTTATTTCGTCATTTTCTTTTTCGTTACACTCACCCGTGTCATTAGTTTTGACACCACTACACCCACTCATCTGGTTCAATTCAACTCCTATATTTTCTAGTTTATTCATACTTAGATTACTCGTTTTTATTTCATTTCTTATGTTTATAACTTCGTTATTTATGTCTCTTAACCTTTCGTCTTGTTTGTTAAGTTTATTATTTACTACATTTATTTCAGATTTGATTTCAGTTTTAAATTCATTTAAACTCGTGTTTAACTTATCATTATTCTTATCATTCTTGTTTTGTTGTTCAAACTTATTATTCATCTCTACGCTATTTGCATTTATCTCTGATTTGATTTCCGTTCTAAACTCATTCAAATTATCATTATTCTTTTTCATTACTTCCATCATCAACGCTAATTGGTTAAATATATTTATCTCGCTATTTTTACTACACTCAGCTTCGACATTGACATTCACTATTTCGCCTACGCTTTCGACATATTCATGCGTGGTTATTATACTATCTCGTGTAACATTAAACACTGCTCCCACATCTACACTTTCATCTAAATTTGTATTTGCGTCTTTCTCTGCCATTTTTCGACTAAATTGTAAATCAATTTTAATTTACAATGTCCCTGTAAATTCGGGCGTCAACTGCAATGTTACTCTGTAATTGAGTAATTAAATTTGTCCCTGTGAGGGCGTCAAATTGGCAGAGAAAAATATGCAAATACAATTAACACAATGCGTGTTTCGAGTAAAGTAGAACCATAGCGAGCAGAAGGGAAAGTGTGCTCACTCCCGCTTGTAAAGCATTGCGACAATGGGACGGCTGAAGGCACGCTGTAGAGAGTGCGCCACAGTCGACTCAGATCCAGATGTGTAGTTGCTAGGCTGTGCACGTGCGTGTATGCTGGCTATTTTCGTAAAAGATAAGTGCAAAATAAAGTCGTATACGTGTGAGTGTGTAAGCCGAAGTGTGTGATATATTCGTAAGATCATTATCAATAAAAATGCCGGCCTGTTTCGTGGTGCCGGGATGTCGCTCTGGATGTAGAACAGATAAAGGTAAACATTTCTTTACACCTCCTAAAGATGAGAAGCTGTTTTCAGCGTGGGCTAGGGCGATTCCAAGGAAAGATATCCCACTTACGCGTAAATCTGCCGTTTGTGAATGCCATTTTGCTTATGCTCTTTTAATTAAAGCAGATTCCTTTGTTACTGATGGGAAACATGTGGAAATTCCGAGAATTAGATGGACCTTGAAGCCGGGTGCTGTTCCACATATTGTTCCTAGCTTGCCTTCTTATTTAAGTAAAAAATTAAAGGTTCGGAAATCCCCTGTGAAACGGGAATCACGCAAGGAGTCCGCAGCTAGTGGCAACAGCGCTAAATGCAATATTTTAGAAGTAATCGACCCTAATCATAATCTTCCCTCTACATCTAAATTAACCAATTCTAGTGCTCATGATCCACCAGTTATTCAAAATTTGAAGAAAAGAATAAGAAACTTAAAAAGAACACAAAATAAATTAGCAGTTTCCAAAGCTAAAATAAATTTGCTTGAAAGAAAGACGCGCCAAATCATTTCGACTGAAGCAGAGGATCGCTTAAGTTGTCTAAGTAAGAAACAAAAATTTCTGGTTGACACGATGCTGAAGAAATGTAACGCTCGTTCCAAAGGCATGCGATATTCAAATGAATTTATATTGGACAGTTTGCTGTTAAAAATAAAATCGCCTAGAGGTTACAGACATTGTCTGAAGCATGAATTACTACCTTTGCCTTCAGAATCTCACCTGAGAAAACTGTGTAAAGGTTTTAAGAGTAATTATGGTGTGAACGGAAACGCCATAAATGCGATTAAGGAAGCTTACGCAAATGAGAAAGATGAAAATAAACGATTAGGAATTCTCATTTTCTATGAAGTAAAATTAAGGGAGGACATTAGATTCAATTCGTCCACTTTGAAAATTGATGGTTTTGTTGATTTAGGTGATGAGACTCCGGACAGCAATAAGAATATTCTAGCAAATCATGCCCTTGTGTTTATGTTCGTTCCTTTGCTGTGTAATTGGATCCAGCCCGTGGCAATTTATGCAAGTAAAAATGTCACTCATGGGGACATACTTTCAAAAATATTAATTCAAGTTATTATTCAATTAGAACAATCTGGAGTGAAAGTGATAGCATTCACGTGTGATGGTAGCCAGTCTAATAAAAGGGTCTGGACGATTCTAGGGATCTCAGGAAAGGAGGGGAAAACAAAGTGCTTTATTGAAAATCCAGTTGACCACAAAAGGAAAATATGGGCGTTCTCCGATAGTGTTCATATTTTTAAATGCATTCGCAATCATTTCCACGACAAAGTAAATTTGATATATAAAAGCACAGAAGTGAATTATAAATTTTATCGAAAGTTATTTAAAATTGACACATCATGTGAATTCGCCGGTCTTCGAAGCTGCCCGAAGTTGACATCCTCCCACAAAGACCCTAACTCATTTCAAAGAATGAACGCGAGGTTGGCTTTTCAGCTATTTAGCAACAGTGTAGCAAATGCAATTAGATTTTTCAGAGAAATGAAGCCTAATGAGTTTCGTGGCAGTGAGAATACTGAATGTTTAACCAGAGATCTCAATAACCTTGTGAATGTCCTGAACTCTACGTTGCCCGTAAAAGGACTATACAAAGGTTCTCCCTCACACAAACTTCTATTCGAATTTTTAGAAAATATCAAAACTCAGAAGAACACATTTGCGTCCTCAAGAACTATGGAATCATTGAGAGTAACCCTGACAAGTACTCTTGAAATATCGGAATTTTTGTGGGCTAGAGATTTACCTATGTTTTAACTGCTAAATTTAATCAAGATCCCTTAGAGCGTCATTTCGGAATTTTGAGATCTCTAAGTTGTGATGATCATCCTTCGACCGTCGACTTTTTACATTTACATATGTTGCAATCCATATATGTTCCAACGAAACTTGTTCTAAATTCGTCAGCAAACAGCGAACCCAAAGTAGAAGCACCCCTTACTTCGTTTGTAAATCAGATGCGCGCAATGGCTAGAGAAAGTGCACAGAGGAGCAAAGAAATTAAGGACAGTGTAGAGATGAAAATCAAAGATAAAATTGTAGTGACTGACTGGGAAAATGAAATCACCCTCCCATATCAAGCAGACCTCGTTAAGCAGAATTTAGTGTTCTATCTGGCAGGCTACATAGTGAAAAAAAGTGACAAGTATATTAATTATCCACAGTGTATTCGTACACTGTCTAGTGAACAAGTTCCTGACCCTTCGGTAGCAATGTTTACTTCCTTGAAAGATTATGGTTACGATAAAGATGTCAGGTATTTAACATACCCCTCCCGTTGCATACTCCAGTCGCTTTTACAAGCAGATGCGGTCATCTCAGAGAAACTTCGCTCGGAACATAATTTATGGGGCGACATATTTTTCAACTGTTTGGATAGCATTGATTCTATCTTAGTCGGCTCTTCAGATTTAGGATGCAGTGGTGACCACAGAAGTGAACTTGCGGGAAAGTTAATTTTCCACTACCTCAAGTGTCGTTTTTTCTTCCGCACCAAGGAACTGAGGAAGGAGCTCCTATCATCCAAGAAAGCCAAGTCTTCGCGGAAGTTGTCCAAGGTTTCCGACAGCTGATGCAATCACGGTGAGTTCAGGGTAATTTTATTTGGTTTGACACACAGATATTAGAAATGTAAGCACTTTTTATCTTGATGTGTTATCGTACCGCGACATATCCGGTTACCTCACAGATAGTTAACTGGTTATTAGATTCCTCAAATAATAATACGTCGATATGTGTGATAACTGTGTCTCTTAAGTACAGATATTATTTGGCGTCTGCATTAAACGTAATCATAACAACAAATTGTCTCGCTTGTTGGATCCGTAACGACACGAGTGCGATCTGCCGGCTGGGCCAGGTTACAGCGAGAGTGAGTTGACTTCCTTGTTCTATAGGCTATGGTAGAACATTAGTTATGTTCTCTTGAAAACATAAATTAGATCATGAACATACCTATTCCGCCTTAAGGCGTAAAACTGATTATCAATAAACTACGATATCAAAATATTACTACGTATATCAGAAATTACGCAACTCAACACTTCTGGTTAGGCCTATATTTTGTCATTCACTCAATCACGCACACTTTCACACTTCTACATTTCTTTTTTACTGAGCTCAATTTAAAAATGCCAGTATTTTAAATAATTTTGAAATGCTATTTATTGTTGAAATGTCTACTTCCCTTGATTATGCTGCGTAGAATTTCACCACATGGCGTGCGTTGTTTTACTGTTGTATTTTACTGTTGCACTTTCACATTTTACTGCCAAACTGTCAATTTACTGCAATTATGGATGAATATTTAGCCAAAAACTGTTTGTATTTTGAAATATATATAAATTCACATTTTCTGTTGTATGCGGGCACCCGCGATTGCTGCTGCAGACAGCGAAAGATGAATGTCGACTGGCACTCAGTGTTACAAATTTCCGTTTGGGGCGTCTCAAACTGCTTCACCCCGCTCCCCACTGTACGTCTCGTCCTCAATATTATCCCGTTCCGTTGAGTTGAGTTTCGCTTTTTAACTTTGTTGCAAATTGTTTTTCGTCAACAAATACTTGAGGTATTGGTCACTGGCTATAAATAGATTTTCGTTATAACCTTATAAGGCCATGGAAATTTACTGGCTCTCGTGTCACCTCAAAGGGGCCTCATCTTTACATGTTATAGAATTTATGAAATTACACAATAATATTTAAATAAATTTAGACACATTACACATTGTGTAAGCGCTGTGTCTAAGTACACAGCCTGCCTGGATTTTGTCTGGCTGTGTACCAGTCTTGATTCGGCTTGTAATGGGGCAAAAGTGGTAAGACCATATTTTATAATCAACGTGTACTAAAACTTATTAATAAACACCCTATGGCTTAATCGGTACCAGTTAGGGGCAGGTACGGTTGGAATTGTAACAAAGGACAAAGAGGTCATCAGAAAATGCGTAGCTTGCGGCGTAGAATCAACCATGTGTTAGCAACGTGAACTGCTTACCATCTCTCGTGAGATCTCTTGAAATATTCTGGAACATTCTACAGCCAATGGGAAAGCGAGTTGTGAAAAGACTTCCGGTTGGTGACCACGAGGTGAATTAAGGAAGCGCGTCACCAAGCGAGGCAGTCGACTAGGACCACGCGGTCAAGTAAAATAGTGCTCGCGAGCAATTTAGAGTCGGCCGACCAAAATGTTAGTTAAATTGATCTAAAATAATCGTAAAGAACGTCGAAGTGATCAATCAGCAATAATCTTCAAATTATAACAGTTTAAATTTTTTTTCGGAGTGTTCTATGGAAACCGTGAATTAACAGTGGTGGTGTAACAACTTGGAGACATCTAAAGAATGGATAAGTACTTTAGATAAAATTGGCCAACTATCAAAAAATTTCAATTTAAAACTTTTAAATACATAAATCAATTAAAATGAGAGCTCAAATTTAGAGGGGGTTAAAATAGAAAGAGAGAGAGTGTATTCGAAGTACTGGGTTGCCTTGAAACATATGCTATTTAACTAAGTAATTTCATATCGTAGAATTGTTAGATAGATAACATTAAAGAAGTAAGAAGGATAAAGAAAATAATTTTTTAAATAAAAGAAAATGATTTTTGATTTAACGATAAAAATGTGTTAGAATATTTATTACACCACACCCATAACCTGAGTCTGCATCAAAATTCGTCTAAACGAACCTGGGAATAAGTTACTTAAGGGCATTGAAGCATCTAAATTATGTAATGGTAAGTGTATTATGGTTTTGATGTTCACCTCAAGACATCGTGGCGACCTTTAAATGTGTTTGGAATCTTCTGGGGTGTTTTACAAAAGCTAAGTTTAACAGAGAAAGGGTAAGTAGTAATTTTGGGGAAGTAGGGGCGAACATTATATAACTTTACAGGCTGCCTATAGTTCTTACATACAATTGTTCACTATCCTCGCCTGTGAACTTTCCTGATGTTTGAGCATTTAAAGAACCCAAAGTCTGCCCTTTGACCCATTTTGGCAGATACCTAGCAAACTGGGTTGATTACATGACAATCATATTGTCTACATTACTCCACTTGATGACCTGTGATATGATGGTGATTGACCGTTGCAACTCCCATCCACATTGGCCCTGCAGTCTTATTGCCAGATGGTCTCATTCCTGCCTTTTCATCGACCGAGAGCCTCGTTACCTGGCACAATCCAACCGTTTGGGGCATAGTCCTAAAAATACCCAGCAGACGATGAGATGCTTCAACAATACCACCGCACAAATTAAAGCTGGTGGGAGAGGCATATACAGGGTATATGTTTCGTCGATCATTACTTGAACAGAAATAAGCAAAATGGACTGCAAATCGGCTTGTAACTATTAATAGTATATTGGTTATTACTGTGTGAGTGCTGTGTAGTTGTGGACTTTATGTATAATTCATGCAGTGGCGGCCTGTGCTTAGGTTCCACGGTTGCACAACCCCTATTAAATGCCGAATTGCATTTTATATAATAGAATTATGAATAAAACAATAACTAATAATAGTGTTTTCAAGCTAAGTCATCGTAATTAATCATTTGCCGATTGAAAAGCGCAGAGCAATTACTAAAAACCGTACACGCTCTTGCTGCGGTGTACATGGCAAGTGTGCACCAACTGTGACGCGCTTTGTATTTCGGAAAATACAATGGAGTAGTGCTCTGGCTGGCTAGACTTGGTTGTTCCTATTACAGCGGTATAGGCTCGCTTGGTGTGATTAGGAACTGCAAACCCTGCTTGTACCTCATGGCGCCACCAGTCTGTTGGTAAATAACATGTGCGCCGGGTTGGAAGTTCATTGATGGTGTCAGTTAAGTGTCAATCCAGTTCATCGTTAAATGTAAATAATAGTACATGTAAAGAATTAAGGTGTCATAATGTAAGATATTTATTATATTTAACTGGTAGGACGCAATTAATTCTGTTGTAAACTTAACAAAAATGCTGTTCAGTTTACGTCCTATTAAAGAAAAAAATGAAATTAAAGAGAGTAGGTAGACCTACACCAGACCTTTCAAATTCTAATCAAAGTGTAAAATCAGGTAACAGAATATTTAATCGTAAATTCAAAAAAGATTTATACAATATATATTCGTGGTTACGTGGGTGTGACAAGAAAATTGCATTATTTTGCTTTCCTTGTGTATTGTTTGGAGGCGAGGAGACTTGGACATTTTCTGTTCAGAGAATAAAACAATTTAATACCATCCAACCCAACTGCAACCCCCAAATTTTTCAACCACCAGCCGCCACTGCAGTCACTCATTGAAAAACATTGTTGCAAAAGTATCCACCCAGAGAGTTGATGACATTAATGAGATCCCAGTTGGAGTGAATGCAATTAAATATTGTGAATATTTTGGAAACTATTACTTTAATGTAAAAATAGCATACCAGTATGACAAAATTAAACGTAAAAATCGGTATGGAGAACCATACATAACTTCCATGTTCTAAGATTTATATTTAAAATCATTTTCGAAATGAAATATTACCATGAAACTACTTCTTTCTACTTACTGCTTCAGCCTTAACCACAGTACTGTGGTCACTAACGTATACCACCTCACGTTATCGCATTCGATTTTCACTGATGATGTAAGTCGATGACATTGCCGAAACGTCTGGTTTTGTAGAAAACATTGGGCTACGGCCAAACATCCCGGGAAGGAATTTTAACAAAAACTACTTCTTTGTTACCGATAACGTTGTACACATGTATATAAAAAATATGCATAAAATTAATGACTTGTATAAGTTAATGTTTTATCTCCATTAAGTAGTGCTCAAGTTTCCAAAGTTTTAATATTATGATGTCCGTAATTAAAACATCAGAGCAAGTTTAGTGTGTATGAGGGTACACCGTGGACAAAAATTTTCAACATTTCCTATTGAGCGTTGCTTAGAGTAAAGCTGCGAATCTACAGTGTATGTTTCACAGAACAAACACGCGGAAAAGAAGGAGCGCTCCGAAGTCTCTCATGGACCCTCAGCATATTGCAGAGGGTTCATTCCCTAAAGACGAAAAGTCTGTCTATGAATCGTTCCTCTGTAAACACGTGCAGTTACACTGCCCAGCGATCCACAGGAAGCAAATCGCTATCCACGCTGGACACTTTTTCGGCTTGCACGCGTTATGTTGGTATGGGTTTCGGCACTTTCCATTTAGAAAGCGTGCAAATGTAAGAAAATAAACAAGAGTGAGGCCAGAAATAACGCGAATTGTGTGTGTGTGTGTTCCCTGCCTTTTTATTGCGGTAGTCATAATAATAAAATGGAAACGTAAGCATTACATAACTGAGATATGCTTGCCTGCCACGAACGATATATTTTCTCTCATACATGATTTACATTACAATGAAAAAATTATAATTTTATTGCCTGGCAACAAAATTATTTTATTTTTAACAATTACCATTGTTTGAAAAAGTTTAAATGAATTTTCAAGTACTTTACTGTTATTAAAACGTAAAAGGTTGCAGGTAAACTACCCCTTCCCCTTAACCGATCTTCACCAAAATCAAAAGTCCTTGAGATCTCTACATTTCAGGGACGTATACAAAAAATTATTTGATTCTGTTTGAATTTGCGGCTGTTATCGTTTGCCATAGAAAATTACCCTTGATAAAAAAACGTTGCTGGTAAACTACCCCTTCCCCTTAACCGATCTTCACCAAAAACAATAGGTCTTGAAAACTCTACAATTCAGAGTTGCATGCAAAAAATTATTTGATTCTGTTTGAATTTGCGGCTGTTATCGTTTGCCATAGAAAATACCCTTGTTAAAACATAAAACGTTACAGGTAAACTACCCCTTTCCCTCAACCGATCTTCACCAAAAACAATAGGTCTTGAGAACTCTACAATTTAGAGGAGTATGCAAAAAATTATTTGATTCTGTTTGAATTTGTGGCTGTTATCGTTTGCCATAGAAAATACCCTTGTTAAAACATAAAACGTAGCAGGTAAACTACCCCTTTACCTTAACCGATCTTCACCAAAAACAATAGGTCTTGAGAACTCCATAATTCATGTCTGTATGCGAAGCATTATTTGATTCTGTTTGAATTTGCGGCTGTTATCGTTTGCCAAAAAAAAAATTACCCTTGATAAAAAACACCGTTGCAGGTAAACTACCCCTTTCCCTCAACCGATCTTCACCAAAAACAATAGGTCGTGAGTACTCTACAATTTAGGGCTGTATGCAAAAAATTATTTGATTCTGTTTGAATTTGCGGCTGTTATCGTTTGCCATAGAAAAAAAATCTACAGACAGAGACAGACTCACACACAGACACTTTTCGAATAACGACTTTTACTTCCATGTTCCTTAAGGAAATGGAAGTATGGTGATGGGAAAAAAAATCGTGTTCGAGATTATTGCAGATTCTGATTGTACTACACTCAAAACATGAAAAAAAGTAATTTTTCGGAAAGTGTCTGTGTGTGTGCTGTCTGGGTGTCTAACTGTAGATTTTTACTTCCATATTCCTTAAGGAATGGAAGTATGGTGATGGCAAAAAAAATCGTGTTCGAGATTATTGCAGATTCTGATTCTACTACACTCAAAACATGAAAAAAGTCGTTTTCCGGAAAGTGTCTGTGTGTCTGTCTGTCTGTCTGTCTATAGATTTTTTTTTTTTTGCAAACGATAACTGCCGCAAATTCAAACAGAATCAAATAATTTTTTGCATACAGCCCTGATTTGCAGAGTACTCGCGACCTATTGTTTTTGGTGAAGATCGGTTGAGGGAAAGGGGTAGTTTACCTGCAACGGTTTTTTTTTAGCAAGGGTAATTTTGTTTGTTTGGCAAACGATAACAGCCGCAAATTTAAACAGAATCAAATAATATTTCGCATACAGCCCTGAATTGTAGAGTTCTCAAGATCTGCTGATTTTGGTGAAGATCGGTTAAGGGAAAGGGGTAGTTTACCTGTAACGTTTTATGTTTTAACAAGGGTATTTCTTATGGCAAACGATAACAGCCGCAAATTCAAACAGAATCAAAAGATTATTTGCATACAGCCCTAAATTGTAGAGTTCTCAAGACCTATTGTTTTTGGTGAAGTTCGGTTGAGGGAAAGGGGTAGTTTACCTGCAACGTTTTTTTAACAAGGGTATTTTCTATGGCAAACGATAACAGCCGCAAATTCAAACAGAATCAAATAATGTTTTGCATACAGCCCTGATTTGTAGAGTACTCAAGACCTATTGTTTTTGGTGAAGATCGGTTAAGGGAAAGGGGTAGTTTACCTGTAACGTTTTATGTTTTAACAAGGGTATTTCCTATGGCAAACGATAACAGCCGGAAATTCAAACAGAATCAAAAGATTATTTGCATACAGCCCTAAATTGTAGAGTTCTCAAGACCTATTGTTTTTGGTGAAGATCGGTTAAGGAGAAGGGGTAGTTTACCTGCAACGTTTTTTTTATCAAGCGTATTTTCTATGGCAAACGATAACAGCCGCAAATGCAAACAGAATCAAATAATGTTTTGCATACCTCCTTGAATTGTAGAGGTCTCAATGACTTTCGATTTTGGTGAAGATCGGTTAAGGGGAAGGGGTAGTTTACCTGCAACCTTTTACGTTTTAACAAGAGTAAAGTACTTGAAAATTTATTCTAACGTTTTGAAACAATGGTAATTGTTAAAAATAAAATAATTTTGTTGCCAGGCAATAAAATTATAATTTTTTCATTTTAATGTAATATAATATTTTTCATTTAATACAGCAATAAAAAAGCAGGTAAGACACAGCCTGGCTGTTTGGCTGAAAATGATTTTTTTTCTATGGCAAACGATAACTGCCGCAAATTCAAACAGAATCAAATACTTTTTTGCACACAGCCCTGATTTGTAGAGTACTCACGACCTATTGTTTTTGGTGAAGATCGGTTAAGGGGAAGGGGTAGTTTACCTGCAACGGTGTTTTTTATCAAGGGTAATTTTTTTTTTGGCAAACGATAACAGCCGCAAATTCAAACAGAATCAAATAATGTTTCGTATACAGCCCAGAATTGTAGAGTTCTCAAGACCTATTGTTTTTGGTGAAGATCGGTTAAGGGAAAGGGGTAGTTTACCTGCAACTTTTTTTTAACAAGGGTATTTTCTATGGCAAACGATAACAGCCGCAAATTCAAACAGAATCAAATAATTTTTTGCATACAGGCCTGATTTGTAGAGTACTCAAGACCTATTGTTTTTGGTGAAGATCGGTTAAGGGGAAGGGGTAGTTTACCTGCAACCTTTTACGTTTTAACAAGAGTAAAGTACTTGAAAATTCATTTAAACTTTTTCAAACAATGGTAATTGTTAAAAATAAAATAAATTTGTTGCCAGGCAATAAAATTGTAGTTTTTTCATTTATGTATTTTTTTCTCAGTTATGTACTGTTTACGTTTCCATTTTATTATTATGACTACCGCAATGAAAAGGCAGGGAAGACACACACACACACAATTCGCGTTATTTCTGGCCTCATTCATGTTTATTTTCTTACATTTGCACGGTTTTTAAATGGAAAGTGCCGAACCCATACCAACATAACGCATGCAAGCCGAAAAAGTGTCCAGCGTGGATAGCGATTTGCTTCCTGTGGATCGCTGGGCAGTGTAACTGCACGTGTTTACAGAGGAACGATTCATAGACAGACTTTTCGTCTTTAGGGAATGAACCCTCTGCAAGATGCTGAGGGTCCATGAGTGACTTCAGAGCGCTCCTTCTTTTCCGCGTGTTTGTTCTGTGAAACGTACACTGTAGATTCACAGCTTTATTCTAAGCAACGCTCAATAGGAAATGTTGAAAATTTTTGTCCACGGTGTACCCTCATACACACTAAACCTGCTCTGATGTTTTAATTGCGGACATCATAATATTAAAACTTTGGAAACTTGAGCACTACTTAATGGAGATCAATCATTAACTTATACAAGCCATTAATTTTATGCATATATTTTATATATATGTGTACAACGTTATCGGCAACAAAGAAGTAGTTTTTGTTAAAATTCCTTCCCGGGATATTTGGCCGTAGTCCAATGTTTTCTACAAAACCAGACGTTTCGGCAATGCCATTGAGTTCCATCATCAGTGAAAATCGAGTGCGATAACGTGAGGTGGTATATGTTAGTGACCACAGTACTGTGGTTAAGGCTGAAGCAGTAAGTAGAAAGAAGTAGTTTCTATGGTAATATTTCATTTCGAAAATGATTTTAAAAATAAATCTTAGAATATGGAAGTCATGTATGGTTCTCCATACCGATTTTTTTCTATGGCAAACGATAACAGCCGCAAATTCAAACAGAATCAAATGATTATTTGCATACAGCCCTAAATTGTAGAGTTCTCAAGACCTATTGATTTTGGTGAAGATCGGTTAAGGGAAAGGGGTAGTTTACCTGCTACATTTTATGTTTTAAAAGGGTATTTTCTATGGCAAACGATAAGACCCGCAAATTCAAACAGAATCAAATAATGTTTTGCATGCAGCCCTGATCTGTTGAGTACTCAAGACCTATTGATTTTGGTGAAGATCGGTTAAGGGTAAGGGGTAGTTTACCTGAGACGGTTTTTTTTAAACAAGTGTAATTTTGTTCTATGGCAAACGATAACAGCCGCAAATTCAAACAGAATCATCTACTCTTTTGCATACAGCCCTGAATTACAGAGTTCTCAAGACCTATTGGTTTAGGTGAAGATCAGTTAAGGGAAAGGGGTAGTTTACCTGCAACGTTTTATGTTTTAAAAGGGTATTTTTTATGGCAAACGATAAGAGTCGCAAATTCAAACAGAATCAAATAATTTTTTGCACGTAGTCCTGATTTGTTGAGTACTCAAACCTATTGATTTTGGTGAAGATAGGTTAAGGGAAAGGGGTAGTTTACCTGAGACGGTTTTTTTTTAAACAAGTGTAATTTTGTTCTATGGCAAACGATAACAGCCGCAAATTCAAACAGAATCAACTACTCTTTTGCATACAGCCCTGAATTATAGAGTTCTCAAGACCTATTTGTTTTGGTGAAGATCGGTTAAGGGAAAGGGGTAGTATACCTGAAACATTTTAGGTTTTAACAAGGGTATTTTCTATGGCAAACGATAACAGCCGCAAATTCAAACAGAATCAAATGATTATTTGCATACAGCCCTAAATTGTACAGTTCTCAAGACGTATTGTTTTTGGTGAAGATCGGTTGAGGGAAAGGGGTAGTTTACCTGAAACCTTTTATGTTTTAACAAGGGTATTTTCTATGGCAAACGATAACAGCCGCAAATTCAAACAGAATCAACTACTCTTTTGCATACAGCCCTGAATTATAGAGTTCTCAGGACCTATTGGTTTTGGTGAAGATCGGTTAAGGGAAAGGGGTAGTATACCTGAAACGTTTTATGTTTTAACAAGGGTATTTTCTATGGCAAACGATAACAGCCGCAAATTCAAACAAAATCAAATGATTATTTGCATACAGCCCTAAATTCTATAGTTCTCAAGACCTGTTGGTTTTGGTGAAGATCGGTAAGTGTAAGGGGTAGTTTACCTGCAACGTTTTTTTATCGGGGGTAATTTTTTCTATGGCAAACGATAACAGCCGCAAATTCAAACAGAATCAAATAATGTTTTGCATACAGCCCTGAATTGTAGAGTTCTCAAGTCCTGTTGGTGTTGGTGAAGATCGGTTAAGGGATAGAGGTAGTTTACCTGCAACATTTTATTTTTTAACAAGGATAATTTTTTATATGACGAACGATAACTGCCGCAAATTCAAACAGAATCGAATACGTTTTTGCATAATTTTTTGAATTAAAGATAACTCAAGGTCTGTTGATTTTGTTGAAGATCGGTTAAGGGATAGGGGTAGTTTACCTGCAACATTTTATGTTTTAACAAGGGTAATTGTTTATATGACGAACGATAACTGTCGCACATTCAAACAGAATCAAATATTTTTTTGCATGCATCCCTGAATTGTAGAGGACTGAAGGTCTATTGATTTTGGTGAAGATCGGTTAAGAGAAAGGGGTAGTTTACCTGCAACGTTTTATGTTTTAACAAGAGTAAAGTACTTAATTTTGATAAATAATGTATCCTAATAAGAAGCTCATAATAATCCACTGTAGAAACGTAGATGAAATGTCTATAAATGAAGAGGTTAGGTGAACGGGGTGGGGGTAATTTTCTATTAATGAAAATTATCGTTGATTGGGGAGGGGAGAATTTTTTATATGTGTACTACGTTATCGGCACCAAAGAAGTAGTTCTTTGTTAAAATTCCTTCCCGGGCTGTTTAGCCGTAGTCCAATGTTTTCTGTAAAACCAGACTTTTCGGCAGTCCATCGACTGCCATCATCAGTGAAAATCGAGTGCGAAAACGTCAGGTGGTATACGTTAGTGACCACAGTACCGTGGTTAAGGCTGAAGCAATAAGTAGAAAGAAGTAGTTTCTATGGTAATATTTCATTTCGAATATGATTTTAAATATAAATCTTAGAACATGGAAGTCATGTATGGTTATCCATACCCATATTTTTTCATGTTTTGAGTGTAGTACAATCAGAATCTGCAATAATCTGGAACACGATTTTTTTTGCCATCACCATACTTCCATTTCCTCAAGGAATATGGAAGTAAAACGACTTTTTTTCATGTTTTGAGTGTAGTACAATCACAATCTGCAATAATCTCGAACACGATTTTTTTTGCCATCACCATACTTCCATTTCCTTAAGGAACATGGAAGTAAAATTTACTACAGAATGGTTCCTATCTCATTTCAGTAACTTTAAAAATTAAAACCTTTTAGCTCAAAAACAGCATGCTTTTTAAAATATATTTTTTAGTCATTTTCATGTTCTGGAATGTTTATTATGAGATATAATGGATATGCCATTTTAGTGAGTATTTATGTAGATGCTCATAAGTATCCTCAATTTTCTTTGTATTTTTAGATACTTTACTTTCGAAACTGTTCTACTTTTATTTTTGACCAATTTTTACAAATTTCATAAAAATAAATATATTATCGTAAATTACTAGAAAACCATCATGTTTAGAAAGAAAACTAATGAAGAACAAATTTATAGTATTGTTACGACGATTGTGTCTACTCGATCGTCGTAGGTACAGTGGAAACAAAATAAGTACAAGACAACAATTAAGTCACTAATCACACCTTTAATTTTTGCAGTTAAACAGTTCGTAATTAACAGCACAGTGTCTACAACAAATCAAATGAAAATTGTTCACACGGAATAAAATGTCCACTAATATTAAAACTCCATTGTATTACAATAATACTGTCCGAATATAAAACGCAACACTTCACTAATAACTACTTGAACGTACACAGTAATAACTCGAACCGCTCTGTAAATGTATCGCACTAATACTCTCGAACCGCACTATCCAAAATCGCAACTGATACTAAACTGAACGTTTTTGAGTACCGGTATTTATAGCTAGTCGAATATCTAGACGATTCCTAATTGCGTCGTAGCGTGCGTATGAACTACGTAATTAACTGCGGCCTTGACACAGGCCGAGCGCCCGAGCGAAGCCCGGCACAGCCAAGAAGATTCTCGCAAAATGCGTCTAGTAGTACACTTACATTCTGGAACTTTCGATAAACACGTAGATTGTTCGTGATGCCGTAACACTTCCCCCTCCTTAAGCCTGTTCGTCCCGAAGTGGCAAACCGTCTCCGAAGTAATACTCGACCAGGCGATCTAGATGGACGTCCTTGCGAAGGATAATTTTCCCGTTCTTCGAATTCAGTCTCGTATGATCCGAACATCACGTTCCCAGGAATGCGAGTCTTTCGCGCAACCACTAGTTTCGCTGGAATCACTCCCGTTGCGTCATGTACTGATGACCTAAATACCACTGAGTGATCCAAGTTTGTTTGGTTCTCGTCAACAACCTCTTCCGTAACCTCATCTTCAGCCACTTTACCCTCGGGCACTTCTATCAGCTCAGGAACAAGCAAGAGTTTTGTCTCGACACCCATAGTTGGCTTTCCAATCACTTCTTTTGTCGTTATACTTATTTGTACTTCCTCTGCTAGTTCTTCCTCCATTTTCGCTTGCGATAGGGAAGGTTCTTCTTGACCAAACCTGTTGACTTTTTCTTCGACTAATACCACTCGCTTAATCGAATGGTTGGTAGACCCTGTCATTTTAGCCATGCAAAGCTTTATCTTCTCTTGGCCAACCTTCAGGACAGTCTCTCTTAAGTCCATAACGAATCCGTAGGCATTCATAATGTCCGTGCCAAGAATCACTTCATCGACAATGTCTGCAACGAGCATTTGGTGGTTAATCTCGAGAAGACCCAGGCGTACACGTACGTCTACCTTTCCTAGCACCTTGACGGGGCTTCCAGTCACAGTCTGTATTGTACAAGAGCTAATTAGAGGCTGGCGGTTGCTGACTAAGTCAGGGCGCACAATGGACACTGTAGCGCCCGTGTCAACTGAAAATGATCTTCGTTTACCTTCCGCAAATCCATTAACGATCAGGTTTCCACTAATCTTATGTAGCGTGGAAACTGTGTGCTGTTCTGAGGCTTTACTTCTCCAATTGGTGCGATCACTCCCTTCTCTCGGTATTTTCTTCTCCCAACAGTCTACTGTAGATGACCACGTTTCCCACAGTTGTAACACTTCGGTCTTCTGTTTTTGTCCTTTGGTTCGAAGATCGTTGTGGTGCTGCTGACTTCTTAAACTGTTGTTTCTGAATCGTCTCTTTATGCCGTCCGCTATGACGATACTGTGGTATTGGATCCGTTTGGCTACAACGTGATGGCATACTTTGATTAATGTAGGTCGCCGACTTGGCAGCTTCAAAACGGAGAGCATGAACAAGAGCGTCTGATTTATTATCATGCCGAGCCATTCTTAACACTTGTTGTAACTGACAATCTCTGATACCGTCAATAAACATAATGAGAGAAATCCACTTCCGGAAGTCCTCCGATTCTTCGGGATAAGCCAATCTCGTCAGTCGGTCGATATTTGCTTCAAACTCTTGAAGGCTCTCCCCTGAACGCTGTCGCCTCGCTTTAAGTTGTTCACGGTACACTTCGTACAAATGCTGGTCACCGTACCGTAATTCCAGAGCTTTAGTTAATTCTGCATAGACGTTCTGACTGTCAGATGGCACTTTGTGTATTACCTCTGCGGCAGGTCCTTTTAAAGCAAGAATGAGTGAAAGGCCTTTCTCTTCTTCCGTCCAGTTAGTTAAGCGAGCGGCAGCTTCAAATTGGCGATGATAAGTTGCCCAGTGGGTGCTTCCATTAAACGATGGGGCCTTTGCAAAAACTGACCCTACTTCAGTTAATAGCGTTATTTGATTTCTCTGATATTTTGAATCTTCTAAGCTTGACATACTTGTTTTCATAGTTGACACAGATTTTTCTATTTCAGATATTCTGTCAACTTGTTTGTTCAGCTCACCTTGTAACAGGACGAATTTTGCAGTACTATGTTCTTGTATCTATTTCTACTCCTGTATT
This sequence comes from Magicicada septendecula, assembly GCA_034769895.1. NCBI lineage: Eukaryota > Metazoa > Arthropoda > Insecta > Hemiptera > Cicadidae > Magicicada > Magicicada septendecula. The sequence goes on along the minus strand of CM068370.1, from coordinate 46,656,140 downwards.
AATGCTTTGATGACTTCTGCTTTCTGCTTACGTTTTTCATCCTATCGTTTTTCCGTCTGCAACACCAGCACCTGTAAATTTTCCATCATCTGACTGGCATCCATTGTTTATCGCTTAATTACGAATTACCTCTTCTTGCACCAACTGTCCACTGTTAACCGTTCTATCCCACTTCTGACACCACTGTTACGACTGTCTACTCGATCGTCATAGGTACAGTGGAAACAAAATAAGTACAAGACAACAATTAAGTCACTAATCACACCTTTAATTTTTACAGTTAAACAGTTCGTAATTAACAACACAGTGTCTACAACAGATCAAATGAAAATTGTTCACACCGAATAAAATGTCCGCTAATATTAAAACTCAACTGTATTACAATTATACCGTCCGAATATAAAACGCAACACTTCACTAATAACTACTTGAACGTACACAGTAATAACTCGAACAGCTCTGTAAATATATCGCACTAATACTCTCGAACCGCACTATCCAAAATCGCAACTGATACTAAACTGAACGTGTTTGAGTACCGGTATTTATAGCTAGTCGAATATCTAGACGATTCCTAATTGTGTCGTAGCGTGCGTATGAACTACGTAATTAACTGCGGCCTTGACACAGGCCGAGCGCCCGAGCGAAGTCGGGCACAGTCGAGAAGATTCTCGCAAAATGCGTCTAGTAGCATGCTTACATTCTGGATCTCTCTGGAATGTTCGATAAACACGTAGATTGTTCGCGATGCCGTAACACTATATTAAACGAGGGATAATACCCCATTATTCCCAATGAGCCATTAATAATTTTTTTGATAAAATTAATCATTTTAACCCTAAATATTTAAATACCTCTAACAAGGAATATGCTTAGAACCTAACTTCAAGAGCTTCAAATTCTATTTAAAACCGTTTTTAATGCCGTTTTTCTAGGATTAAAAATAAAGTTATGATTGGAAAATGTTGCGATTTAAAAAGGTATTTTATAGCTTTAAGCTTTTTATATACTTAAATACTACTAAATAAATGCTACTTTCAGCGTCATTCAGTTTGAATAACAAGTAGAAAATGTGTAATTTCAAATAATGGATACATAATGGTAGCAAATTAAACTGAACATTCATGGGCCTCTAAAATGACATTAAAAAGCAATCCAGATTATTTTATAAAAATGAAACACTATAGACCATTTTCAGCCACCATTTTGGATCCGCCATTTTTAATTTTCAATTTTTGACTTCAGATTTGTAATCAGCAACCTCATAAACCCCTAGAAATGTGTTGTTTTAATGCAATCTGAACCATAGGTCAAAAGTTATTCTTATTGTTTACCCAATTTGTTTATTTTTATTTACATAAAAGAGCAAGTCAAATTTCCATATAGACTTTGGTTTTGATGTATAAGAAATAAGATACAAAAGGTTTCTGGTCGATCCATGTACTGAGGCTGGGTTCCGAGGATTGCCCCTATTTTTTGGCTCCATCAGCTGGACTATATTTACGCAAATGTGATTTATTTCTTAAGCTTATAAATTTCATGAGTCATTTAATATGGATTTTATCATTTAGTTCTGTTTACTAAAAATTAAAACACATTATACATTTATGCATTACACATTAAACAAATTGAAAATTATAAAAAGTGAACTGATAATGCGGCCTACAAAATTTTATATTAAATTGTGGCCTGTGAAGTTGTAGCTGTAAGATAAGACTTTTTCTTTATAATGAGGACACCAAACAAAAAGTGTAACGGACTCTACTGCATGAATATGGCAATTAATTTTCGACTAGTAACAAATAAAGAACTGTATTCAGTAAAATATTTAAGCATCAAATGTTGATGATTTTGACTTATTGCCATTTAACGACTACACAGATATGTTTTATCTCATTTATATATTTCTTCTAAATGGAAAGTACGTCAAGGAATTATACTTGCGTGCGTCAAACCTGGCTAATTTGAAAGACTAATATTGTTCACAGTCCATGGGATAGAAATTATTCACTTTTATTACTATATTTTGACAAAGATAAATTTTGATAAAGGTAAAAAGGTATTCTTTATTTTTTTAAATTTAGCTTGACAATCTCATAAGTTAACAGATCTCGGTGATGAAATGTTTATACAAAAAAATGTTTCCCTTTTAAAATTGAAACGTTTAATTACATAAGATCTATATTTAGCACTTCATGTAGTAGTATAAAAAACACAAACAAAACAAAACACTAAATTACTCATCCGGTTTCATTTTTATAATATTTGAAAATTCGGTTTTCCCTGAAATCTTGGGCATTTAAAAATTTCTTTTTGAGTGGGTTCTTCAGTGTGTCCTTGAGTAATCTGGAATTCTATGTCTTTTTCTGTTTCTTTGAACCACATATTGGGAATTTTGAGCTTCCTAAAATAGTTAAAAACTTTCCCCGTTAGTCTGTTAGGATTCATTCTTTGAATGTGTCTGTAGAAGTAGCTCTTCTTTTTCTAATTATGTCTGTAATTTTCTCAATGTGTGTGTACAGCTCAGTATTGTGGCATCTTCTGTACTGTTCCCCATCTTTTGGTCCCAAGATATTTTCTTAACATTTTCATTTCCGTGACTTCCAGTTCTTCCATCATCATTTTCTTGTTCAGAGTCGGACACTCAGCTGCATAAAGTGCTTCCGGGTGAATTACTGTTGAATAATGCCTAAGTTTGGCATTAATGCATTTTGATTTCTTGTTATGTGTATCCTTGGTTAAATGGTAAGCAACTTTCATCTTATTAACGCATGCTTTAATGGCTTCTTTCTCTGAGATATTTTGTTCAATAACTTCTCCAAGATACTTAAATTTGTCAGTTCCATAGACTTGTCCACATGAAGTTTTCATTTTCATGGGTATTATATTGATGTTTGTCATGAACTTGGTTTTTTTGAAAGAAATTTGTAAACCCGCTCTTTCGGCTTGTTCTGTCAGCAATTCCACATTCCTAATGGCTGTTTCCACTGAATCTGACAGGATTGCTAGATCATCTGCAAATGCTAGGCAATCTATTGACAGGTTATCTCTGCTGTAGCCTAATCTAGAAAATCCTGTTTACAAAATATTAAAAAACTGTATATCAGATTTTTGAAAGAACTCTGAAAACAAAATAAATTCCTTCTTTCTATATTTGTTATACCAATAAGCTGTTTATGTTTAAACATTCATTAGCAAATGTGATACTTTTCATAATTTGTAGTTTTCACTTTCCCAAAAATCTCTTTCATCCAAATTGCTGTATGGATGCACCACTGACTTTTCTTTCCATAGATAATGAAATATTAAATTGTGCCTTTTGAACTAATGTGATGCTAATGATAGTTTTCCAGAGTGAATAGCTATGGGTTGCCATAGATTATTGTTGATGTAAGCTGTAATTCTGATGAGGAGATGAAACAGACAGCATAGAAAAGATTGGTGTGGAGAACTGCTACAAACCAACCTGCAGATTCCTAACTAAAGAAGGAAGGAGGACTGCCATAGTAATGGTAATGAGATTCTGCTGCAAGAGCTTTACACTTCTCTCTACTTAAAATTGTAACTTATGTTTACATGCATTCATTTTCTGTAGAAGAATTAATATAATATTAAATGAATTTCTGTATCCTTTCTTCTTCTGCAGTTGTTTATAACAGCACATTTTGTTAACTAATTTTATATAACATATCAAGAAATATATAGTTGAATTATTTACTAATTAACTAAGTTGTATTTATAGGTATTAGCTTCGATGTATCCATTTTCGTTCTGTATTATGTATCTACCTTTAAATTGTTTCTTTTTTGAGCTATTTAAAATCTGGAACAATAACAACATTGAATTTTGTATTCACCATTAAGGTTTATGTTCTGTTATATTTTGTTGAGAATTGTACGAATTGTATTATATGATAGTTAAGAAACAGATTGATCGTTGTTTTATATGAAACAGTGTAATGTATGGATCAGAGACATGGACCACCAAGAACATAGAAGGAAATATTTGGAAAGTTTTGAAATGTGCCTGTGGGGAAATGGAGTAGATTAATTTGAGAAAGACGATAATAAGTGATGAAGTATTAAGAAGAATAAATAGTGAAACAAAATCAGTTGAAGCTACTACTATATAAAGAGGAAAGTACAATGGATAGGTAACATCTTGCGAAAGGACTGTTTATACCAAAATTAATATAGAAGGAAAGATTTTAGGTAAGGGAAGAAGAGGTAGAAGGTATGGTATGTTGGTAGATTTGATGATGGGGAAAATTTCAGTTATCTTAAAGATGCAGTGTAGAAATGAACAGCATGGAGTAAATAGTTTACCTGAACATTCTGTTTAGACAGAATCAGAATCGACCATGATGTTAATGATTACATGATATTAAATTTTGTTTTAATTTAGAAATTTCGAATTGTTTGGTCCATATTAAATTATTTTCAAATATGTGAAAACACTATATTCAAAAATCTTTTTGAAATTTTGAAAGAAAAAAATCTAGAAACGGATCATTTCTTTTTTAAATGTTTAATATCAGCAACCGTTTTAAGTGAATGTTATACACTTGTTTACTCCTGTATATTCAAATATAATTTTGATTAAAATTTTTGTTTAATTTATTAATGAATTTATAATTTTAAAATTATAAATTAAATAATGTAATATTAATTATTAAACAATTATCCAAAGGTGAGAAAAGAATATGCGGAAAAGTTTACATATTTTTAAATTAAATAATTATAATTTCTTTGTAGAAACAAGTAAAACTTAATTCAAAATATTATAACAACTGTAAAATTTTAAACCAAGTCTATAAATAATTCAAACGACACACTTGATATTAAAGCATGTAATTATGTAAGTAAACCAAAACATATAACATAATAAATCAAAACCAAAACATAAAATAGTTGACCAACATTACCCATAATGACAATATATACACTATAATTTTATAAATATGAAATTGAGATGTGAGCAGCAGCTAAGAGAGATAGCGTAAGACTGTCAAACTGATCCAAAACACAGTAACCTTAAAGACATTAGTCACAAAACAACAGATGACGTCTAACCATGATAAAAAATGTGGTTAAAAAAAGGGGAGAGCTAGAAGGAAATGGCAAATATCTGGAAGTGCAGCAAATCACAAATGGAGACCAGTGTTTGTGGATTGTACAACTCATCAGCTGTAACTACAGGTCATTATTAATAAATATTTGGTATTTAAGTATATTGTGACATTTATGGTTGGAACTTAAGACAAGTGTTAATTGTAAAAAGTATGTAATGTATTATGTAATAAGTATGTAATATAATATAATGTATGTATATTTACACATCATATTCTAAAAGTATATGTTACATAATCAAATCCTGTGATGATATGAATGTAATATCATTTTAATTGATTAACAGTGGGAGCATTGCACCATTATTAATAGTTTATTATTATATGTTTAATAGAACTTTCTTATGCAATCTACTCTCTTCAATGGATTCTACACACTCTATTTCCATCTTTGTGTGGATAACAGGGTTGATCATCCCTAAACATTAGAAATTTCTTTTATAGTAAAGTATTTGGTATAAATTGATAAAAATATTGTAACGACAGAGCGTTCTCAAACAATGGAGAGTGTCATTCTACATGTTTCCTGGCTAGCCGAGCAGGTATGTGTTTATGCCAAGGCCGTACTCAAGTATCCTCTAGAGTTTTCGAGTGCTTGTTTAGGACGCATATTATGAAACATAAGCCTGGAACCCTGCAGGCTATAAATAGCTAACAGCTGATGGTTAGTTAGTCAGTTATAAGTGACGATTTATTCAAGTGGGCTTCAAAGTATTGTCGCAAAGTATTATTGTGTTATAATTAGTGTGTAACTCTATTAGTTGAAAGACAACTAACATTATTAACATTAATGTTTCATTATTATAGTGTATGGGCAAATTTAACTTGAATTATTGTACGAGTTGATTACAAATTGTTATTTGTGATTAATTAAAGCTGGTTATTAGCGACTTCATTGGTGTTTGTATCTGTTTTCCATTGTGCCATACGACGATCAGTGAAATCATTGTAACAATATGTATATACTTACATTTTTGATGTCACTGATTAAGAATGTAAGGTCAAAAATACTGTGAAACACAGGGAAGTCAAAATGAGCAAAAGAGGGATGAAATTTACAAAATATCTATATTTGTTTAATTCAATTTCCTCGTGATAGCCAAATATAAAGAACAATGTTACGACGGTCTACTTGATTGTCGTAGGTACAGTGGAAACAAAATACAAGACACCAATTAAGTCACTAATCACCAGCTTTAATTTTCACAGTTAAACAGTTCGTAATTAACAACACAGTCTCTACAACAAATCAAATAAAAATTGTTCACATGCCATAAAATGTCAAATAATATTAAAACACAATTGTATTATAATTATCCCGCCCGATTATAAAAAGCAACACTTCACTAATAACCACTTGAACGTACACGGTAATATCGCCCGATAATAACTCGAACCGTACTGTAAATATATCACAACTATACTGAAAACTAAGGCCGCTGCCGCCTTGTATTTATACATCCGCACACAGACCAGAAGATTCCAAACTGCGTCTTAGGGCCAGTGTGTATGACATAATTAATTGCCGCCTTGACACAGTCCACGCGGCTGGCGGCTTCCAGAAAAATCTCGCGAATGCGTCGACTCACGTACACCACCGCATTACATTCTGGATACCTCTGGAACGTTCGATAAACACGTAGATGTTCTGTGATGTCATAACACTGCCCCCTCCGTAAGCCTGTTCGTCCCGAAAGTAATACCTGGCAAACCGTCTCTGAAGTAATACTTAGCCAGGCGATCTAGGTGGATACCCTTGTGAAAGATAATTCCCCGGTTCTTCGAACTCAGTCTTGTGTGATCCGAACATCACGTTCCCAGGAATGCGAGTCTTCCGCTCAACCACTAGTTTTGCTGGAATCATTCCCATTGCGTCATGTACTGATCACCTAAACACCACTGGCTGATCCAAGTTTGTTTGGTTCTCGTCAACAACCTCTTGTGTAACCTCATCTTCAGCCAATTTTGCCCTTGGCCGCTTCTATCAGCTCAGGAACAAGCAAGAGTTTTGTCTTGACACCCATAGTTGGCTTTCCAATCACTTCTTTTGTTGTTACAGTTATTTGTATTTCCTCTGCTAGTTCTTCCTCCATTTCTGCTTCCAATAGGGAGGGTTCCTCTTGACCAGACCTGTTGACGTTTTCTTCGACTAATGCCACTCGCTTAATCGAATGGTTGGTAGACCCTGTCATTTTAGCCATGCAAAGCTTTATCTTCTCTTGGCCAACCTTCAGGACATTCTCTCTTAAGTCCACAACGAATCCGTAGACATTCATAATGTCCGTGCCCAGAATCACTTTATCGACAATGTCTGCAATGAGCATTTGGTGGCTAAACTCAAGAAGACCCAGGTGTACACATACGTCTACCTTTCCTAGCACCTTGACAGGGCTTCCAATCACAGTCTGTATTGTACAAGAGCTAATTTGAGGCTGGTAGTTGCTGATTAAGTCAGGGCGCACAATAAACACTGTTGCACCCGTGTCAACTGTAAATGATGTTGGTTTACCTTCCGCAAACCCATTAACAATCAAGTTTCCACTGGTCTTATGTAGTGTGGAAACTGTGTGCTGTTCTGAGGCTTTACTTCTCCAATTGGTGCGATCACTCTCTTCTCTCGGTATCTTCTTCTCCCAACAGTCTACCTGTAGATGACCATGTTTTCCACAGTTGTAACATTTCGGTCTTCTGTCTTTATCCCATTGTTCAAATCGTTGCGATTCTCTTGAATTTCTGAATTGTTTGTCCAACAACCTTGTTTTTCTGCACCCATTGTAACGGCAATGTGATACAGGGATCTTATGACTGCAATGTGATGGCACAAACCCATTAATGTAGCAGGATGCTGACTTGGCAGCTTCAAACTCTAGGACATGAACAAGAGCTTCTGAGCTATTTCGGTGTCTTGCCATTCGTAACACTTGCTGAAGTTCACAATCTCCGATGCCATCAATAAATGTCTGCACTGCAAACCTTATTCAAGAATCTTCTGGTTCTTCAGGATAGGCCAATCTAATCAGTCTGTCGATACTTGCTTCAAACTCTTGAAGACTCTCCCCAGAATGTTGTCATCTTGTTCTCAACTGAGCGTGGTACACATCTCGCAAATGTTTATCACTGTAGCGTAATTCTAGAGCTTTTATCAACTCGGCATAGGTGTTCTGGCTGTCAGATGGGACTTTCTGTAATAATTCTGCCGTGGGTCCTTTTAATGCAAGAACGAGTGAGACTGCCTTGTCTTTCTCTGTACAATTATTTGCGCATGTAGCAGCTTCAAATTGGCGGAGGTACGTTGTCCAGTGACTGCTTCCATCAAAGGTTGGAGCTTTGACATGAACTGTCCCTACTGCAGGTAAAGTGACTTTCTCTATTAACTTATTTTCTGAGTCTTTTTCTGTCTTTATTATTGGTACAGTCTGTTCACAAAGTTGTTTTTGTTGTATCTTCAGCCACTGCACAACTTCACTTTTAATTTATTCTCTTACGTTTGCCATTGAGTTTTCTATTGCAGATATTTTATTTGACACAGATTCTTCCATGACAGATATTTATGTAGACATCGATTCTTCAACATTCGAGACAGATTTTTCTACTTCAGCTATTTTTAATGTCATTGATTCTTGTACCTCCGATATTTTAGTAACTTGCTTATTAAGCTCACCTTGTAGGAGATCCAATTCTGCAGCGGTTTGTTCTTGTGTCTGCTTTTGCTCCTGTATTAATGCTTTGATGTCTTCTATTTCACGCTTCTGTTTTTCTTTTTGTCTTTCTTCTCTTTCTAGCATTAGTGCTTTCTGACGTTCCTCAGCCTCTTCTCTTTCCTGTCTGCATTTCTCATCCTGTCGTCTTTCTGTTTCTTCCGCCTCCTGTCGGCGTCGTTCCTGTCTGCAACAGCAGCGCCTGGAAATTTTCCATTATCTGACTGGCATCCATTGTTTACTGATTAATTACAAATTACACTCATCTTGTACAAAGTGTCAACTGTTTCCACTGTTAACGGTTCTATCCCACTTGTGGCACCACTGTTATGATTGTCTACTTGTTCGTCGTAGGTACAGTGGAAACAAAATACAAGACACCAATTAAGTCACTAATCACCAGCTTTAATTTTCACAGTTAAACAGTTCGTAATTAACAACACAGTCTCTACAACAAATCAAATAAAAATTGTTCACATGCCATAACATGTCAACTAATATTAGAACACAATAGTATTACAATTATCCTGCCTGATTATAAAACGCAACACTTCACTAATAACCACTTAAATGTACATGGTAATATCGCCCGATAATAATTCTAATATCGCCCGATAATAACTCTAACTGCACTGTAAATATATCACAACTATACTGAAAACTAAGGCCGCTGCCGCCTTGTATTTATACATCCGCGCACAGACCAGAAGATTCCAAACTGCGTCTTAGCGCCAGTGTGTACAACATAATTAATTGCGGCCTTGACACAGTTCGCGCGGCTGGCGGCTTCCAGAAAAATCTCGCGAATGCGTCGAGACTCACATACACCACCGCATTACATTCTTGATCCCTCTGGAACGTTCGATAAACACATAGATTGTTCTGTGATGTTGTAACAATAAGATAAAAGAAAAAGAGAAAATTGACTCAATTAAGAAAATAGTTAAATGTCTTTATTTAAATAAAATCTTATTATTTTATAATTGGCCCAAAATACAACCTTCCTTACATCATTTTGGTACTCACTGGTATAGTTACAGATTCAGTTAACTTACCATCTTATTCAAAAAATTATAGCTCACAAAGTACTTATTGTGAATACTAACCTGACTGGATAATGTGTCTTACATCTCTACGTATAAGAATTTACATGCCAAAGTGGAGAAGTGCACTACTCTCCTTCAAAGTGGGAAAATTCCAGCCCCATTCAAAGATACCACCAATGGCCTGAAAAGAGAGATTTTGTTGTGAACCTGATGTAACATACTTGCTAGCGGCACAGTTTTGGAGGGTCATCTCATATGGAAGCTAAGATCTTAAGAGTTATGGTACAGCAAGAATTAAGGTCTTCCCAACAATATGTGCCATAAAGGAACTAAAAAATAAATTACTGATTTTCAAGTATCATAAATGTATCAACTTCAACTTTGATATAAAAATATTGTTAACAATTTGTGATATTAGTAATTATATTACAGCTGCCAATCCTTTTAAGTTACATTTTAACAAATTTTACTGTATTTAAATTAAAACCAGTCAAACCTTCTGATGTACACCACACCATCTTCTTGTCTGTTTATGGTCTATTTATATATGGTATCGTACATGTACTTTTGATTTTTATTTGGCATATTTAGGTGTCGTAAAATGATCTAGTAGTAACGAATCAGAAGCATCCAGATATTTTCTGCTTTGTTACAACTGTTTTCTTAAAGTGTTTTAAAAACTGTTCAAGAATAATGGAACATAAAAGAAATTTTCCCACTTAATAAAATGCAGAGTAATATTGTCACTTAATATTAAAATACAGATTTGTTGAATTAAAATTATTTATAAATTTAGCTCTGAGTAATTTTTTTTTGTCTGTGTGGCCAAAATTTATATGAATATGTATATACATTTTTTCTATACAGTTAGTTTATACGTAATTGTAATAATTACAAAGTTATTTTGATTACAGATTTTACTTGAAAATTATAACCAAAGTAAAGAATTTAAAATTATAAATTAAAGTAATGTTTATGAGATATTGAAATTCTGTTCATTTTAATCAATCAAATGAGTCATTTAGGTGTCTTTGGCAGTCACAACATTCTAGTAAACCATAGAAAACTCGTGTTTACTATAATGTTATTGGCCGAAATTATTGGCTTGTAGCTTTCTTCTTTTAAGGATTAGGTGAGGTTATTTAGTCCAATCAGCAAGATCAAGCCAATTGTAATGTGTAATGTTTTAAGTTATTGTCTACTGATTATTATTACACATTAAGTTTTATCTCAAATTCCCCATTTTTTGTTGGCACTTGGGTTTTCTACATTGCATAACATGAACTAATTTTTAGGACTCATTAATTTCGTAGCTAATCAAATGTTTACAGACAGTGATTTTAAAAGAGTTCTTTAACAGATAATTATACTATTTTTTCCTTGATAAATAGAAAACCAATAATTTAATAGTTTTCCTTATTTGATGTCAAACTCTTTACATATTAATTTGTTTTTTTAACAATCTGAGTTTATACATGGTCATTTAAATCTATTCTTGTCTTGTGAGATCCTAGCATACAAATTTCTCGCACTTTTTACTTTTTTGTTAGATTGTATCCTTATTAATGTTATGTCAGAAAACATTTTTCAGATTTTTGACTCTTCTAATATAGTTTGCTGGCATATAAACGACTATCTTCCTCAGACTAATAAATGAGTCAATGCCTGATCAGATTTGATATTCTGCTGTCCCCTAGAAGTTATTGTTTTTAACATCTATAGACTGGAGCAGAGCCATGTTTCAAATTGGTAATTAAAATCACAAGATGCTGATCATTACGAAGATTATTACCAATAACACTGGTATTTTTTTTTGTAATATATATGAGGTTTGTCTAAAAAGTAACGAGACTGATAGTATAAAATTATTTATTGATGAATTAACTACAAAACAATTTTATCTCCTTCAAAGTAGTTCCCTTGGGAAGCCACACACTTATGGAGACATTGTTCCTATTGATTGAAAGAGTACTGGAAGTCTTCAACTGTCAATGCCTTTAACTGGTCCGTTACAATCTTTTGGACATTCTCCACACTTCCAAAATGGTGGCCCTGGAGGTGGGCTTTGATTTTTAGAAATAGGAAGTAACCATCACATGGACTACGATCAGGGGAGTAAGGAGGCTGGGGTACCACAGGAATGCCCTTTTTGCCCAAATGCTCGTTCACAGAAAGTGCAGTGCGACATGGAGCGTTGTCGTGATGAAGCATCCAACAGTCAACAGTCTCTGGCCAGAGACGAATGTCCCTTTTTCTGAGTCTCTCAAGAACCTGACAGTAGTAAGTTTGATTGACTTTCTGTCCTTGAGCTACAAATTCCTTATGCACAATACCACAAATATTGGAAAAAGTAATGAACATTGACTTGATTTTGAATTTGCTCTTTTTTGCTTTTTTTGGGCATGGTGAGACTTTTGTGTGCCACTCTTCACTTTGTGCTGTTTTGTTTCTGGATCATACTAAAAAATCCATGATTCATCACCTGTTATGACACTTTTATAAAATCTGTTTGTTATAAAATCTGTATCATTTTCAATGTGCTCAAGAAGGTCATATATTTTTTTGGTTGTCCTTTTGTTCCTAAGTGAGATTTTTTGGAACCATTTTTGCGCAGATTTTGCGCATGTTCAAATCATGCATAAAAATTTCATGAACAGACAGTGATTTAAACTTACTTCATAAGCAATCATTCTCACCATCAAACGATGATCAGATATGATGAGATCTCTCACTTGCAACACATTTTTGTCAGTTCGTGCTGTGCTTGGTCATCCAGAACAGTGTTCATCCTCCACAGTTTCATGGCCCTCCAAAAATGCTTTGTGCCACCTAAAAACTTGAGCCTGGGACTTCATCTCCATAAGCTTGTTTTAACTTGTTAAATGTTTCTGTTGCACTGTCGTGGAGTTTGACACAAAATTTGATTGCATAACGCTGCTCAATACTACTATGCTCCATTTTTGTCACATGAGACAAAACAAACACTTACAAAAACTATGGCACAGCCAAATCTGTTAAAGTTAAGAAGCTGAAAATGTTTACAAATGTAAACAAATGTTACAGCTATCAGTTGTTGCATTGTTGGTCTCACAGTGTTGCCACTTCTGGGAAAAATTTCAGTCTCATTACTTTTTAGACAAACCTCATAAGCAGTCACTTGTAATATAAGGTAGAGAGCCCATATTTTGTACCCCCCCCCCCAATCGTAATTCGAATTCTGCCAGGATACATAAAACTTAAGACTAATTAGAAATTAGTATATACATTCCTTAATTATTAATTTATTTGTCAATCTATCAACCACATGATATATCAACCAACATTTTTTACTATTACTGTCAAAGTAAAAATTAATTCGAACTCTCTACACAAATGACATCTTGAATAATTATTTCTAATTTCATTTCCCCTTTAAATTTTTTCAACTACTATAAAGGTAAATCCATTAAAAAAATTCCTTTGGATATTTATTTTAAACATATTTTATTGAAAATAATTATAACTCATGAAAAATAATTTAAATTATTACTTTTCATAATATTTTTTTTAAGTTTAGCCTTCCAAACAAATATCACACAGGTTGTAAACATCAACAAGAACATGAGAATCTACATGTAAACACAACAGGCACAAAACCAGATAAACTTGAACAACTATAAATATGTAAACACACAAAAACATATGAAAACAACATTCTAAGTGAACAGACATAATGTACTCTTTGAACATATTACACATCGCTTGCACACAACTAAGATCTATCAACAAATTCCAACACTGGAACTGATAGTGCCACTTGTGGCTGTCTCTGATGTATCACGCAATAAGCAAAAGTTATCTTGGGAAATTAGAAAAAAAATTATTGAAAAGTGTTCAATATCAGAAAAGTGTGATTATATTGTTAACACACAGGCATGTCACTGACAACAAAATCCAAATGTATAACTTTTGTATTGAAAGAAACTATAATTTTGAATATAAAATTAAGATTATTTTGAATTATCATCACTTCTTTCACAGCACTTTAACAATTAATAATTTAATGCACTTTCACTTGTGAAAAAACTTACTTTTTGTAATATCTTCATACGCACGTTTCGGAGGAGCAAACTACTCCGAAACGTGCGTATGAGGATATTACAAAAAGTAAGTTTTTTCACAAGTGAAAGTGCATTAAATTATTAATTGATAAAATTAAGATTTACATTAACTTGTTATTGATTCATAATAGATTATTTTCATATTCTCTGACTTCCTTCACAAAAAATAAAACTCTTACTTTACAGTAATTAAAAATCCAAAATGTTACTTAAAGTCCAGTACTTAAAATTCTGACGCAAGTGTCACAATGTGAAACAAATTCTGGATCTTCTGGTTATTTGACGAACTATATAAATTTTAATTTTTTTAAATACTCTCTCTCTCTCTCTCTCTTTCTCTCATACACATACAAACATTCCACTTCATAAACAACTTAATTTTTCTCCTTCCTCTGAATTGTTTTCCTTTCAGTCCAACTAAGTCTCATTTTCCATAATCTCCACATTGTTCCTGCTTCTCCTGTGTTCCCAATGCCAAACTTTCATTTTTACAGACAATATACTCCACACCAATGATTTTGTGAAAGCTGTCTGTATAACTTTGTTGATGCTTTTGTTTGGTAACAAATTATTCATAATCCATTATTCCTAAGCCTAATTATTCCTGTCCATAAATGTTTGCAACTACTGTTACTCTATTCACCTCTACTGAACAACTTTTAATATTATTTCACAGTAATATGCTATATTTAATATGCTCACAATAAAAAAAAGAAATAAAATGTAAAATATAATTATCTTGTTGATTCATCCTCTTCGTTCACTTTATTAAATTTATGAATATATATAAACTTTCACGTATGAACTTACTATTCGTTATCACTTCCCCAAACGTTTCAAGGTGATGTGCCTCTTCCTCAGTGGGAGTAAATACTGAATGTCGTTTTACAGAATAACCATTATGGACTATAGGTGTGTGTGGTGGGGGTTGATGGTGGGATGGGATTGGCGCTGAGGTTCAAATTTTGGATCAGTGTATCGAATAGTGTATGTGATTTATAATGTAATTGTTCATTTAATATGTTGTTTGGTTGTAGTGTGTGATATCTGTATATTTCAAATTGTTCAGCTGTGTTTAGTTTTCTACTTTTAGGTAAGTAGTGTAATATTTCCATGTTGTGTTCTATGTTTGTGTAACTGTGGTTTTCGTTATGTAAATGTGTGGCAAATGTGGAATGTATGTAGTTTGTGGTGAGGGCTTTTAAATGTTCTGAAAATCTGGAGGAAAAAGATCTTCCCGTCTGGCCGATGTAGAATTGGTGACAATCATTACAATTTAATTTATAAACCCTGTTTTGCTGTATGTGTCTGTGTCTTTGTTAGTATTATTTATGTGTTTCCTAATGGTGTTGTTGGTTCTGTAGGCTACTTTATAAATGCCCCTACACTAAATGCACTACCGAAATTACACAAACCAAATATTCCCATCAGGCCACTTATAAACAACACACAAGCACCTGCACACAAAATAGCTAGACACTTAGATAAATTAACCAGAAATAGCATAAATTTAACAAACAACATCACCGTCAAAAATAATTTAGATCTAGTGAATAAAACTCAACATGTCCACATTCCACACAATTCCACACTGGCTTCATTTGACATAACAAACCTATACACCAATGTTCCCATAAAAGAAACCATAACTACATTAGAACAATTACTAAAAATAAATAACACACCTGAAACACACATAAAAGAGATCATCCATCTAACTAAAATTATCACTGATCAAAATTATTTCGCACACAACAACATGTTTTACACACAAACAGATGGACTACCCATGGGCCCCCTATATCAGGTATACTAGCCGAAATATTTGTACACACCATAGAACAGGAACACATACTGAACAATAACAAATACATCGATAAAATAATATATTGGCACAGGTATGTTGATGACATTTTACTCCTCTACAACGGCAACAAAAGACAAATAGAAAATTTCCACAAATACATTATGGCTGTACACCATAAATTAAAATTCACACTTGAAATAGAACTAAATAATAGCATAAACTTCTTAGACCTTACAATCACCAAAACAAACAACACACACACACATACAAAATATACAGGAAACCCACCACATCAGACATGCTCATACATAACTCATCCAACCAACCAACTCAACACAAACATGCAGCTTTCAACTACATGCTCCATAGGCTCACTTCTGTACCCCTAAACACACATGACTACCAAGAAGAATTAAACACAATCAAATATATAGCAGTCAAAATTAGACACAACCCCAAATTAATAAATAAACTACAAACGAATCCTAAACACAAAAAGTAAAACACATCAGACCAACAGCACACAACCCAGCAAATACATAACACTTACATACTACAATTCCAATACACACAAAATTGCAAACACATTTAGGAAACACAATTATAAAGTAGCCTACAGAACCAACAACACCATTAGGAAACACATAAATAATACTAACAAAGACACAGACACATACAGCAAAACAGGGGTTTATAAATTAAATTGTAATGATTGTCACCAATTCTACATCGGCCAGACGGGAAGATCTTTTTCCTCCAGATTTTCAGAACATTTAAAAGCCCTCACCACAAACTACATACATTCCACATTTGCCACACTTTACATAACGAAAACCACAGTTACACAAACATAGAACACAACATGGAAATATTACACTACTTACCTAAAAGTAGAAAACTAAACACAGCTGAACAATTTGAAATATACAGATATCACACACTACAACCAAACAACATATTAAATGAACAATTACATTATAAATCACATACACTATTCGATACACCGATCCAAAATTTGAACCTCAGCGCCAATCCCATCCCATCATCAACCCCCACCACACACACCTATAGTCCATAACGGTTATTCTGTAAAACGACATTCAGTATTTACTCCCACTGAGGAAGAGGCACATCACCTTGAAACGTTTGGGGAAGTGATAACGAATAGTAAGTTCATACGTGAAAGTTTATATATATTAATAAATAAAATGTAAATATATATATGTGTAAGCACAGTTTGTAAGGTATCACTATGTATACACGGTGAAGATGGCCTGTAGGTTCAGCTGTGTCAGATTGATTTTGACATCACCTTGGTTACCTCAGTGACATCGTTGTCTGTTTGGGTGACATCACTTAAGTGATACCAGTAGACACTGTGAAATGTAGCCCATATGGATGGAGTCATATCCAAAATCACACAGACACACACACACATTTATACGTACTTAGATACATACTAGTGGCTTATATTTAAAAGGTCAACATAAAGGTGCAGTTATTTCTGGCACTTTATCAGTCATTCATAGTATCTGATTGTAAGTGACTTTCTCTTATGTTACCTTTATATACAAGAATAGAATGTATATGTGTGTGGGATTTAATCATTTTTGTATCTAAAATTATATTTTGCAAGTAGAATTCCACTAAAGACAAACATGAAACTTTAATATTATTATTAGATAAACATTTTACATTAAAATTAAGGGCATCTGGTGATTAAGAATGTATTACAATCTGACAACATTATATCTTAGTGCTTACACTGCAGTAATAAAATGAGAACTTGGTTTGATTGAATTCTGTAATAACTTGTATACACTATTCCAACCAATAACTAGATAAAAATCTTTTACTTGAGCCCTTTTGCTTGTTGTGAGCTTCGATCTTTTGAATGATGGCACCGTCACCAAGAACAAGATAGACAGGGCACCTAGCGGCAGCCTGTGATGAAGCTTCTAATCAGCGAAAACTAGTTCAAGCTACAAGGTAACAGTTTTTACCAATAAAAAATTAATGAGCCGAGTCAGTAGTAATATATTGATAATTAATTCTGCTTTCTTTATAAAATATATAAAATGGGAAACATTTTTTAAATATTTTGAATTCTCATATGAAGATTTCAGAAAGTATATTTAAACCATCTTAAATAGAATTAAGTTAGGCCATTGTCAGTGAAAGCGCTGATACAAGCACACAACAGAAATATTAATCTGTAACTTTACTGTAACGAAACACATTTATTGTAACGGTAGTGTACTTATATACGTTTACATGTATGGTGGATACATGTACATGTTCAAGCTTTATAATCTAATCTGCTTATATGAAATACGTATATATTTGATGGATGCATTATATAGTTGATAGATAGAAAAAATATAAACACATTTTTTATTTTTGATCTCCCGGATCTTTCCTCACAAGTTTTCCATCTTATTTTAATGTCCATTGGTATACCAAGAGAAATAAGCTTACTTATTACTAACTATGTAAAATAATGCTGACACGGAACACAATTATTTTACTAAATATCACTATAATATTGACGACTCGGAACACAATGTTTTTTATAAGTAAAAACGTAAAGTTTTACCTTACAGCCTAAACCGGCTTTCACCTATAGAAGGCTTCATCAGAGGCTGTCGTTAGTAGCGCTGCTCGTCTTGTTGTTGGCGACGAGAAAGTGTTTCGAAAGATTGAAGCTGTGTGTGTGTGGTGAGATGTGTTCGAATAATGCGTGCGATTTGAATTGTGTCTGTTCGTTTAGGATGTCGTTTTTATTTGTTTTTGTGTGTTTGTATATTTCTAATTGTTCTAGAGTGTCTAGTTTTCGGCCTTTTGTGTGTACGTGTAGTATGTTCATGTTATTGTCGATGTTTTTATATGTGTGGTTTGCTTCAATGAGGCTTCAAAGCCTCTGATGAAGCCTTCTATAGGTGAAAGCCGGTTTAGGCTGTAAGGTAAAAGACGAGCAGCGCTACTAACGACAGCCTCTGATGAAGCCTTCTATAGGTGAAAGCCGGTTTAGGCTGTAAGGTAAAACTTTACGTTTTTACTTATAAAAAACATTGTATTCCGAGTCGTCAATATTATAGTGATATTTAGTTCAGTAACGGACACGTCATGGACAACGAAATCCAACAATTATTTTAGATACAAATTATTGAATTTTTACCTTACTGCCTTAACTAGCTTTCGCTCGTTATGAGCTTCATTAAAGGCTGCCGTTAGGAGCGCTGTCCGTCCTACTTTTGGTGACGGCGCCGTCGTTTGAAAGGTTGTTGTTGTGTAATATGTTCAAATACTATGTATGATTTAAATTGTGTCTGTTCGTTTAGGATGTTGTTTCTATGTGTTTTTGTGTGTTTGTGTATGTCTAGTTGTTCAAGAGTGTCTAGTTTTTGGTCTTTTGTGTGTACATGTAGGATTTTGCTAATGTATGTGCATGTGTGGTCTGTCCCAATGAGATGGTTGGCAAAGGTTGATTTGGTGGTGGGTGTGTTCAATGTATCTCAGTTTGCAGCTGTATCCAAGAATTTTACTTATGTCATATTATTTATTTTATCTTTGAGATGTGCATTTTATTGGATTTTTCACAAAAATGATATCATATTGAATCTTCTGTGTGTCCAGCCTCCATACATGTGACACTTGACTTTGGAAGTGGAGCTTAATGTAAACCTTGAACCATATCATTGGATCAAGGTTAAAATATAAATGTATCAAAAGATATTGTAAGATTACTTTTTAAATCAAAGTTAAGTGTGAGGTGTGAAGTTATGTATTTTCCTGTTACATATAAAAAATGATGAGAGATGAAATTAAATTTAATCAACAAGTCTGTATCAACTTGGTTCGTTCAAATACCAATAATACAGGGCAGTTTATTCTGAAGGTAAAATTAATAAAGAGATTGGAACTGACTATTATAATGACTGTTGTGGTTATTAAGGCATCTAAACAGACATTATAAAATATGGATTGTAGGTAGATATGAGGATAATATGCTGAGAGACAGAGAGAAATGGAAAAGATTTTTCAGCTCCAACATAAAAAGTGAGAAAAAGTGAGAGGAAAATCAGATCAATAAATTAAGTACGGTATTTCATGAAACTCATCTACTCAGTTAAAAATCCATGAGACACTAGGTTCACTAAAATGTCTTTTTTTTTAACATTTAACGTAAGTTTATGCAGATAAGTAGCTTCCAGTGCAAGAATTAAGTCTAAGTAATTATATTGTTTTAAGAAGTTTCCAGTAATGTGTTGTTATTTCATTTAATAGGACAAAACCATTATGTGAGCGCAGATTACATCCAGTGGGAGATAAAGACAGAGGTTAGCCCCACGAGTATTGAGAATCCATGACCTTTGGTGATAAGATAGCGGTATATTTCTCTCAACAGTCATGACGTTAATGGCAATATTGTGAATGTTATAAAGTCATAATTTTACTTGTACAAGTTCATTCTCTTCGTAGTGTAATGCGCGAGGTGGACGTCTGCTTCAACTTCTAAGGACAATTTACAACCACGAGGTGGATCTGTGCGTTTTGCTTTATTTGTGATCTCAGTTTCTACTTTTATATAGTTTACTTTTTTTACTGTCTTTTGATTATCGGCTTGTTTATGCTGTCTGAGTGCTATTTTAAAGAATACATTTCTAGTCATCTTCCGTCTGGAAGTTTTACAAACGACTTCTTTACGTTGGCCATTCTGAATCAGCAGTTGATAACTGAAATTATTTTTGAACTCTGTTCAAGTAAGTAAACATATGTATATCACAGTAAACTACATTACTATATTTTTATGTACTTTTTATTAATAACAAAAATTATAATAAAATTTTTGTCTGACAGTTGAAAAAAGTTGTGAAATTAATCTCACTTAGAGATCAATTATGATCATTTATATGACTGTGTTTAATTTTATTACTCTGAGAAGAAGTAATTTAGATAGTGCCAATTACATCTCATTAACATAATTCACAAACAAAACATATGGAAATAGTTGTAAATCAAAATAGTGCTGTACCGGATGTTTAGTTTTCTTAACAGTGAGCTTGTGAATGTGCTTTTCATAAATTCAAATATATACAAATATATACATATATAAAATAGTTAGCTGGGTAAGTGTTATCAAAATTATACATGATAAGTAACTAATAGCATTAATCTAATGTAAAAAAGGAATGAAATTACCATTCATCCAGTAGCTAATTGTAATATAATTTACAATAGAAGTGCCTATTAAAGGTGTAGCTTACTGACCTCGGTAAAAGGCAAAAATTTCAGAAGTTATTCCAGTCACATAAGTATTTCAAATTACCATTTTCTCTTAATTTTTATCACTGTACACTTTCCACACTTCATTCCTTTCTATCTACTGGTTGAAATAACAAGTTTGAGTATTACTGGGTGAGTTAGTTTCAACTCAGCACAACATGACAATAGAAGTAGCAACCACATTTACTTATAAATAGAAATAAACCTTCAAATAAACTCTTGAACAATATTTTACACAAAGAATGAAAGATGTTTTTGAACAGGTAGTAAATTGTGTTACTTGTGTAACCACATTTTCCCCACAGTGCTTTGGTACGCAAATACATGATTGCATGTGTAAACATGACAGATGCGTATCACCTTTAATAATAGTAGTAGTAGTAGTAGTAGTAGTAGCAGTAGTAATAATGGCAATCATCATAATCATCATCATCACTGCCATCATCAATATAATCATCTCATTATCAGGAGCAGCAAGGTATTATGCCATATAGGAAGTTCCAGATTCTTCTGCCATTTTCGCCCACATCTACTCCTAGCTTGAGCTCTTTTCTCTTTTACAGAACATCCCATGTTTCATTTCAAATTTTCACTCTTTATCTCCTCTCTTCTGGTGCTTTCCATTGATTCTAAAACCCTGTTCTTACTAGTCCATTTGCCCATAGAATATGCCCAATCTAGTCTTTATAATCTTCATGTTGTATTAGTTAATTTAAAAAAAAATGCATCATATCTTCTTGTTGGGTTCAATTGGTTCTTCTTGTTGGGTTCTTCTTGGTAGGCTTCTAAACTCCTGGTTTAGAAGTACAATCTTGTTCATTACCACAAATTTATGTTGCTTGTTACACCAAGAAAAGCTGCTGTAATTACGATTTTCTCTTATGTTGTACATTATATTCTGAAAGTTTATTCATATGTTACATAATATAAACAAAAGCTGCTTACTGACAGTTTATTGTGTAGAACCATGGAACTAATTGTTTTTTATATTTGCCTATTGTCTATGTGTAATCATTTTCTTTTTAAACACCATAATTATTATCAAATGGTAGAAGAAAATCCTAACTGTGAGGGTACAAGTATCTCAATGAATGGATATCGTAGTTTTGTTCAAGTTTGAGCCTGGTCCAAATCTGCTCTGTCCCCTTTGACTTGAGACAATACAAACACATCTGTGCATGCAGAACAACACTAAATTTAAACATTTTATTTGCCTCCACAATGTATGTGTTGTTTTTTTATTGTTTGACGAGATGAATATACATCGATAAATGAAGTTTTAACCTTAATCATATTGGATCTGATGATGACACCATTGGTGTCGAAAACTCGAGTAATCCCGTAATTAGGATTCAGAGAAACGCGACAGAAGGTAATTAACCTATTTTATAACAACACTCTAGTTAACAAACTCTTATGAATGGGTTGTAGAGACTTTATATAGAACACCATTTTTTCTACAGTGTATGTTAGTGTTTCATATAAACAAAACTAATTAAAATAGAGGTAACCAATGTAAGGCATGCACTGAAAGATATCCACAACTGCTCCTCATAAATTACACAGTTTATTAATACCTACTGTCTGAGCTTGTCATGTTATTATTATTATCGTGAGATGCACCCTGTTGCGACTGGTATATACCAGTGTGTAGGCTACTAGTTTTTCTATTAAGTCATTACTACAATTTTTCCATTAATCCACACATTAGTTTTTCTTAATGCTAAACAAACAATTGTATCAAGTCTGAAAACTTTCTATTAAGCTAAAATTAAAAAAAGATTTTGTTACAAATTTCAGTGTGTTGTGGGAAAAGTTAGTTCTAATTGAAACATTTTTTAATTTGGAAAACTGAAAAATTTGAATCATTATCGTCATGATTAACATTTGTATGTGTCCACCTATTGCTGAAGGAATGCCTCGTATGCCATTTTTTAGTGACTCCTCTCCAGGGTAAATCTTATCTCCACACCTTCATCTTGCAATGAAGTAGTCAACCTCGTCTCCAGTCTGGCAGTCTTCATAACCATCTGACATCTTCTTGCTCACCCAAATGTTCTGGTCAATTTAATTTAATTTTCTTAGTTTTATAGTTTTATTGCATTTTCATTTAGTTATTTTCTTATCTGTCCTTGTACATTCCTGGTAAAGGCCCCTATTCATTTCCATGTTTAACTATGCAAACCATAGTTTTTATGATATTCTTATATTCATAGTTTATCTTCTGATTCCTAAGCCATTGCAGTGTGCATACACAGGTTACTTTCCTGTATAACATAAGGATAATCTAATTTAAACATTGTTGATTATGGTCCAAGTCACGTTTTTGATAATAAATTACCTTATTTCAAATCCGTCCTGTGACTTCGTTGCGTTGTTTTTGTTGTTACGCGTTTCGGGAACTATGTCCCATCATCAGATGTATCACTCGAGAAGAGATTGTCAAATATTAAAATTCATAAAAGTACATTATTTAAACACACGTGTTCGACTCGGTGCGCACCGTGCAACTTTCGGTCGGATACTGAATTCTTGGACTTCGAGTTATTGCCAGGTTGTTTATCTCAAGCAAATGCAACGCGGTGTCGTACAGTGGGTTGGATTTAAAATTCAATTTATCATTCAGTATGCCATCATGGTTGTTCGTGCTGTTATAACTTTTGTATATTTCAAACTCCTCTAATGCGTCCACATAGCGACCCTTGTTACAGTAATGTAAAGGTATAAGATTAGACCTTAAATCCATGTAAGTATGGTTGTTTGAAATCAAATGGCGTGCATAATTTGACTTAATGTTTTCAAGTGAATATATGTTATTTAAATTTTTGCATGGTGTGTGTTCTTGAAATCTTTGACGAAAGGTCTCCCTGTCTGGCCAATATAGAAACTATCACAGTCGTTACATATTAGTTTATATATGCCTGTTTTTATCTCCAAGTGGGTTTGAATATTTGGGCGAACTAATTTCTATAGACTATTATTAGTTTTGAAAGTAGTAGTAATACTGATTTTATTTGTCTTGATTATTCATCTCTTCTTTCACAGCACTAACACTTAACTAAAAATGAACTTTTTCATGTGAAAACTTACTGATTTTATTGGACGCGTTTCGGCTTAGTATCCGCCTTCTTCAGCTTTGGTAACAGACTGCCAGCATTTTGTAACGGTTGTGTGGAAGGTGAAGTGGGGGTGGTGTGTGGAGGAAGGGGATTGGCGCGGGGATTCAACTTACTGTTTGTTTTCTGTATAATTGTGTCAAAAAGTGTATGTGATTTATATTGTAATTGATCGTTGAGTATGTTGTTTGGTTGTGTTGTGTGGTGTTTATATATTTCGTATTGTTCAGTTGTGTTGAGTTTTTGACCTTTGGGTATGTAATGTAAAATTTCAAGATTAGTGTCTATGTTGGTGTAACTGTGGTTTTCTGTGTGTATGTGTGTGGCAAATGCGGAGTGTATATTGTTGTTGGTTAAAGCTTTTAAGTGTTCAGAATAACGGGATGCAAAAGATCTTCCCGTCTGGCCTATGTAGAAACTATTGCAGTCATTACAATTTAATTTGTAAACACCTGTTTTGTTATATTTGTCTATGTCTGTGTTTGTATTACTGATGTGTTTTTTGATGGTATTGGTTGTTCTGAATGCTATTTTGTATTTGTGTTTTCTGAATGTATTGGCGATTTTGTGTGTGTATGAGTTGTGGTATGTGAGTGTGATGTATTTATGAAAATTCCTATTTTCTCTCCAACAACAGTTACGCTAATAATATAATTTTCTTTGGTCGATATGTAGATGACACATTTTTAATCTTTAATGGCACTTTACGCCAAATAAATAGTCTAAAAAACACCATGAATAATATAAACTGTAATATCCAATTCACTCTGGAGACCGAAACTGATAATAGGTTAAATTTCTTAGATTTAACCGTCATTAGACACATAGATAATCTGAAATTTAAAATATATAGAAAACCGACCACTACTGATGTAATCATACACGCCGTCTCGCATCATCCCTTTTCACAAAAAATAGCAGCATACAATAGCTTCATACACAGATTATTAACGATACCCCTTGACATTGAAGATTTCAACATGAGCTCAATACAATAAAACATATAGCAGTAGCCAATGGTTACAACAGTTCAATGATTGATAACATCCTCAGAAAGCACAAATATAAAAAGTCCAAACCTGAACCAGCTAAAAATTCTAAGACCACATTCATTTCAACCACTTACACCAATATAATGCCCAGAATTTTAACATCCACATTAAATAAAATCAGTATTACTACTACTTTCGAAACTAATAATAGTCTATGGGAATTAGTTTGCCCAAATATTCAAACCCACTTGGAGATAAAAACAGGCATATATAAACTAATATGTAACGACTGTGATAGTTTCTATATTGGCCAGACAGGGAGACCTTTCGTCAAAAGATTTCAAGAACACACACCACGCAAAAATTTAAATAACATATATTCACTTGAAAAACATTAAGTCAAATTACGCACGCCATTTGATTTCAAACAACCATACTAACACGGATTTAAGGTCTAATCTTATACCTTTACATTACTGTAACAAGGGTCGCTACATGGACGCATTAGAGGAGTTTGAAATATACAAAAGTTATAACAGCACGAACAACCATGATGGCATACTGAATGATAAATTGAATTTTAAATCCAACCCACTGTACGACACCGCGTTGCATTTGCTTGAGATAAACAACCTGGCAATAACTCGAAGTCCAAGAATTCAGTATCCGACCGAACGTTGCATGGTGCGCACCAAGTCGAACACGTGTGTTTAAATAATGTACTTTTATGAATTTTAATATTTGACGATCTCTTCCCGAGTGATACGTCTGATGATGGGACATAGTTCCCGAAACGCATAACAACAAAAACAATGCAACGAAGTCACAGGACGGATTTGAAATAAGGTACTTTATTATAAGGATAATCTGGTGTTCATCACAATGCTGCTAATCTTTGCAGGGGTAGTTCACCCTTATATTATTCCACTGATAATTACTGGTAAAGCATGTCCATTGATTGTTGCAATTTTACTCAAATGTTTCACTAATGATTCACATTTATCAGATACTTATCATCAGGTTCACTTCTTAGCAGGTGCAGTCTTATTAAACATTATGTTTGTCTTCTTTGTGTTTATTTCCACATCTGCATTTACATTTTCCTGATTCAGCTTGTTAATCATCTTGTCCATCCTAATTGAATTTTCATTAAACAATGTACCCACTTGCAAGTATGAGATTTTAAAGATAATTCCATCTAATATAATTGCTGCATTTTCTAATATAATTACCTGAACATATCCAGAAACGATATTAATTGATGACTCGTTGGGCACTTGGTGAAACATATTAATACAAAGGTTTTTAAAAAATGTATGAACACATGGTATATTTCACAGTTTGTATTTAACTCTGACAGCTGTTTCGACTTCTTAAGCCATTGTCAAAGAGATGAGTGAACACCTAAACAGAGGATGTAAGGGTGGTGAACATCTGTTTAGGGGGGTGTATTGGAACATGTGTGAGGTGTGAAGATGGTGAGGGGGGTTGCAGAAGCTAAGGGAAGGTCAAGTGTCTGTAAAAACTAAATATAATCTGAATGCAAAATATAAAATTAACTAAATTAAATAACAGATTTTAATAAACGGGATACACAGAATTCAGTTTGTTCATTTATAAACTTTTTTTTTTTAAACCTTTATATCCAGAAATGATAATTTATGCAGTTTATATATGGCAAGCATATTAATATTAATTGTACCACTGAATTAAGCATAAGCGTCTTTGCCATAAAAAGTTGTATTTAATATAGGATGACCGGAGAGATGCCATTTTTAATGGTATTGTCCCTTGGTTGGTACTAACCACAATAGATATCAAACCTAGCGTTTTTATAACATCGATCTTTACAATATTGGTTTCAATAGCCAGTCAAAGTGGGTACAAAAACTCATTGGGTACCGTAAGTATAAGCATACACCTCAAGCTTGTTAACGTGTTTCATAAACAAAACCTCATTGGGTACCATAAGTATAAGCATACACCTCAAACTTGTTAACGTGTTTCATACATTTATAAAATTCATATTGTTTAATTTACTATAAATAATTTTCATTTCTTTCTTATAAGTATTAATTATTTTATTAAACAGTGTTAATGTTAATTTCAACTTCAAGCATAAACTATTTTTTTTTGCGTCATGGATGGGAAGGGGAGATTAAGGAAGGGAGGGATCAAGGAGGAGGTTGGAAGGAGAGAGAGGAAAGTATATGTTTAAAAAAATATTTTAATCTGGATTTTGTTTTCCATGACGTCTTTGTTGATTAACTAATTATAAGTATAACAGTACTGACTCGGAACACAAAGTTTTATATTGGTAAAAATATAAAATTTTTACCTTATAGCCTGAACCAGTTTTCGCTTAACCTGAACCAGTATTCTACATAGGCCAGACAGGACGTTGCTTCAAAAAGAGACACATTGTACACACAAAGTACTACACTCCACTACCAAATCCACCTTTGCAAACCATCTCATTGAAACAAACCACACATACAGAAACATCAACCGCAACATGAATATTCTACACGTACGCACAAAAAGGCCAAAAACTAGACACTCTTGAACAATTAGAAATATACAAACACACAAAACACATGTAAATGAGATCCTAAATGAACAGACAATATTCAAATCACACACATTATTAAAACATATCACACCCTACACATACAACATCGATCTTTCAAAAGAGACAGCGACGTCGCCAAGAACAAGACGGACAGCACTCCCAGTGGCAGCCTCTGACAGAGCTTATAATAAGCAAAAACTGGTTCAGGCTATAAGGTAAAAATGTTACATTTTCACCAATATAAAACTTTGTGTTCTGAATAATTACTTATAATTATTTTAAATCTGGTCATCCTAATTCAATATTTGTCAAAAAATGGGGGTTAAATATATAAATTCAATCTTAATTATATATTTTTGTTGTTGAGCCATTTTTAAGTCATTAGAAAATCAAGAAAATGGTTTAGCAACAATAATATCATGATTGAATGTAATGGAACAACAACTAACACTCTGCAATGACCTAACAGAGGTATCAGTGTTAAAACACTTCTGCTTAGAATTGTTTCTATTTTGTTGCTGACATTTTTTATCAGGCTTTAGTAACGGAGACAGTGAAGTACGAAGCACTGCAATAGTTTGTCCGTGTAACAACAATGAATAATGAAATGGAGCAAAACCTTTTCGTAGTTGTATGACAAGACGGAGACCAAGATTGGAATGGATGGAGTATATTGATAAGCTAGCTACCAGAAGGGAGAAGACCTTTCTAGAATTGAAATGTCTTGATAAAGATAGAAATGAGTTCAGAAAGTGGCTGAATGACCTCACAACATTTAATGGTAAAAGAGGGCAATAAAGAGAAAGAAGATTAAACTGATATTTAATTATATTTGTCATTTATTTTATGAGAAAATTAGGAGTATTAAATTTTTACAACTTTTTACTGCTACCATATTGAAAAAAAAAATAATTTTTAATAATTTCTTAAACCATTTGGAGACAATTTCTTATATAATAGAAATGAATGTACATGGAAGGTACAACAAAAATAAAACACTCGTGGAGAATGCAAATAATATTTCTGAAATTTGTAAAAGAATTCACCTGCTTAGATGCTTGTTGTTGTTGTTCTTCTTCTTATTATTATTATTTTATCTTCTTCTGCCCTTCCTGGGTTACACCATTTTCCCTGTTCCAGCTTCACCATCTAATCCTTAGTTTTTCCATGCTTCTTCTGTCTACTTGGTGATTCAAGACCTGCTTTGGAATCATTTTCTTCTTGCATTTTGTGTCAATGTTCTTTCTTTACACATTTCTGCCTGTAGTGCAACCAATTGAATTTCTGTCCAAAGATTGCGCTTCGTATTATGTCTTCTCTAACACAGCCTTTCACTGATCTAAGAAACTTCATTTTCGATGACTCCATCTGACTAAGATCTCTAGATCTCTTTTCCTAAGTGCCCAACTTTCTCAACAATACAACAGTGCAGGAACTCCCGTCATCTTATAAAAATTTAGCTGCATATTTTTAATGTCGTATTATTAACAGTTCTTATAACTGAACCACATATTCTTTGAAATTTGCTTATTTTGTTGTAGATGTCTCTGTCTTTCTAGTAAGAAATGTCACAGCCTAATTACTGAAAATGTGAGACCTGTTCTAAAATTGTATTGTTGATGACAATTTTTGTTATTATGGGGCAGTTACAGGAAAATGCCATGTTTTAGTTTTTTAAAATAAATTTTCTTTTTGTATTGTAAAGGGAACTGAACTGATAAAGTTTATAGAGAGTTAACTGTAACCTTGCTTAGTGTCTTCTATTATAACTTGGTTGTCTGCAAATAACATTGTATTTAGGTACATGTTGCGACTGTTCTCTATAGCTGAGTTCATTCTTACTTTCTTCTATTATGTAATGAGATCAGATTAAACAGAGTTGGTGACAAACTGGATCCCTGTTTTACTCTTTGATTGATGAGAACTTCAGTTGTTAATTCTCTACCATTGTCATTTACTATTTTACTACCCCTAAGTAAACTTTGTGAAACGTGATGTTTCAGGAATCCTTGCATCATTATTTTCTTTTATTATTATATATGAGACAAATATTATTATTATTATCACATGTGTTATCTTCTCATGTTCATCTAACATTATCTTCTAAAACTTTTAGATTTTTGTTAAAATGATATACTAAGGTTAATAATAAAATGATGTTATTCTTAAATATTGTAACTCCCTGTACTACGACAGTTCCACTGATTGTAGTATGGTACAGTGGAAACAAAATACAGACAGACACCAATGAAGTCACTAGCTTTCATTAATCACAAATAACAGTTTGTAATCAACAAGATTATAACTCGTACAATAATTTAAGTTAAATTTGTCCACACACAATAATAATGTCAAGTAATAGAGTCCCATACTAATTATAAACACAGTAAACACTTTCACTAAGCCACTTGAGATACACTAAGTAAATCGCCAATGTAAAAATGAAAACTAAGTGGCACCTGTCGCCTATATATAGCTTGCAGGGTTCCATAATCAACAAGTACTCGGAAACTCTAGAGAGTACTTATGAGTGCGGCCTTGGCAGAACACACACCTGCTCAGCTGGCCGAGAAACGTGTAGAACGACACTCTCCATTGTTCGAGAACGTTCCGTCATTGCAATATTTATAATTTTTGATTTCCATCCCTGAAATTGAAATACTGTCCTGTTCCCTGTGCTTTCATGAAACAAAGTGATGTCATATTAATATTCTAGTTTGATTAACAACATATTGTCCAAAGAACAAATTGTAAACGTCTGTAAATGATCAATAATTTTGGTGCTATTTCTTCCCGTTTAAAGAAAAATCCCATTTAAAACCTATTAAAAAGAATCTAAATTTAACTAAATATAATTATTTCACTACCGACTTGGAACACAAAGTTTTTTATGGGTAAACACGTAAAAGTTTTACTTATAGCCTGAACAGGTTTTCACTTTAAAAAGCTTCGTCAGAGGCTGCCACTGGGAGCACTGTCCGTCTTGTTGTTGCCGACAAATTGCAACAAATTCTACATAGGGCCAGACAGGACGTAGCTTCTAACAAAGATACATTGAACACACAAAGGCACTCCACTCCCTACAGAATCCACCTTTGCAAACCACCTCATTGAAGAAAACCACACATACTAAACATTGACAAACATCAACAATACATGGACATTCTACACATACACACAAAAGGCCGAAAACTAGACACTCTAGAACAACTGGAAATATACAAACACACGAAAACACATAAAATGACATCCTAAACAAACAGACACAATTCAAATCACACGCATTATTCGAACATATCACACCCCACACACAATATCGATCTTTTAAAGTTGATAGTGTCGCCAACAACAAGACGGACAGTGCTCCCAATGGCAGCCTCTAAAGAAGCTTTTTAAAAGCGAAAACTGGTTCAGGCTAATAAGGCAAAACTTTTACGTTTTTACCTATAAAGAACTTTGTGTTCCGACTTGGTAGTGAATTAATTATATTTAAATTAAAAAAACTTATTAACTGATCATATTTAGTACAGTAACAGTTTCAGTACGTCAATGATAGTTGTATCATGTTGTTGTCGGTTATCACGGACGTATGTAAATACAGCATTGTTGTCTGATGTAAACACTGCTTTATCTTTGCATTGTCTGCATTATATTTCTGATTATTGTCTTGTGTCGTTAAGTGGATGTTTTTGTGTGTTCACAGACTGTATAAGAATGGCATCAATTCCACAAGGAGCATTTGCTGCTCAGAAAGTGCGCCAGTCGCTGTCAAAGGTTGATGACAATGGCGGCACATACAGCAAGATGAAAGATGAAAAGAGATATCAAAAAGTTCTATTTCCGCCTGCCGGTGGTAAGTATATAGAATATAATAATAACATTTGTAACAAGTGTATAATTTTTAGTCAAAAACTTGACAACTATTATTTGTGTGTGTGAGTGTGGTGGTGGTGTGTGTGTTTGTGTGTGTGTAAAAGAAATTAACATTCTAGTATTAAATCTTGGTAAAAGAACAATATAACAGTTAACGATAAGTTTTAAGTTTATGACATACAAGATTTTCTTAGGTTGTCATGTATCTTGACATTTCAAGAGGTTATCGTTTGTAGTTGTATCTCAAAATAAGCTGTATTTAGAACAGATAATTCAAATGTTGTTTTGCAAATAACACTGCTGTTTTGAAATATAAAATAACACAATAGAATCAACATTAAGGCTGTGTTAAATAAATATCATGCATTGATTTTCATGTTTTTGTAAAATACTTCCAAAATTATTAATATTTTACACATATTTAATTGTTTGTTGAGCCTCTAACAAAGAACTCCATTAAAACTGTGTATTATTATCTTTTGGCAAAGTTTCAACTTCACTTCTGGAGGCCAGTACATTGAGGCTGATACACAGTAGCACCCAGCAACAATGTTTGTTATCTGAGCACGTTTTTAGAGTTAATGTAATACAAATATCAGAGTCAAATGAATTCACATTTATGTAAATCAGAACTACTATCCACTTTAAGTTTCAGGCAACATTCGCTTTAATTGTGTAAATGGGCTAATTATACATGCCACATTAGTTTGCTGCTCCTAGACAGATGCAGGTAAAATTATTCTTGCTCATCCATTACATTATCTAAGAATGTTCATTTTGTTTACTGCAAGGGGAAAAGTATAAAGTTCTCTCCTCAATTGTAGTTATTTAAAAAACAATCAGAATGGGATTTGTAATCATCTGGAGAGGCCTTTATTTAAACTAATTTATTTGTTGCGCACTCAATTTTGCCCTGAATGTAGAGAGCATTCTGTTGCTTGCAATATCTTATATCGCATAAGTGATTGTATTAGTAGTATGAGTCTGAATCTAAAATATGTTATAATGAAATTAGAATGCAGTACTAAAGTGAAAGAGTGAAATTGTAGCTTAAATATGAATTTGGAAAAATGGCATACACCAGACAAGTACTAACAGAGCAATACTATCTAGGCTCTAACAGGTCTATGCTCTAATAAATAGCGTTCTTGTTTTCATGTTGTCATTAGACTATAGCATACACAAAATATATTAGAGAAAAGTTCACTACAAACAATAATTGACCAAAGTTAAGCATCTGACACTGCATCCTTTCTATCAGTACACTCGTGCTTACTGTTGGCTTGATAAGGTTAATGTAAATTCTAACTACATTTACAAAATTTAGTAAAAAAAAAGTGTTTTAAAAATGAAATTTACAAAACATTTAAAATCTTAGTGCTTCATCTGGCTGCCTCGTCTTATAACCCACCACAGTTTAGTCTCTGTAAACTAATTGTCAGGGTATTTTTGCTAAGGGGTGAATGGTCTAGACACTGACATACAGTAGAGGATCGATTATCTGAACATCTCAGGACAAGGGCCCATTCGGATAATCGATATTTCAGATAATAGATCGTAAACTGAAAACATTATTTCTCTTTATAAAAACAAAGATTTTTAGTACAAAATCATTTCTAACGTATTGTTATATAATTATAACAACCTGTATAATGTACTGTAACGTAATTAAGAAAGTTGTGTTAGTCACAAACAGAATTATCACCGTTGCACACCACTATAGAAAAATTATTCTGATAATTCTGTATTATCAGAGTGATGTGCAACAGTGATAATTCTGTTTGTACTGTATGTATTACTAAAGCTTTACACTGAATTAAAACTGAGTGTGATTAATAAAAACGAAAAGTTAATTTAAACAATACTAGAGTTTAATGACAAACACTGTAGGGTACTATAAAATTAACTTCAAACTGATATCCGTTTTCTCGGTGCTAAACTGAAGTCGTTTAAGATTCATAAGCTGAATACAATTATTTTGTCTTCTGTTTCGGTCCACTTTAGAATAGTCTCAAATGCGTCAAAAGCTTTTGCTGCCGTCGGTGGTTTTGAATTAGTAGCATTCTCGCCGTCTTCATCTGAATCGGTTTTGTTTTCATTACGTTCACTTAACGACTTAATTATCTCTTCATCGGTTAATAACTGAAAACCGGGATTGGCTTAATCCACCTTTAGCCAATTCTTTGTTTATCGATTGTAAGTCTGTATTCATTTATTACAGTATGATACAGTACTGTAATAATTTTTAGTATACAATTTTTTATGTTTAATAAATATCCAGTACGCCTACACGTGTCCAATACATTACTGTACGGTACAGTACATAATTGTACTTTTTATTGAGTTCGGATAACAGATCGTTCAGTTAATGGATGTTCAGATAATAGATTCATAAGCTGAATACAATTATTTTGTCTTCTGTTTCGGTCCACTTTAGAATAGTCTCAAATGCGTCAAAAGCTTTTGCTGCCGTCGGTGGTTTTGAATTAGTAGCATTCTCGCCGTCTTCATCTGAATCGGTTTTGTTTTCATTACGTTCACTTAACGACTTAATTATCTCTTCATCGGTTAATAACTGAAAACCGGGATTGGCTTAATCCACCTTTAGCCAATTCTTTGTTTATCGATTGTAAGTCTGTATTCATTTATTACAGTATGATACAGTACTGTAATAATTTTTAGTATACAATTTTTTATGTTTAATAAATATCCAGTACGCCTACACGTGTCCAATACATTACTGTACGGTACAGTACATAATTGTACTTTTTATTGAGTTCGGATAACAGATCGTTCAGTTAATGGATGTTCAGATAATAGATACTCTACTGTATTGGTGAAATCTTGCTTTATGTTTAACAGCAGATGTTAGATCAATGTTCCAATATATGTTGACACTAGGACCATGTGAATGTCACTGTTGAGTAAATCAAGAAGTAATTATGACGTTACTTAATACTTTGTTCTGTCAAGTTTTGATCCTTTTTATATGATACTGTTAGGCAACCCCCAAAAGTAGATGTAATAAGTGTAGACAAGTTTTTAATATCTGTCTATATATCAGTGGCGGCTGGTGTTGTGGTTGCAGCGTTGCACAACCACTAATATAGAATAACTAAACTACAAAATTATGTACAAAAACATTAAGCAACTAAAATTATCATAAATTTCAATGGAAAGCGTATTTGATCCTATGCGGTAATGTTCACATACAATTCAAATGTGGCGCGCAGCCTTGTGGTTGTAGGCCGTTTGCAACTTCAACAGTATATGGCAGAGCTTACTACACAAACATATGGCAGGACGTGCACTACTCTTCACGACTGCCCTATGTTCCCAATGTCAGCTAGGCGGTTGCAAAGTTTCTGTAACACTTCACTAGTAGCGCTGTAGTGCAACTTGTGTCATGAAATCAACACAGCCTTCTTGATTTAAAAGTTATGTCAGGTTTAGTGTTTACGCTGGTTCAAAGTAAACGTTATCTGTTGTTTGAAGTTATAAAATTATAGTAATAATTTTGTGTAACTGTGATTACAATAGTTTAATGTCTTTTAACTCATCTTCCATCCACTCAACCAACTACTGCAACCACCAAAAATTGGAACCACCAGCCGCCACTGCTAAATATATAATTATTTTATTAATACCTATCTACATGTATCATTATTTTATTATGTATTAAAAATTTGTGAAATATTCCTGGGAGCTGTTCCATACTACCAGATTCTCTCTTTTTTTCAATTCTTCCATTATTACTAGAAAGAATAAATATAAACAAGAAATTTTTGAAAGAAAACAAAATATAGTTAATTATGATTCTAGGAGAGCAGTCACCATTGAAATACAACAGTAAGCTAATGAACAGCATTTGGGGTCAGTACAACAGGTACTCAGTTCACAACCTCAAAAAGAACGCTGATGCCAAGCAGGTTCTTCTTTGGGCGGAGCAGCGCCTGTAAGTAACTAAGACTTTTTTGTGAACATACAACAGATGATTGTTAGGCTTATTTTTCAGTGTGGAGGATATATTTTTGCAGACACAATATCAATAATTTGTTTAAATATAAACAAGGCCCAATGTTAATAAGCAAACAGATAACTCATTATAACGGTTTTTATTTTTTTAATATTTTTAATTTCATATTTTTTACTTTATTTATAGCTTTTTAATTACAGCAAAAGTTAACAGTTAAGAAATACAAACATTAAAGAAAAATATTTTTGCTAAAAAAATTGTAAATATCTAAACGCAATCAGTATAATATTGCACCAGTGGAATCTTAAAGCAGGGCAGAAGAGCATCTGTATTCAGTAGACATGAAGATTCTTCTGATGGTGTAAGGGTGTTCAAAGTTGGATAGAGTGTGCAGTGGGGATGTGCAAATGATAATGGATGTAGAGAAACTTGAAAGCATAGTTCAGTGTTGTAGAACAGTGCAGTCTATTTCACTGCTTGATTCTCAGTGTGGCACAATGTACACTACTATCAGTGTCATCAAACTATAGTACTTGGTGTCAGTTACTATTCCTACACTCAGTGGTGCCTACAGGGGGAGGGGATCATGTCGCCATTGGCGACATTTAGAAAATTTTGAGGGATTTTTTTTTTACTATTGCATGAAAAATCTTCCCCAATTTTACAAAACTGTAAAAAACTTATAATGGACACATATCAGACACACAATAAATCTACCCAGTTGACTTTTTTGAATGGGCTGTAGACGCAGTGTGCACGGAAAAAAGGATCTAGTCTTCTACTCGATGCTTCAAACAGGCTACAGATCGAGTTCAAGGTATCACGTTTTGTTCATATTATGATAATGTAATTTTCAAATACATTTTATTTTTTATTTACTGTATTAATAAAGTACAGTGTGCAATAGAACTTTATGTTTATATTTTTATTTATATTGCTTTCTGGTACATTTTAGCACACTACGAAAAGGTCCAAAAACAGACTGAAATTTTTATAACATTTTATCGACAAAAACAGATTTAAGTGAGATGTGTAAGTTGCAAAACTAAGTATCTTTTCAATAAAGTCACAGAGTACTGGTATTGTAAAACAAATCATGTTTTACTGAAAATATTAATTTGTGATTTATTATTAGAAATCCTAATTTTGTTAGTTTATAACTACCTACAATCAATATATCTTTTCGGTAAAAGGTAATATTTTGTAATAGTTTTGAGTTAGAAACCCCAGCCTTTGCTCGATTATGTATGAAATTTTACTGTAAAAGAGAGAAAAGGTCTTGTCAGAAAAATGGGGGATCGGCACCCCTGCCTACACTGACACTGTTCAAACAGTTCTTGCTGAAGTAGAAATACGCTAGAAACATAGAGAGAGAGAGAGAGAGAGAGAGAGAGAGAGAGAGAGAGAGAGAGAGAGAGAGAGAGAGAGAGAGAGAGAGAGAGAGAGAGAGAGAGAGAGAGAGAGAGAGAGAGAGAGAGAGAGAGAGAGAGAGTAAATGTTAAACATTGACAAAGTGGAAAATAAAATATATGTTTGGTGTATGAACATTATGCGACAAAACAGATTCTGAATCATAATCAGACGTTATAACGACTAGAAAGGGATTGGGTGTTGTAATTGTAAAAGTGTTGTAATCGTGTCGGGCGTTACCTCCGCGCACTTTTGTTACTTACTCTGTTGACTGGATCCTCTGCAGTGATGTAGTCCTGTAATACAACTTAAAACTATGCTTTTGTGGGCGCCACTTGGAAACGTTTGTTCCAAGAAAAATTAAATGTGATTGATAAAATTTTTAAATCTACGAAAAAATTTAAACAAGTCAGTTTAGCTTTGAAAAAATCAGTTAAGTTTAATGATCCTTTAAAGATAA
Source organism: Magicicada septendecula (assembly GCA_034769895.1). Lineage (NCBI taxonomy): Eukaryota > Metazoa > Arthropoda > Insecta > Hemiptera > Cicadidae > Magicicada > Magicicada septendecula. The sequence continues at coordinate 46,618,676 of CM068370.1, read as the reverse complement.
CAAACAAATCGTCTGAAGGACTATCATTGATAAAAATTATAAAATTGCAGAGAAAAAAATTTTACAAGTTATTATTATTGACAAATTTTTTATATGTCCAATCAAGTATCGGCTAGTATTTCAGATTCTGACTCAGTTGACAAGCATGAGTTTAATATATGAAAAAACTTTAATCTCAGGACGTGACTCCTTTGAACTACCAAGACATATCAATTAGATGCCTTACAAGAAAAAAAACTAAGTGATTTGAAGGTGTATGTGTGGCGTGTAAAGTACAACTGTGTGATAATTGTAACCAGGTAACAAAGATTTTAATTTTGGTAAACTCACGTTCCAATGGTCGTTTATTCTCTCACTGGACACTTCCTTCGGGTAGTTTCTCGATCTCGCCTCTTCGGGTGTACACTGAAGCTATTTAAAGTCAATTTTTCCGATCGTTACTTTTTCCGCACTTTTTGTCAAAACGTTTGGCAGTAAAATCTCGTTCAAACGCCGCCACTACGAATCATCTGCTTAGCGTTGATTCAGAAATCTGCCACCGCAGCGCTGACTCCCATGCAGTTTTGAGGAAGGCTCAGTGTATTGTTTTGTTTACGTTCGGGGGAATTATTTGTCACGTTAGTCAGTCAATGCGAACACAGCAGAATTCGTTCTCTATTAAATGTTGGGACCCTCCTGGGCCGTCGACGTTCTGGCTGCGTGCTTTCTATTAGAATTTGCCGTATCGCTGCTCTATTTCAGCGATACTTTTTGGCGTATACTCTCGTTGAGGTTAAGTCAGTCGGGTATGTCTATGTACGGGAAAAGCCTTCCTGCCGTGTCTTGTCGATTTTTCGCCTCTCGGTCTCGCCTTAGCTGCGTTGATCAGTGTTGTGTGAGATGCATCAGCTCTGGCGTTCAATCTTCAAGTGTTTCTCGGTCAAATTTTGTCTCGCTTTTATACTAAATCGGGATGACTGTTTTCGTCGACTTCCGGTATATTTGTGTAAAATTCTTTCTAGATTGTTCGAGAATAAACGAAATGGAATGTCATAGAACAATTTTCACTTCCGTAGAAGCTTTTAGAACGAATTTCTTATTCTTCATACAATGGATATTTCAAAATTTACACTGGTATTTATCAAACAGTTTCACATTAGTACTTACAATTTGTATGCCATTAATGTATTTAAATTCCTCGTTTTTAACTGAATCTAGCGATACTAAATATGATTGGTATCTAATTAACTTAAGTCTAAAAAACATTACAATTTATAACCTTCACCTTGAGTTGTAGTCATTAAAAACTCAATATTTATAATAAAAATTGTTGTGGAGTTATAAAGTTCCCTTCACAAGCTGGACATCTACTACTACTACTCTCCTACAACAAAATAAACAAATTTTAACATCAATAAAACACAAATAAATACAATTTTATATGGCCTCTGCTCATGGCCTATGTTCTTGTCAATTTTCTAATACAATGATTAGTCTTTTTCCTTAATATATGTATTATTTCACCACTATACACACAGAGTTTATTATTTTGTCTATCTTTTGTGATACCTGGTTACTTGGTACATATATTATATTTATCACAAGATGACATAGCATCATTGATTGTCTTGAGATGTCATTTTCTATGGTGTGACAAATCTCACTCTAATTAGTTAAATTCTTTTAGAATTGACTTTACTTTCAACTGAGTTTATTTCTTATTAAGGTATTTTGATGTACTGTACCTTTCTATCTTATTTTGGTTAGTATTATGTAAGTATTTTGCCAGATATGATTATTTTTGTACTGAATAGTTGGCTTCAGCCATACATGGTATAAGTAAATATTTTGCTGACTTGACTATTACAATGTTAAAGTTGGTCAGGTATATTAGTATAGTTGCTTTATATCATATTACAGCTTTCTAATACAGTTTGGTTGCATTTTGGCAACATTAAATTCATAAATTATACAATATTAGATGCCTATTACATGTTTTTAGTTAACACTGTTTTTGGCTATTTTGGCTGCTTTTTATTCATTTGACAGCTTCCTTTATTTAAGATAAATTGTTCACTATTGTCTGCTTGACAATTACATATAGTTTTTATTTAAATCTGATGATAATTAATTTTTCCATGAAATCTTGGTGTATGGTCTCAAATCCAACACATTAATATTTTTTGTCATTGCAAATATACAATTTTTATTTTAACTTAAACTCTTTCTAATAATGTATTTAAGTCATTTAATACATTTATTTTATTTACATCACATAATATAATAATGGATCATGTCCATTTATCCACAAAAAATAGTTTTTAATACTATATTCATAGTTATAAAACTTAATAATTATTGACTTCATTCTGGTAGATTCTGACATTATTTCTCTCTCTGGTAGTGTCTTATGGTTTTTTCACACTTATTCACATTAATAATATATATGGGGTTTTGTCTTAGTCATAGTTTGGTCATTTTTTCGAGTTGATAGAAATAATTATTATACAAAATTACACAATTTTTTGGGACTACTTGGGTTCGATACTGTTCACTTCACTTTCCTCCTATGCTAACTTACTATATAAATGATTTCTTTTTATGGAACGTTCTGTGACGCTACATATGCCTCACCGTTAAAGTTGATAATTTTGGAAAAACATATCTTTGGTTTTGATGAAATTATCATCTCTATAATAACCCTTTATTAGCTTCTTTATATCTCATTCTTTTATCTTATAATTAAATTCCTGTACTTCTCCTTTAATATATTAATCCAACTCAATATTCCTAGTTCGTTCTTTGTCATATCACCTATTCCTTTCCTTTTTACCTTGATGTTTTATAATTAATCTTTGATATAAATCCCTATCAATTCCCTAACTTACATAGAGGGTTGGGAGTCAGAGTGGCTCGCTATGGCATACATTCTCTGTCCCTTCCTGTCTATAACTACTGAAATCAGAGGCAACACATCCCTGTTCAGAAAATAATAATTGCACCTTTGCAACAAATAATAATAATAATAATAAAAAAAACAATATCATAGGCTCCTACACATAAATTCCCTTTCTTAAACTCTTCTGATTAATTCACAATTATATTAATATATCGTTCTCCGCAGGTTAAAATTATCGTTTAAAATCATTCAATGTTAATAGCTATATTCATATTCATCATTACCTCCTTATGTAACACACTGTTTTCCTCTCCTTTTTTTTTTTTTCATTTATCATTTCCATTTAGTATCAAATATATATGACAGTATTTCTCCTTCTTTTCTCCTTTACTAAGTGTCCATCTTGTAATATTTATTAATAATAATCTCTCTCCTTCTCTAAGTACGGGTAAGCTGGTAAATATACGTTGACATGGCTATTGGAAATAAATCTTGCCTATGGTGGAATGTGTCCATCTCGTAATATTTATTAATAATAATCTCTCTCCTTCTATAAGTACGGGTAAGCTGGTAAATATACGTTGACATGGCTATTGGAAATAAATCTTGCCTATGGTGGAATGTGTCCATCTCGTAATATTTATTAATAATAATCTCTCTCCTTCTATAAGTACGGGTAAGCTGGTAAATATACGTTGACATGGCTATTGGAAATAAATCTTGCCTATGGTGGAATGTGTCCATCTCGTAATATTTATTAATAACAATCATTATACAATAATATTTATATTTATTTAAAAATCTCTACCTCCTTTCTAATTATGGCTAAGTTAAAAAATTCACGTTGACATGTTTAGTCAAGGTACCTTCTCTATGATGCTGTATTTGACTTGGGTCTTTGGTCATGGTACTTGGTTACTGATTGAGTATTCGACTTGCGATTTTCTAATCATGGTACTTTTTTAATGAAGTCTGGTTATACGTTCCTTTTACCTTGTTCCTAATTGTGTCAGTTACCTCGTAGGTATTGTTTTCATGTTTGATAATATTTGGGTTATATTTGTCAGTTTGGGTTAATTACCTTGATTATTTCAACCCCTTTTGGTTGTGTTCCTTATATTATATTTTTATTTATCATTCCCATTCCTTTTTAATCCCTTCTCTTTTCAATATTCGACCTTCGATGTTTATCACCTCTACTCCTTCAAATGCCTGGTCTATGACATTTATTCTGGACGATTGGTTTCATGGCCTTACCATCTCATCACATGTTTGGGCCATAATTTTTCTGCATAGCGGAATTCCTCCTCTCTCTCACTTTCATTTTGGGGATCATTATCTGGTTCTCGGCCAGTTTCTGCCAATACATGGTTTACATAAAATACTCGGGGTTTTTCGTCATTATTTACCTGGTTATGCTGTAATGAAAAACCCGGGTTTTCGTGAACTGTTCGGGGTCTTTCGTCATTACTTACCTGGGGCCTATTCTCTTGATTCCTTTTCTTTCTTATTTCTCTTATTGCCTGAGCGTATTTTTCTATAAGCTGGCCCATTCGTTCCTCATAATTTTCCTTCTTTTTGGAATGTATCTTTTTTCTAGGCACGCTTACCTTAAAAGTATTTTGGCCTATGATTTTCTTTGTAATACACTCTTTCTTTTTGTCCCTTTTCATTAAATTCTGTTTATATTCTTTCATATAACTCCTTTCTCTGTGGTCAGTGACCGGGGGGTTAAGTATATTAATTAAACCGCCTTGAGTCATTTCTCCTATTTCCTTTGTATACTCCCTGTTTGTTTTTCTCGGTCTGTCCAATCTATTAGCTATGTTTTGTTCCGTTTCTACTGTTTCTTTCTCCATGGTTTCAGGACCGGTATTATTTTCTGGAAAACAACGAAATAGAATCTGTAATCCTTCTACCTGTTCCTCCATTACCTCGACCTCCCTGTCATTGTCAGTTTTACTCTCCTCAATTTTTTCGTCTACTATTTCGTAATTTGCATTATTATTTTTCGTAACGGACTCTACCCATTTTTGAGTTTCCTCCCTCAAGGATGCTCTCCACTTTTCACCTTCCTCCCGAATTTTCTGTATTTGTTTTTCATTCTCCTCTCTCTCTTTCCGTCTATTCTCTCTCAGGGATTCTCTCCATCTTTCACTCTCCTCTCTCTCTTTCTGTCTCTCCTCCCTATCTTCCTGTCTGTTTCTTCTTATAGATTCTATTATTTCCTCCTTATTTTCCTTCATTCTTTGGAGTATCATCATTAATATATTCGCGTCAACACTCCCTGTTATTTTTACTAGTTCGGGTTTTTTCGTTTGTTCTCCCATTTGTATGGGTCTTTCTCCTTTTCCTTTTGTTTGCGACATCTCGATCTGTTGGTAGTTGCCGGGCTTGTTCCGTCTTTTTCAAGTCTCACTAGTTGGGCTGCCAATTTATAACGACTAGAAAGGGATTGGGTGTTGTAATTGTAAAAGTGTTGTAATCGTGTCGGGCGTTACCTCCGCGCACTTTTGTTACTTACTCTGTTGACTGGATCCTCTGCAGTGATGTAGTCCTGTAATACAACTTAAAACTATGCTTTTGTGGGCGCCACTTGGAAACGTTTGTTCCAAGAAAAATTAAATGTGATTGATAAAATTTTTAAATCTACGAAAAAATTTAAACAAGTCAGTTTAGCTTTGAAAAAATCAGTTAAGTTTAATGATCCTTTAAAGATAACAAACAAATCGTCTGAAGGACTATCATTGATAAAAATTATAAAATTGCAGAGAAAAAAATTTTACAAGTTATTATTATTGACAAATTTTTTATATGTCCAATCAAGTATCGGCTAGTATTTCAGATTCTGACTCAGTTGACAAGCATGAGTTTAATATATGAAAAAACTTTAATCTCAGGACGTGACTCCTTTGAACTACCAAGACATATCAATTAGATGCCTTACAAGAAAAAAAACTAAGTGATTTGAAGGTGTATGTGTGGCGTGTAAAGTACAACTGTGTGATAATTGTAACCAGGTAACAAAGATTTTAATTTTGGTAAACTCACGTTCCAATGGTCGTTTATTCTCTCACTGGACACTTCCTTCGGGTAGTTTCTCGATCTCGCCTCTTCGGGTGTACACTGAAGCTATTTAAAGTCAATTTTTCCGATCGTTACTTTTTCCGCACTTTTTGTCAAAACGTTTGGCAGTAAAATCTCGTTCAAACGCCGCCACTACGAATCATCTGCTTAGCGTTGATTCAGAAATCTGCCACCGCAGCGCTGACTCCCATGCAGTTTTGAGGAAGGCTCAGTGTATTGTTTTGTTTACGTTCGGGGGAATTATTTGTCACGTTAGTCAGTCAATGCGAACACAGCAGAATTCGTTCTCTATTAAATGTTGGGACCCTCCTGGGCCGTCGACGTTCTGGCTGCGTGCTTTCTATTAGAATTTGCCGTATCGCTGCTCTATTTCAGCGATACTTTTTGGCGTATACTCTCGTTGAGGTTAAGTCAGTCGGGTATGTCTATGTACGGGAAAAGCCTTCCTGCCGTGTCTTGTCGATTTTTCGCCTCTCGGTCTCGCCTTAGCTGCGTTGATCAGTGTTGTGTGAGATGCATCAGCTCTGGCGTTCAATCTTCAAGTGTTTCTCGGTCAAATTTTGTCTCGCTTTTATACTAAATCGGGATGACTGTTTTCGTCGACTTCCGGTATATTTGTGTAAAATTCTTTCTAGATTGTTCGAGAATAAACGAAATGGAATGTCATAGAACAATTTTCACTTCCGTAGAAGCTTTTAGAACGAATTTCTTATTCTTCATACAATGGATATTTCAAAATTTACACTGGTATTTATCAAACAGTTTCACATTAGTACTTACAATTTGTATGCCATTAATGTATTTAAATTCCTCGTTTTTAACTGAATCTAGCGATACTAAATATGATTGGTATCTAATTAACTTAAGTCTAAAAAACATTACAATTTATAACCTTCACCTTGAGTTGTAGTCATTAAAAACTCAATATTTATAATAAAAATTGTTGTGGAGTTATAAAGTTCCCTTCACAAGCTGGACATCTACTACTACTACTCTCCTACAACAAAATAAACAAATTTTAACATCAATAAAACACAAATAAATACAATTTTATATGGCCTCTGCTCATGGCCTATGTTCTTGTCAATTTTCTAATACAATGATTAGTCTTTTTCCTTAATATATGTATTATTTCACCACTATACACACAGAGTTTATTATTTTGTCTATCTTTTGTGATACCTGGTTACTTGGTACATATATTATATTTATCACAAGATGACATAGCATCATTGATTGTCTTGAGATGTCATTTTCTATGGTGTGACAAATCTCACTCTAATTAGTTAAATTCTTTTAGAATTGACTTTACTTTCAACTGAGTTTATTTCTTATTAAGGTATTTTGATGTACTGTACCTTTCTATCTTATTTTGGTTAGTATTATGTAAGTATTTTTCCAGATATGATTATTTTTGTACTGAATAGTTGGCTTCAGCCATACATGGTATAAGTAAATATTTTGCTGACTTGACTATTACAATGTTAAAGTTGGTCAGGTATATTAGTATAGTTGCTTTATATCATATTACAGCTTTCTAATACAGTTTGGTTGCATTTTGGCAACATTAAATTCATAAATTATACAATATTAGATGCCTATTACATGTTTTTAGTTAACACTGTTTTTGGCTATTTTGGCTGCTTTTTATTCATTTGACAGCTTCCTTTATTTAAGATAAATTGTTCACTATTGTCTGCTTGACAATTACATATAGTTTTTATTTAAATCTGATGATAATTAATTTTTCCATGAAATCTTGGTGTATGGTCTCAAATCCAACACATTAATATTTTTTGTCATTGCAAATATACAATTTTTATTTTAACTTAAACTCTTTCTAATAATGTATTTAAGTCATTTAATACATTTATTTTATTTACATCACATAATATAATAATGGATCATGTCCATTTATCCACAAAAAATAGTTTTTAATACTATATTCATAGTTATAAAACTTAATAATTATTGACTTCATTCTGGTAGATTCTGACATTATTTCTCTCTCTGGTAGTGTCTTATGGTTTTTTCACACTTATTCACATTAATAATATATATGGGGTTTTGTCTTAGTCATAGTTTGGTCATTTTTTCGAGTTGATAGAAATAATTATTATACAAAATTACACAATTTTTTGGGACTACTTGGGTTCGATACTGTTCACTTCACTTTCCTCCTATGCTAACTTACTATATAAATGATTTCTTTTTATGGAACGTTCTGTGACGCTACAACGTGCAGACAGCAAACTAATGTTAAAAACCTTTTAACTGAGAATAAGTCTCGTTATTTATACAGTGTAGTCATAGTCTTATCAAGAGAAAAAAAACTACAGCCAATGAGGATAGCACAAAGGGTAAAGGTTGTAATCGCTGGAGATGTTTTCCTCGCAATATCAGTTGGTGGTGTGAAAACATGCAAGCACACATGCATGCATGTATGCATTGTACATACACAACACTAACATATTCATCACACACACACAGACACACACACACACACACACACACACACACACACACCACAAATGGTACAGATATGATAGAGATAAACTCAAATGTGGGCACTGACTTAAGTTAAATACGAATGCACATTAATATATTTGCTGGTACCATAATGATGTTAATAGTTTTTGTATGAGTTTTTAAATTATAGTGTACTTATCAATAAAGCAATAAAAACCTACAGTGTCAAGCAGGGTCAAACACTGATTATCTGTTGACCACATTATATTACCAGGAGACAGTTATATAAGTATTTTTCATACACTGTACTACATAATTCTCTAATTTGGATTCACTTGTTTATCAATTACACATTATTTTATGCTAAAAACATTTTTTTGATCAGTATAATCAGTGATATTTAAAAACAGTGTACAATGTCATCAGATTCCAAACTAGTACGTCTGTTGCTAAGTGCAGCAGTCCTAAATGAATTGCTTGTAATGGAAAATTCTTGCATACTCTTGTGCTGTAATCCAATTTTAAAAATGGTTTCCACATTGTTTTTTATTGTATGTTGTAATTTTAGTTTAAAGAGAAATAGTTTGAATTTCATTTGTAAGTGATGACAATGATGAGGAGAATTATGAGAGTAATAATCAGGGCCGGATTAAGGTATCTTGGCGCCCTAGGCTAATTATATTTTAGCCCCCCCCCTAACTACCCATAGGCTACTCTTAAGTTTATTTCCAAGGGGCTGAATGAACCTTTAAACCCTACAATATATTTCTTAGTTAGGAGTATTTCAAATATCTTACTGTTTTTGGAAATAGTCTCAAAAATTGAAAACTGAGGCTATTTTTCAGAGATTGTTTTAGAGTTAAACCTTCAACCATTTATAGTTTGTATGGCTTTTATAAGGAAAAAATTAACTAAGTAGTTACATAATTATAACAGTTTTATTAAGAGACACATTTAACATTATTTACACAAAGAAGACAATCTTGTGGATTTGTTAAGACTCATGTAAAGTTCAAGCTAGATTCTTTTTTTTCACTTTTGATTGAGCAAACGTTTTAATCACCTCATTGAAATCAAGTCCTTGCAGAAAGTCACTTTCAATGAACAAGAGGGCTACACTGGTCAGTTTATCCTGGCGCAAATTTGAGCATAAATAATTCTTCACTCTCTTCAAACGTGGTCGCCAATTCCACGAAAGTCGGGCGGCAGCATAGTTCTATGAGCGCCGGCCGCCGATGACTCATAACTGGAGAAAACAGTTTGCAAAGCACTTTTCAATTATTTTTGTACAGTTTTACTATAATTTCTCGCAAACAGACGCCTGTGTTCAAAATGTACTCACATTTTTATCTTTGTAATTTATTATCAATTTTACATTTAGCTGTAAAATTTTATTATTTTTAGCTAAAATTTTGTGTCCCCCAAAGTGCCGTGCCCTAGGCTACAGCCTAGTCAGCCTAATGGTTAATCCGCCCCTGGCAATAATAACAAAACTTCAGTCAGTATATAGGTATAATTTTTTAACAGCTGAATTACATGTACACAACATAATTGTCATTCCAAGATGTTAAAAATCTGTCAGTCTGTAGAAACATCCTGAATTAGTCTAAACTCTACAGCAGTCATAGGTAACCTTTGAATTTATGGGGGTGCATATTGTAATGTGACATAACAAGAGCCCCAAAATAATCAACCAATATAATCCAAATAAAAAAGTCAGAATAACTGTACTCAAATATTTAACCATGTAAAATAAAAGTACAACACAAAAAAGTAATAAATAAGAAACCATGTACTGTATATAATAAGACAAAACTTGTGAAAGGTGCATAAGTGAAAAGTGGAAAAAAGTGGAATACGAGGATGATCATTAATCACACAGATAAGACTGTGGAAATCAATGATCCCTCCAATTATCTTAAGTGTAAGAAACCAAATAGGTCGATACGAGAAAAACAACTTGTAAAGGCATTATAAAGTAACAGACGTACTAAATGTCAGAGTGTAAACAAACAATTGTAGTAGTGTAGTATTAGTTATTGAAGGTTTTATAGTTATTTAAAGTTATTTTAGTTATGGTTTTTAAAGAGAAGGCATTAGCAGTGCTTAACTATGTTTATTTTCTTTTATTTAGGTCGATGCCAATAATTTTTATCATTCATGAATCACTTGTAAAAGATTAGAAGAAGTGTATTAAGCCTATAGGGAAAATAGGAAGTGTATGTTATTACATAATACCAAAAGATACCTAAATAGAGGCCCATGTAAACAATATATTAATGGTCCACTATAGTTAACTGCATGGAAGTAGTATCGTCAAGGTCACACCGCTAACTTACAGCGTTGCCACTGTGAAATTACTTTTATCTATCACAAATACAAATACATATTTTATTTCCACCTACCTGTTAAAAAAAAACATTTTCTGGGTCCAAGATCCGGTCGCACGAACGTAAGATGCAGGTATGGTTTAAAGGTTAGTTAAATCATTTGCGTAACTCATTTTTGAAGAGAATTAATGCATTTTATTTTTTAACTTTTAGCAACTCTGTTAGATCTTTACTCAAAATTAGAAAACATATATACAGCATAATAATTTCTTGTTGTGTTATTCATTCCATGACTACAAGTACTACTTTGACCTTACACTAGTATCTTACCTTAATTTAAAGTACAGACATCAGACTGCCCAGTCTGCCTTTTCACTCACACACACACACTATATTAAAACCTTACCCCTTATTTTTATTTACAAAACTCATTTTCGATCTAACTGTTCACTACCGAGACTCCGGCCGGACATGTGTTTTGTTCACCGATTCAATGCCTAACTAACATGTCTATTGAACACTTCACTTCACTCGTTATAAATTTGGACAGTCCATTAATTCCTTGGGTCCCGGTCGGTATGAAAGCGGTATTATATTGAGTTGTTCACATTTTATAAAGTTCAGCCGACCGGGCCCACGCGTCACTATCTGCGTCTGTAAGCGAACTGCCAAGAGCGTCTCTATGCTCACTGCCAACTAGATTGCGTCTCTCAAGGTGGAAAACAATGCCTGCTATTTAATTGTCACTGTTGTGTCCCATTCAACACACATAGTTTTTTGTGTGTTTGTCGTGGACGACATTTGGTCAGCAGTGGTTGACGTCACAAAAAAGGTTGGGCTTAGACTCACATTCTCCAGCATGGTCAAGGAAGCGAACAGAGATTCTTCTCTAAGCCATTTTTTAGTTTTACAATTCGGCGTCGGTCTGCGCACCGGCTTGTATGGTGCGTTTGGGCGCACTGCCACACACCCGTAAGGTTCTTAGAATTGACGCCCTGGTGCATTCTTTTGTAATGATCACACAACTGATACTGCGTACTGTTCCTTTGTTAGTGCACTGTTTTAATTCAACACGTGGACTGGTCACAGATGGAAATTATATTTATGAATATTTTTTAAAAACCCCAAAAATTTAATAAAATCAAAATCCCTCCAAATTCGTCACGTTACAATACCCCCCCCCCAATGAGATATCTTCTGCCGAAACAGAAGAAATCTCATTGCTAAAACCCCTAAGAGGACCGGTGAGGAACTGGTGCCAACAACCCCCTTTAGCTCTTATACTTCATGGGTAAACAACCCCCCTGGCTCGGCGACTATGGCCGCATCTGAACAAGATCACTGGACTTCTCTGTGCGAGATCCCAACACCGTAAAATCGAACAGATACGCACCACAGCGCACCTCACCTTCTAACATGTAGCCCCAAAATCCAAATCCCTGGCTTTATATCAGGCCAGATCCTCAACCGATATGTTCCCCCTTCTCATGCACACTGGGCTGCCTTTAGCAGTTACTGGGCTCGCACACACACTTATAACTACATCCCATCAAATCTTGTTACATTTAGGAATTTTCTTTACATTGAAACCAAGTTTCAAAATCAAAATACAAATCTTTTATCTAAACTGAATACTTCTCTTCATTATTTTTTATCATTAGAAAATAAACAAGTTGAACATTTATTAAAAACATGAACATCCTTATCCTAACATGTGATTATACCTATATTCTAAAAAATACAATTCAATAAAAACACTATTAATACACACAAATAATAATATAATCAGAGTTCAAAACATCAATTGGATGGCAGGCAAAAATCCTAAAATTTTTTTTTCAAGAAATTCAAAAAATTTAAACTTATTAAAATAATTTTTTCTCAATATTGAAATTATTTAAAATTATTCAAATTAATTAAAAGCAAAATCGACATTACTTCCTTGCCAAAACGGGTCTAGTATAGAACATCACCCATCAGCTGATCAAACTGGGTCAAGTCAAGAACCTTGACCTACATAAGTTATACACAAGTTACATCTGAAAATACATTGAACATCTTTAAACTTCTATCTTTAAACACAACAATACAATAAAATAAAACATTTAAAATAACACAATATTATTATGATCAAGAATAAAATTAATATTTAAATTACTCAAAATAAACACTTTATAACTTTACATTTTCAAATTTTATTAAAATTGTCACTTGTTTCAATCAAAATTTATACTGTTATTATAACTCTCTTTTCTTTACTATTCTTAATCTCCATTAGTTTGGGTGATTTAATTACTCATAATGACTTGCTTTGCCACTTGGCATTTATACATATATAATCTTTACCTCTCTGACTCTAATACCACTAACAACTTTAACTATCATGACACCCATCTTTATCAAAATATCTATCAAACAATCTCTAGACCCAACTTACTACTAAACTCAATTCACATCATTCTCTCGATATATAAAAAAATACTCTCTAACCCTCTGTACTTAGGATATGTGTTCCCCCCCCAAAAGCTCATTCCCTTAATGTGGTCCCTGGATTCTACCTAAGGCAACCCCTTCCCGCCAATCGGTCCCTTCCCGTCACAACCTTTTTGTTGCGGACTCCTACACTACACTATCCCCTCTTACAAAATTACCATCCCCAAATCACCATTCTCATTACCTCACTTCAACTACAAAATAACTTCATCATTTATAAATATCAATCATTGCTCTACATATATTCCCCATATCTACTGTGTCAACATCAATACTTCTCAAATTCTACATAACATTAATTCATAACAACATTTTCATCTCTATCACCACTTTAACTTCAACTTGGACTGATATACATGTCCCAACAAAATATTGATCACCCAAAATCTATCTTTTACTATCTTTCACAAATCATTTAAAATTCTTAAATATATCAATTCAGTCTATCATTCAAATAAAATCTTTTATCACATTAACATCATATTGAACATTAATTACCTTGGAAATTGGCAAACATTAATAAGTGACATTTTACAGCGGATCAGCTGACTTTCTTAGCAAGGTGGATGACCTTACTACAAACACATTTCAAAATTATAGAAATTACATGAAATACATATTTTTATCAATCCTTATATCTAACATACTACACATCATTGTTTCCCCCTTCTCTGACTCTGGTACCATTATGTAAACCGCCTGCCGGTCGGTCTAGGTATTTACTTTGTTATAAACACATTTCAAAATTATATAGCTTACATATTCCTTTAATCCCTACATTCCTAACACAATAAAATAAAACATTTATGAGACAGAATAAACATAGTATAATAAACATATGCACACCTATTTATCAAATCATAATACAAGCATTTAATTAGAGCAAAAGTGAGTTATCATTTTACATTACAAAATTTAAATTTGTTGCTCACCTGAGCAACCCCCCATCCACACACACTATTGTTTTTTAATTATCGTTTCTATTTAAATCAATTATCTCAAATTATTTTCATTATTGAAGTTAAAATTCTTTTCACATCTGTAAACACTTTATTATATTTCATTGGTATTATCAAATTTATACTTACAGTACATAATTCACCTACTGACATAAACACAAAATATATACACACCATACACACCAATATCTCCACGTAACCTCTGAAACATTTAATCACAGTGTTATTTCATACAAAACAATTTATCATTTATTTATTAATTAATTATCAAATTCAACTCTCATAAAACAATTTAAATCCATTAGAAAACTCAATTACACAACATTTAAATTTCAATCAAAAATGTTCAAACATTTCAAATTATCTTAATTAAATTAATTATTGAAAATACAAGTTCCATTGCTATCAAAACAATTACAATTCGCCAATTACTGTCTTCAAAATTAATTTTGTTATTTATTTAGGTTGCAAAATATTAATATTATTATTACGACAATTACCTACATACACATTGTTTACCTAACATTTTACAATACATACAATTAAATTCACTAAACATTTATTTACAAATCTTCATCATTGATTACTCAGTTATATCACACTTCAATGTCCAAGGTTGCGAGGTCTGCACCGTAAAATAAAATATTTAAAATTGTCCATTGATTGTTTTATAGTTTAACCTCCATCGTCAAAAATTAATCTTTGTTTCAAATAACAATTTTCAATTGGTTACACACATATGGCTATCTTGTGTGTCATAACCATAAAAATCAAATTCATTCGTTTTATCACAATAATCATGAACCAAGTCAACATTGTTTATTTCTGTCCAGTCTCCGTTAGTAATTATATTCAATATTGGGTCAGTTGTTTTTTCATCATAAATTAAATCATTATTGTTCAAACGCACTTCTAACATTTCTTTCAACTCATCATAAGCTCTCTTTAATTTATACAATTCTGTCTCTTTATCAATACACAATTCTCTATCTAACTCTCTCTCATCATAACACCATCTCATACTTTTAATATCATTCCACACAGAGGGTATTAACTTATACAAAAAAGGAAAACAACTTAAATCTTTCATTAAATAGGGTCTCTTGCCCTCCAATAATAACACTTGTGAACACTCTGGTTCATCACAAATAAGGGGAAAATTTACCCTCTGCCCCCATTCTACCACTATACTATCTTTCCACTTTCTCTCTGACTCATAAACACACATTAACATTCCATTATTACACTCTACAACTTCATCAGTACTCTCACTATTTATTTTCAACGTATCACTCTCTGATACTACCTTTTCAAATACGTTACCATTCTCAATATTATTTTTATTATTTTCGACGTCATTACTACTGTCTACTGTATCACCCCTTGATACCACATTTGATTCACATTTATTGTCTGCTTTATTGTCTATCACACACACACACTCTCTCTTGACTCATCTGTTTCTCTTTTTGTTTCACTACATATTGTGACGTTAAAAAATAGGCCGAAATATAAAATAAATAAGATCCACTGCCAGAACTTACCTGTACGCCATCAATTACTTACCATATCCAAATTTCACCAGAAGACCAAGGTCGCCACGATTATTTTTTATAGGATAAAATATCGAAAACCTTTACACTCCACCTTAATAAAACGGACAATTTTGCAATCTGACCCACCCAATTAATAACTCAGAAGATTCCGGTCCGTTAGACGAATTTCGCAACACAGAAATGAGAAAGTGGCAATGACGAAATAACTTAGACTAACACATTTTAGTGATTACATGAATGCTTTACTTACTAAGCACGGACATCCTTAATCCAAAAACCCCAAAGGAAAGAAAACATAAACTAAGTTGGTTACATTATTCTTATATTAACTATATACTTTTTACTCACAAAGTAGCCCAGCTCTGCTCATTCACTCGATCACACCCCATACAAACCCTTTTTCAAATGTTATAAAAAATTAGAAAAGAAAAAAATAGTTATTCTTTAAGGATCACGGTTTCGTTTTGCATTAGTTTGATATGCGCGAGGCCGGCCGAGCACGTGCTTTCGTTACGGTCACATTTTATGTTATTAGCTGCTCTCGAATCGTCACTGCACTGCACTGTTTGTAACACCGTTCAATTCCTCGGGTCCCGGTCGGTCTTCCTGAATTAATTACATCTTCCGGAAACTTGACCAACCGGGTCCGAAACAAAATATATACGTCTGTAGCGGAACTCTGTATCTCGTTGACCGCTTGGCGTCTCTGACTACTGTCGACTGTCACCTAGAACGTAACAGGTACATGTACCTGTTCCTGGATGGAAACTGGTTCTCTACCGCCACAATGTTTTCGTCGTCGCTCATGCTTTGCTGCTGTGTAACCATTTTATGCGTGGCATAGAGCTGATATCTGTGTGTGACCAGAGGACAATATTGGCTTCTGCTCTGCTGATGTCATTTAAGTGGGCCGGACTTAAAACAGCATTTCCGGGGGATCTTGAAGAAGACGACAAATATTAGTCTCTCTAGCCATCTTGGTTTTTTGTTAAAGCGTCCTTTTGAACGCGCTTGCGTGGGTATTCGCGCCTGTGCGTCGACACACTTGCAAAGTTCTTAGAATTTTGGTGGAGGTGAATTCTTCAGCCGTGTTACACCACTGATTGCGTTTCGCTTTGTTTCCAACTGTTTCTCAACACTGGTCTGTTATACGGACAAATACGTTGCACAATGACAATCCGCCCAAAAACGAAATAAATAAAAATATAAATATATGCCCCAAACGGTTAAAATAAAACACCCAAAATTTGACCCGCTACAATACCCCCTCGATGAGAATTCTGCTGTCCATGACAGAAGAAATCTCATCGATAAACCCCGAAGAGGACCGGAGAGGAACTGGTGCCTACAACCCCCTTGTTCTTAATCTCATGGGTACACGACCCCCCTGGCTCAGTGACCATGGACTCATCTGAACGAGATCACTGGACTTCTCTATAAGAGATCCCAACACCGAGAAATCGATCAGACTCGCACCACAGCCCACCTCGCCTTCTAACATGCTACCCCCAAAATCCTCAATCCCGGGCTAAAATTATCCCAGCTCCTCCGCCGATATGTTTCCCCTTTTTGCAAGCTGGGCTGCCTTTAGCAGATACTGGGCTCACACACTCTAACATTACATATTACCATAACACATAAGAATAAAACTTTCTTTTAAAATTTATCAAAAATTTAAAAAAATCAAAATTCAAAATTCAAAAAAAAATAATCTTTTATCCAAAATTCTCTTCCTGTTTTTTCTAATTTTTGTTTCAATGACTTAACCTAAACATTCCTATTAATACAAATACATCCTTACTCTAGCATGAGAACAATTTATAGCCTACCAATATAAAGCAATACAATAAAAGAAACATCATTAATACATACACAATAAAATGATCATTACTCAAAATATTCACTCGCTGGCAGGCGAAACATCAAAAAAAAAATTTTATTTTTTTTTCAAAAAAAATTTAAAATTTTCAAAATTTTAAAATTCAAAAAAAATTATTCATTAAATATTTATTAAATTTATTTATTAAATAACATTTATTAAAATTCTTCAAAGATTAGTTTGAATTAATCAAACAAACAAATTAAAATTGAATTCCTACTCTACAAGCTTAGTAGGTGTATGAACTCATCAGCTGATCATAACTAGGTCAAGTACAAAACCCTTGACCTACATATGTTATGTATGATTTCTGAAAACACTTTATATATGTGTAATATCCTACCTTGAAATACAAAACATAATAACATAAAGTATCTAAAACAAACAAAATATTATTATACATAATAAACAGATTGACATTTAAATTATTTAAAACAAACAATTCTTGACTTTACATTATTTTCACTTCTATCAAAATTCTGTCACTGGTTGAAAAAAATAAACAATTGCATATTCTTTATCATGAATCTCTCTTTCTTTTCAACAATCTTACTTTAATATACTGTGGGTGATGTAAATTATTTATTCTCATTTTTCTGTACTAGATTTCTATACCTATATAAACTTTCTCCCTCTGACTCTAATATTCATCAACTCAATTATCATGACACCCATCTCTATCAAAAATATCTACTAATCAGGACATTCTAATCCACAACTTACCATTTAACTCAAAACGTCGCCTTCTCTACATATATGAAAAAATACTCTCTAACCCTTTGTACATAGGATACGTGTTTCCTTCCCAAAAACTCATTTCCCTTATTTGGCCCCCGGATTTTACCTAAGGCGACCCCAGCCCCACTAAATCTATCCCTATCCCGTCCCAACCCTTGTTGCGGACTCCCCAAATACACTACCCCCTAATACAAACTTGCCATCCCCAAAAATCTCAATCTCATTACCTCACTACAAATACACACAATAACCTCATTAACTATAAACATAAATATAGATCATTCAAAACTCTACATAAATTCCCCACAACTGTGTCAACCTCAATACTTCACCAACTTCTATAACATACATTAACTCAAAAACAACATTACATCATACTCATCTCTACTATTTCACATTTAACGTTTAATTCAACTTGGACAGGTCTACATGTCCCACCACATATTTATCACCCACGAATTATCTTTTATTAATCTGCATATTCTTTTTATCTTTACTTCAAAATATCTGTAGTACACTAAACATTAATTACTTGTAACATTTACAAACCCATATACCAGTGACATGGTATTGTTGATCAGCTGATATCCTAACCTAATAAAAACACCATGGATACCTTTCAAAATTGAACAACTACATGTAATACATTATCAACACTTACTTCTATTATGTTGATTGCCTGCCAGGCGTCTAATGATTGGCTTAGAAAAAAATTACACACATAATGAAAATACATTTTATCAACAACTATATCTAACACACAACAATAAAATGATACCTTTAAAATTATAGTATGAACACCTTGATTTACAAGTCTGAGCATATAATTATGTGGACAGAGTACAAGCATTTTTGATTGGATTAAACTTTGAATAAGCAAAACTTTTACGTCATAAAATTTTAAATTCGTGACTCCTTTACGTCACCTCCCAGCCACACACTCTATTTCAGATTATGTAGGACTGTTTCGCCCTTTCGCTTCCACAGAGACGGTATATTTTGGAGCAGGGTTTTACCTCTCCGTGTCTCTGCTTCCGCTGTTAAGTTTAAATTGGTGAACATCATAATGTTCTCGTTAATAATCATGCACCCTTAAACGGATCTACCACCTGGCAGCCGCTGTTCCATAGTTTGGTGATTCCCCTTTTTACTACCCCCCATCAATTTCAAAATACACCTTTACAACGATAACAGCTATGGCCGGTTATGGTCAGCGCGTAATCGTAATGTGCCCCAACCATAGCTGTTAAAGCTAAACCAATTCCACGGTCAGGGTTCGGTGAGGCCGTGACCGCCCGAAAATTTGGGGAATCACAAGTAAAATATCTTTCGTAATATTAAATTACAATTTAAATGACAATATTGATTGAGGTGGGGTTTTAACCCACTTTATATGGAAACTTAACCATTATTAACATAAAATAATTAATACAAAATCTACAACCTTCCACCATAGCAGTTCCACACTACACTGTTATAATCCATCACATAACACACTACACAAATAGCAATAAACCTGGATTATTAGCATACGTCAAACAAACAATTCTCTTTTAAATAATTTATATAAAAATTTATAAACATTATTATTTAAAATTTTTCATTAACTCTTTCTATTTATCATCATGATGAATTTATCCTGTGTTGTAATCAGATTTTCAAAAATTCTAAATTTATTATTAACATATATTTTTAACCATCATTTTTATTTAGCGCAATTATTTCAGAATATTTCATTACTGAATTAACATATCATATTGTAAAATTTCAATACTTACAGCCCATTTCTCAAAACATATACAACATACCACAATACTCTCACCTCACCACTGAAACATTTCACAACATATTAGTTCACCTCAAATAATTCAGCCATCTATTATCAAAATGATTTAAATTCCTTAAAAAGTTAATTATACAATATTGAAATAGTCAAACAAAATATTTAACATGTATTAAATTGTTTAATTAAATTAATTATTAACAATATAGAATTCATTACCATCCAAACAATTATAATTCTCTGATTACTTGTTTTCAAAATTAATTTGGTTTATTTATTTAAATTGCAAATATTTCAATATTATTCTTACAACAATTAATTACCTACATACACTGCTCACTTAACCACAACACATACCATTGGCTTTGCTACATATTTATTTACAAATTTACTTCAGTATTTACTCAGTTATCACATCTCAATTTCCAAATCAGCCAAGTCAAATAGCTTAAAACAAAATATTGAACTGTCTTTTACTGTTTTCTATTTTAGCCACCATCGTCAAAAATATACCTCACATATTTGTATACTAAATGATTTTTATTTACATCCAGTTTATTATTATTATTTTTATCATAGACCATTACCTCTATGTCATTCATTTTCCCTTTTATTATCTCATAAGACTTGTCACTATTATTTGTTTTTATCCCGCCTCCGTGAATATTTGTTGTTACACCCAGGTAATTTATTTTCTCATCATATTCCTCCACTACAAGTACACTAATTCTTCCTACAGGTACATATTTATCATCAATATAATCATTGTCTACTACTACACAAGGTATGTCTACATTATTTATCATAACTCTTTTTATATCCATCTTCTCTATCAGCTCTACATAACCTCTATTTATTTTGAACCACTCTAACTCTTTCTCTCTCTCATAATCACTTTCATCACAATACCTGTCACCACACCACTGACCTACTTCACTCCATGCAAAGGGCACAACAAACTTACTATACCACTTCCTGGCTTTTCCAGGTTTACAAAAAATTAGGGGACTGCTTGAAGACACCTTGTCTTCCACATAATTACCGGAGGAAACTCTGTCCTCAAAAATCATTACTAGCGGAGTCCTTACTCCACTTATATCACGGGGAAAATTTGCCCTTTGACACCCTAACCTTTCATCACACTCTCTCCCAATTTCATCAACACTCGCTAACATTTTGTTATTAAATTCTACTTCACCACAAACTTCATCATCACTATTTGTTTTCACCACATCATTCTTAAATAGCTCATTTTCAACTATTTTATCACTATTATGTATTAATTCATTTTTACAACTGTAACCTACCTTGTTAATTATTTCTTCGCTATTATCAAAGACATTATTACCACTTACCTGTGTTAACTCAACTTCTGTACTCCCTTTATATCGGTCTGTCTCTAGTTCCCGCGACCATTCATCTAACATTTTGTCCCTTTCGTCAAAACGTTTATTCATATTATCAAAATGTTTATTCATATTATCATTAAACTTGTTACACATCATAATCATCATATTCATCATCTGTGTCTTATAATCAGATTCACTCATTTCATTGTTACTTACCTCATTGTCTGTCACCTGATCGACTTTATTTTTGTTAACTTGGTCTATCTCTCTACCTTTATTTACCACCCTCACGCTCTCATCATTATCACTAGACCTATTCTCTGTCTTATTCTCTACCACTGTCTCTCCAACTATCTTACCTGTATCATTGGTCATCTCACTATGTTTATTAATTTCTGCGAATATTCCTTCTTCTTGTTCTTCCATTCGGGTTAATCTATTGTCTAAATTACCCCATTCCTCGTCTGTCATCTCACCCACAACACCTCGAAATTCACTCTCCCACTCGTCCCATGCAAAATCACTATCATTACTTTGTATGATTGACATTTTTTTTTTTGAAAGTTCGTTTGTATAACACTTTTATATATAAAATTACTCTTTTTCTCTACTCACACCTAACACATTGTGAATCACAATAACATAAACCTAACCTATTATGTACGATAAAATTTTTATACATTCGTCATTACCACATCCTATTTTCTGTGTATTAAAATAGGTCTATCTCGTATAAAATTATAATTAAACGAGAATCCTGGCAGCGAGAGCCAGTGTGACGTTAAAAAATAGGCCGAAATATAAAATAAATAAGATCCACTGCCAGAACTTACCTGTACGCCATCAATTACTTACCATATCCAAATTTCACCAGAAGACCAAGGTCGCCACGATTATTTTTTATAGGATAAAATATCGAAAACCTTTACACTCCACCTTAATAAAACGGACAATTTTGCAATCTGACCCACCCAATTAATAACTCAGAAGATTCCGGTCCGTTAGACGAATTTCGCAACACAGAAATGAGAAAGTGGCAATGACGAAATAACTTAGACTAACACATTTTAGTGATTACATGAATGCTTTACTTACTAAGCACGGACATCCTTAATCCAAAAACCCCAAAGGAAAGAAAACATAAACTAAGTTGGTTACATTATTCTTATATTAACTATATACTTTTTACTCACAAAGTAGCCCAGCTCTGCTCATTCACTCGATCACACCCCATACAAACCCTTTTTCAAATGTTATAAAAAATTAGAAAAGAAAAAAATAGTTATTCTTTAAGGATCACGGTTTCGTTTTGCATTAGTTTGATATGCGCGAGGCCGGCCGAGCACGTGCTTTCGTTACGGTCACATTTTATGTTATTAGCTGCTCTCGAATCGTCACTGCACTGCACTGTTTGTAACACCGTTCAATTCCTCGGGTCCCGGTCGGTCTTCCTGAATTAATTACATCTTCCGGAAACTTGACCAACCGGGTCCGAAACAAAATATATACGTCTGTAGCGGAACTCTGTATCTCGTTGACCGCTTGGCGTCTCTGACTACTGTCGACTGTCACCTAGAACGTAACAGGTACATGTACCTGTTCCTGGATGGAAACTGGTTCTCTACCGCCACAATGTTTTCGTCGTCGCTCATGCTTTGCTGCTGTGTAACCATTTTATGCGTGGCATAGAGCTGATATCTGTGTGTGACCAGAGGACAATATTGGCTTCTGCTCTGCTGATGTCATTTAAGTGGGCCGGACTTAAAACAGCATTTCCGGGGGATCTTGAAGAAGACGACAAATATTAGTCTCTCTAGCCATCTTGGTTTTTTGTTAAAGCGTCCTTTTGAACGCGCTTGCGTGGGTATTCGCGCCTGTGCGTCGACACACTTGCAAAGTTCTTAGAATTTTGGTGGAGGTGAATTCTTCAGCCGTGTTACACCACTGATTGCGTTTCGCTTTGTTTCCAACTGTTTCTCAACACTGGTCTGTTATACGGACAAATACGTTGCACAATGACAATCCGCCCAAAAACGAAATAAATAAAAATATAAATATATGCCCCAAACGGTTAAAATAAAACACCCAAAATTTGACCCGCTACAATATTTCATTTAATTTACTTTCAATACTACACAGTGAATTAGTTAATACGTCAAACTTAGCATCATTAGTGTCACAACATTTATTTAATTCGTTAAACTTGTTATTTTGTACATCTAATTTCTCACTAAAATCACTACTTTGTCTGTCAAAACTACTTTTAATTTCTTTGATTTCGTTTTTCTGTTCATGAATGTCCATTGATATGGTTCTTAATATACTCATTATATCATCATCTAATTTATTACATTTTGTTGAGGTCGGAGTTATCTGCACCACTGAATCCTCCGTAACATCTGTTTCATCTGAATTATTTTTTATTTTATTCTCCCGACTCCCGTTTGGAGTCGAGTGGATTTCAAAATCACTCATACTACTTGATTCATTACAAATTTCTATATTAATAATTTCATTAATCTCACTTTCATTATTTCCTGCCATCTCTTATTCTTTATAATTGATATATGTGCGTAAATATAATATAACCAATTTTGTGTAAATGATGCACTTTTATTTTATTATTCCAACCTTAAAACCACGCTTGCATCTTATTTGTAGGTGCGGTTTTTACATTAAATTTTTTTTAATTTATAAAAACGTCCCTTTCGGCTGCGCCACCTGTGAAATTACTTTTATCTATCATAAATACAAATACATATTTTATTTCCACCTACCTGTTAAAAAAAAACATTTTCTGGGTCCAAGATCCGGTCGCACGAACGTAAGATGCAGGTATGGTTTAAAGGTTAGTTAAATCATTTGGGTAACTCATTTTTGAAGAGAATTAATGCATTTTATTTTTTAACTTTTAGCAACTCTGTTAGATCTTTACTCAAAATTAGAAAACATAAATACAGCATAATAATTTCTTGTTGTGTTATTCATTCCATCACTACAAGTACTACTTTGACCTTACACTAGTATCTTACCTTAATTTAACGTACAGACATCAGACTGCCCAGTCTGCCTTTTCACTCTCACACACACACACACACACACACACACTATATTAAAACCTTACCCCTTATTTTTATTTACAAAAATCATTTTCGATCTAACTGTTCACTACCGAGACTCCGGCCGGACACGTGTTTTGTTCACCGATTCAATGCCTAATTAACATGTCTATTGAACACTTCACTACACTCGTTATAAATTTGGACAGTCCATTAATTCCTTGGGTCCCGGTCGGTATGAAAGCGGTATTATATTGAGTTGTTCACATTTTATAAAGTTCAGCCGACCGGGCCCACGCGTCACTATCTGCGTCTGTAAGCGAACTGCCAAGAGCGTCTCTATGCTCACTGCCAACTAGATTGCGTCTCTCAAGGTGGAAAACAATGCCTGCTATTTAATTGTCACTGTTGTGTCCCATTCAACACACGTAGTTTTTTGTGTGTTTGTCGTGGACGACATTTGGTCAGCACTGGTTGACGTCACAAAAAAGGTTGGGCTTAGACTCACATCCTCCAGCATGGTCAAGGAAGCGAACAGAGATTCTTCTCTAAGCCATTTTTTAGTTTTAAAATTCCGCGTCGGTCTGCGCACCGGCTTGTGTGGTGTGTTCGGGCGCACTGCCACACACCCGTAAAGTTCTTAGAATTGATGCCCTGGTGCATTCTTTTGTAATGATCACACAACTGATACTGCGTACTGTTCCTTTGTTAGCGCACTGTTTTAATTCAACACGTGGACTGGTCACAGATGGAAATTATATTTATGAATATTTTTTAAAAACCCCAAAAATTTAATAAAATCAAAATCCCTCCAAATTCGTCACGTTACAATACCCCCCCCAATGAGATATCTTCTGCCGAAACAGAAGAAATCTCATTGCTAAAACCCCTAAGAGGACCGGTGAGGAACTGGTGCCAACAACCCCCTTTAGCTCTTATACTTCATGGGTAAACAACCCCCCTGGCTCGGCGACTATGGCCGCATCTGAACAAGATCACTGGACTTCTCTGTGCGAGATCCCAACACCGTAAAATCGAACAGATACGCACCACAGCGCACCTCACCTTCTAACATGTAGCCCCAAAATCCAAATCCCTGGCTTTATATCAGGCCAGATCCTCAACCGATATGTTCCCCCTTCTCATGCACACTGGGCTGCCTTTAGCAGTTACTGGGCTCGCACACACACTTATAACTACATCCCATCAAATCTTGTTACATTTAGGAATTTTCTTTACATTGAAACCAAGTTTCAAAATCAAAATACAAATCTTTTATCTAAACTGAATACTTCTCTTCATTATTTTTTATCATTAGAAAATAAACAAGTTGAACATTTATTAAAAACATGAACATCCTTATCCTAACATGTGATTATACCTATATTCTAAACAATACAATTCAATAAAAACACTATTAATACACACAAATAATAATATAATCAGAGTTCAAAACATCAATTGGATGGCAGGCAAAAATCCTAAAATTTTTTTTTCAAGAAATTCAAAAAATTTAAACTTATTAAAATAATTTTTTCTCAATATTGAAATTATTTAAAATTATTCAAATTAATTAAAAGCAAAATCGACATTACTTCCTTGCCAAAACGGGTCTAGTATAGAACATCACCCATCAGCTGATCAAACTGGGTCAAGTCAAGAACCTTGACCTACATAAGTTATACACAAGTTACATCTGAAAATACATTGAACATCTTTAAACTTCTATCTTTAAACACAACAATACAATAAAATAAAACATTTAAAATAACACAATATTATTATGATCAAGAATAAAATTAATATTTAAATTACTCAAAATAAACACTTTATAACTTTACATTTTCAAATTTTATTAAAATTGTCACTTGTTTCAATCAAAATTTATACTGTTATTATAACTCTCTTTTCTTTACTATTCTTAATCTCCATTAGTTTGGGTGATTTAATTACTCATAATGTCTTGCTTTGCCACTTGGCATTTATACATATATAATCTTTACCTCTCTGACTCTAATACCACTAACAACTTTAACTATCATGACACCCATCTTTATCAAAATATCTATCAAACAATCTCTAGACCCAACTTACTACTAAACTCAATTCGCATCATTCTCTCGATATATAAAAAAATACTCTCTAACCCTCTGTACTTAGGATATGTGTCCCCCCCCCAAAAGCTCATTCCCTTAATCTGGTCCCTGGATTCTACCTAAGGCAACCCCTTCCCGCCAATCGGTCCCTTCCCGTCACAACCTTTTTGTTGCGGACTCCTACACTACACTATCCCCTCTTACAAAATTACCATCCCCAAATCACCATTCTCATTACCTCACTTCAACTACAAAATAACTTCATCATTTATAAATATCAATCATTGCTCTACATATATTCCCCATATCTACTGTGTCAACATCAATACTTCTCAAATTCTACATAACATTAATTCATAACAACATTTTCATCTCTATCACCACTTTAACTTCAACTTGGACTGATATACATGTCCCAACAAAATATTGATCACCCAAAATCTATCTTTTACTATCTTTCACAAATCATTTAAAATTCTTAAATATATCAATTCAGTCTATCATTCAAATAAAATCTTTTATCACATTAACATCATATTGAACATTAATTACCTTGGAAATTGGCAAACATTAATAAGTGACATTTTACAGCGGATCAGCTGACTTTCTTAGCAAGGTGGATGACCTTACTACAAACACATTTCAAAATTATAGAAATTACATGAAATACATATTTTTATCAATCCTTATATCTAACATACTACACATCATTGTTTCCCCCTTCTCTGACTCTGGTACCATTATGTAAACCGCCTGCCGGTCGGTCTAGGTATTTACTTTGTTATAAACACATTTCAAAATTATATAGCTTACATATTCCTTTAATCCCTACATTCCTAACACAATAAAATAAAACATTTATGAGACAGAATAAACATAGTATAATAAACATATGCACACCTATTTATCAAATCATAATACAAGCATTTAATTAGAGCAAAAGTGAGTTATCATTTTACGTTACGAAATTTAAATTTGTTGCTCACATGAGCAACCCCCCATCCACACACACTATTGTTTTTTAATTATCGTTTCTATTTAAAACAATTATCTCAAATTATTTTCATTATTGAAGTTAAAATTCTTTTCACATCTGTAAACACTTTATTATATTTCATTGGTATTATCAAATTTATACTTACAGTACATAATTCACCTACTGACATAAACACAAAATATATACACACCATACACACCAATATCTCCACGTAACCTCTGAAACATTTAATCACAGTGTTATTTCATACAAAACAATTTATCATTTATTTATTAATTAATTATCAAATTCAACTCTCATAAAACAATTTAAATCCATTAGAAAACTCAATTACACAACATTTAAATTTCAATCAAAAATGTTCAAACATTTCAAATTATCTTAATTAAATTAATTATTGAAAATACAAGTTCCATTGCTATCAAAACAATTACAATTCGCCAATTACTGTCTTCAAAATTAATTTTGTTATTTATTTAGGTTGCAAAATATTAATATTATTATTACGACAATTACCTACATACACATTGTTTACCTAACATTTTACAATACATACAATTAAATTCACTAAACATTTATTTACAAATCTTCATCATTGATTACTCAGTTATATCACACTTCAATGTCCAAGGTTGCGAGGTCTGCACCGTAAAATAAAATATTTAAAATTGTCCATTGATTGTTTTATAGTTTAACCTCCATTGTCAAAAATTAATCTTTGTTTCAAATAACAATTTTCGATTTCAGTTACACACATATGGCTATCTTGTGTGTCATAACCATAAAAATCAAATTCATTCGTTTTATCACAATAATCATGAACCAAGTCAACATTGTTTATTTCTGTCCAGTCTCCGTTAGTAATTATATTCAATATTGGGTCAGTTGTTTTTTCATCATAAATTAAATCATTATTGTTCAAACGCACTTCTAACATTTCTTTCAACTCATCATAAGCTCTCTTTAATTTATACAATTCTGTCTCTTTATCAATACACAATTCTCTATCTAACTCTCTCTCATCATAACACCATCTCATACTTTTAATATCATTCCACACAGAGGGTATTAACTTATACAAAAAAGGAAAACAACTTAACTCATTTTTGAAGAGAATTAATGCATTTTATTTTTTAACTTTTAGCAACTCTGTTAGATCTTTACTCAAAATTAGAAAACATAAATACAGCATAATAATTTCTTGTTGTGTTATTCATTCCATCACTACAAGTACTACTTTGACCTTACACTAGTATCTTACCTTAATTTAACGTACAGACATCAGACTGCCCAGTCTGCCTTTTCACACACACACACACACACACACACACACACACACACACTATATTAAAACCTTACCCCTTATTTTTATTTACAAAAATCATTTTCGAGCTAACTGTTCACTACCGAGACTCCGGCCGGACACGTGTTTTGTTCACCGATTCAATGCCTAATTAACATGTCTATTGAACACTTCACTACACTCATTATAAATTTGGACAGTCCATTAATTCCTTGGGTCCCGGTCGGTATGAAAGCGGTATTATATTGAGTTGTTCACATTTTATAAAGTTCAGCCGACCGGGCCCACGCGTCACTATCTGCGTCTGTAAGCGAACTGCCAAGAGCGTCTCTATGCTCACTGCCAACTAGATTGCGTCTCTCAAGGTGGAAAACAATGCCTGCTATTTAATTGTCACTGTTGTGTCCCATTCAACACACGTAGTTTTTTGTGTGTTTGTCGTGGACGACATTTGGTCAGCACTGGTTGACGTCACAAAAAAGGTTGGGCTTAGACTCACATCCTCCAGCATGGTCAAGGAAGCGAACAGAGATTCTTCTCTAAGCCATTTTTTAGTTTTAAAATTCCGCGTCGGTCTGCGCACCGGCTTGTGTGGTGTGTTCGGGCGCACTGCCACACACCCGTAAAGTTCTTAGAATTGATGCCCTGGTGCATTCTTTTGTAATGATCACACAACTGATACTGCGTACTGTTCCTTTGTTAGCGCACTGTTTTAATTCAACACGTGGACTGGTCACAGATGGAAATTATATTTATGAATATTTTTTAAAAACCCCAAAAATTTAATAAAATCAAAATCCCTCCAAATTCGTCACGTTACAATACCCCCCCCAATGAGATATCTTCTGCCGAAACAGAAGAAATCTCATTGCTAAAACCCCTAAGAGGACCGGTGAGGAACTGGTGCCAACAACCCCCTTTAGCTCTTATACTTCATGGGTAAACAACCCCCCTGGCTCGGCGACTATGGCCGCATCTGAACAAGATCACTGGACTTCTCTGTGCGAGATCCCAACACCGTAAAATCGAACAGATACGCACCACAGCGCACCTCACCTTCTAACATGTAGCCCCAAAATCCAAATCCCTGGCTTTATATCAGGCCAGATCCTCAACCGATATGTTCCCCCTTCTCATGCACACTGGGCTGCCTTTAGCAGTTACTGGGCTCGCACACACACTTATAACTACATCCCATCAAATCTTGTTACATTTAGGAATTTTCTTTACATTGAAACCAAGTTTCAAAATCAAAATACAAATCTTTTATCTAAACTGAATACTTCTCTTCATTATTTTTTATCATTAGAAAATAAACAAGTTGAACATTTATTAAAAACATGAACATCCTTATCCTAACATGTGATTATACCTATATTCTAAACAATACAATTCAATAAAAACACTATTAATACACACAAATAATAATATAATCAGAGTTCAAAACATCAATTGGATGGCAGGCAAAAATCCTAAAATTTTTTTTTCAAGAAATTCAAAAAATTTAAACTTATTAAAATAATTTTTTCTCAATATTGAAATTATTTAAAATTATTCAAATTAATTAAAAGCAAAATCGACATTACTTCCTTGCCAAAACGGGTCTAGTATAGAACATCACCCATCAGCTGATCAAACTGGGTCAAGTCAAGAACCTTGACCTACATAAGTTATACACAAGTTACATCTGAAAATACATTGAACATCTTTAAACTTCTATCTTTAAACACAACAATACAATAAAATAAAACATTTAAAATAACACAATATTATTATGATCAAGAATAAAATTAATATTTAAATTACTCAAAATAAACACTTTATAACTTTACATTTTCAAATTTTATTAAAATTGTCACTTGTTTCAATCAAAATTTATACTGTTATTATAACTCTCTTTTCTTTACTATTCTTAATCTCCATTAGTTTGGGTGATTTAATTACTCATAATGACTTGCTTTGCCACTTGGCATTTATACATATATAATCTTTACCTCTCTGACTCTAATACCACTAACAACTTTAACTATCATGACACCCATCTTTATCAAAATATCTATCAAACAATCTCTAGACCCAACTTACTACTAAACTCAATTCGCATCATTCTCTCGATATATAAAAAAATACTCTCTAACCCTCTGTACTTAGGATATGTGTCCCCCCCCAAAAGCTCATTCCCTTAATCTGGTCCCTGGATTCTACCTAAGGCAACCCCTTCCCGCCAATCGGTCCCTTCCCGTCACAACCTTTTTGTTGCGGACTCCTACACTACACTATCCCCTCTTACAAAATTACCATCCCCAAATCACCATTCTCATTACCTCACTTCAACTACAAAATAACTTCATCATTTATAAATATCAATCATTGCTCTACATATATTCCCCATATCTACTGTGTCAACATCAATACTTCTCAAATTCTACATAACATTAATTCATAACAACATTTTCATCTCTATCACCACTTTAACTTCAACTTGGACTGATATACATGTCCCAACAAAATATTGATCACCCAAAATCTATCTTTTACTATCTTTCACAAATCATTTAAAATTCTTAAATATATCAATTCAGTCTATCATTCAAATAAAATCTTTTATCACATTAACATCATATTGAACATTAATTACCTTGGAAATTGGCAAACATTAATAAGTGACATTTTACAGCGGATCAGCTGACTTTCTTAGCAAGGTGGATGACCTTACTACAAACACATTTCAAAATTATAGAAATTACATGAAATACATATTTTTATCAATCCTTATATCTAACATACTACACATCATTGTTTCCCCCTTCTCTGACTCTGGTACCATTATGTAAACCGCCTGCCGGTCGGTCTAGGTATTTACTTTGTTATAAACACATTTCAAAATTATATAGCTTACATATTCCTTTAATCCCTACATTCCTAACACAATAAAATAAAACATTTATGAGACAGAATAAACATAGTATAATAAACATATGCACACCTATTTATCAAATCATAATACAAGCATTTAATTAGAGCAAAAGTGAGTTATCATTTTACGTTACGAAATTTAAATTTGTTGCTCACATGAGCAACCCCCCATCCACACACACTATTGTTTTTTAATTATCGTTTCTATTTAAAACAATTATCTCAAATTATTTTCATTATTGAAGTTAAAATTCTTTTCACATCTGTAAACACTTTATTATATTTCATTGGTATTATCAAATTTATACTTACAGTACATAATTCACCTACTGACATAAACACAAAATATATACACACCATACACACCAATATCTCCACGTAACCTCTGAAACATTTAATCACAGTGTTATTTCATACAAAACAATTTATCATTTATTTATTAATTAATTATCAAATTCAACTCTCATAAAACAATTTAAATCCATTAGAAAACTCAATTACACAACATTTAAATTTCAATCAAAAATGTTCAAACATTTCAAATTATCTTAATTAAATTAATTATTGAAAATACAAGTTCCATTGCTATCAAAACAATTACAATTCGCCAATTACTGTCTTCAAAATTAATTTTGTTATTTATTTAGGTTGCAAAATATTAATATTATTATTACGACAATTACCTACATACACATTGTTTACCTAACATTTTACAATACATACAATTAAATTCACTAAACATTTATTTACAAATCTTCATCATTGATTACTCAGTTATATCACACTTCAATGTCCAAGGTTGCGAGGTCTGCACCGTAAAATAAAATATTTAAAATTGTCCATTGATTGTTTTATAGTTTAACCTCCATTGTCAAAAATTAATCTTTGTTTCAAATAACAATTTTCGATTTCAGTTACACACATATGGCTATCTTGTGTGTCATAACCATAAAAATCAAATTCATTCGTTTTATCACAATAATCATGAACCAAGTCAACATTGTTTATTTCTGTCCAGTCTCCGTTAGTAATTATATTCAATATTGGGTCAGTTGTTTTTTCATCATAAATTAAATCATTATTGTTCAAACGCACTTCTAACATTTCTTTCAACTCATCATAAGCTCTCTTTAATTTATACAATTCTGTCTCTTTATCAATACACAATTCTCTATCTAACTCTCTCTCATCATAACACCATCTCATACTTTTAATATCATTCCACACAGAGGGTATTAACTTATACAAAAAAGGAAAACAACTTAACTCATTTTTGAAGAGAATTAATGCATTTTATTTTTTAACTTTTAGCAACTCTGTTAGATCTTTACTCAAAATTAGAAAACATAAATACAGCATAATAATTTCTTGTTGTGTTATTCATTCCATCACTACAAGTACTACTTTGACCTTACACTAGTATCTTACCTTAATTTAACGTACAGACATCAGACTGCCCAGTCTGCCTTTTCACACACACACACACACACACACACACACACACACACTATATTAAAACCTTACCCCTTATTTTTATTTACAAAAATCATTTTCGAGCTAACTGTTCACTACCGAGACTCCGGCCGGACACGTGTTTTGTTCACCGATTCAATGCCTAATTAACATGTCTATTGAACACTTCACTACACTCATTATAAATTTGGACAGTCCA
The DNA here is from genome assembly GCA_034769895.1 of Magicicada septendecula. NCBI lineage: Eukaryota > Metazoa > Arthropoda > Insecta > Hemiptera > Cicadidae > Magicicada > Magicicada septendecula. The sequence goes on along the minus strand of CM068370.1, from coordinate 46,585,112 downwards.
TTAATTCCTTGGGTCCCGGTCGGTATGAAAGCGGTATTATATTGAGTTGTTCACATTTTATAAAGTTCAGCCGACCGGGCCCACGCGTCACTATCTGCGTCTGTAAGCGAACTGCCAAGAGCGTCTCTATGCTCACTGCCAACTAGATTGCGTCTCTCAAGGTGGAAAACAATGCCTGCTATTTAATTGTCACTGTTGTGTCCCATTCAACACACGTAGTTTTTTGTGTGTTTGTCGTGGACGACATTTGGTCAGCACTGGTTGACGTCACAAAAAAGGTTGGGCTTAGACTCACATCCTCCAGCATGGTCAAGGAAGCGAACAGAGATTCTTCTCTAAGCCATTTTTTAGTTTTACAATTCCGCGTCGGTCTGCGCACCGGCTTGTGTGGTGTGTTCGGGCGCACTGCCACACACCCGTAAAGTTCTTAGAATTGACGCCCTGGTGCATTCTTTTGTAACGATCACACAACTGATACTGCGTACTGTTCCTTTGTTAGCGCACTGTTTTAATTCAACACGTGGACTGGTCACAGATGGAAATTATATTTATGAATATTTTTTAATTAACACCAAAAATTTAATAAAATCAAAATCCCTCCAAATTCGTCATGTTACACCACTAAGCAACAGTTTCCCTTTCTTCCGAAAAATGCTACACTAGTAAGTAAGCCTACTTAATGTAAAGAATATAACAAAGTGAGAAAGTTTCTAATACATGCATTAGAGTACATTGTTACATTGTCAATAATTCTTAATAATAATTACATCATAATTAATATATTGTTAATAATTAATTAACAATTAATTTCCGTATGTTATACATAACATTCAATGCGACGCGTCAGCTATAGTTTGTTTGAACGAATTTTTATACGCATCCTGTGTCTTAAGCTCTTTAATAATTAAGCCCCATTTAATTATTGAAGAGACACCGCACTATTCGTAACTCAGAAAAATATTCTATTTTTATTTCCTGCGCTGCTTATTAATAATTAAGTAAAAAAATTAGAACTATACTATAAGACGTTACATGCACAAGTAGCATAAAAATAATGGTATGTATAAACGTGAAACGAATTGGATTTCTTAAGAAAATAAGGATAATTTTATAAACAACAAATACAAATGCCTCATGAAATAAATTTAGAATTCCTTATTTATATATTAATATATTATAAATCTTTAAATATAGAATTTAAATTTATAATTCTATATTTTATGCATTGTCCTTACTAATTTTATTATTAAAATGTTCCTTATTATATGAACTATAGAATTCCTTATGACTATTATAAATAAGCAGTATGTTGAAAAACTCACCTTAAATAGGGTTAGTCACACAATTATCACTTTGCAAAGCGATAGCACAGAGCAGATTCATAACACTCGTGAAGAAAACACGCACACACGGTTTTTTATGTTTCAATAAAAAAAATACTACGCTTCGCTATAGACACGTTTACCACCTATATACACTTTTTAACACTCCTGCAGTATTCGTCTTCGGATTCACTGGACTCAGGTTCGCTGTCACTACTCACACGTAAGTGTATGATGAAGGGCTCCACTGTGGTGTCTCTCGTGCACTGCTTTGAGTAATCAGCTTCTTGTAGTGCCTCCGCGTGTCTTACGCGCTTCTCCCAGTCTTCCTGAGTTATCCTGTCCAAAGCTTCATGTGCAAGTTGTTCAATATCGGCCAATCTGAAAGTCGTATTCTTGTTTGCAACATACCATTTAACTTGGGCCCATATCAGCTTGATCGGATTATACTGACAATGATATGGTGGCAGGCGCACTACTGTATGTCCCATTTCATTTGCCAGTTGATCCAATTCGTACGTCTTCTTGGCTATTCGGATCTCTTCTTTAGAAAGAAGTTCATCCCTGGTTTCAGCTGTGGAAAATGAAATTCTCTTCTTACGCAGCCACTCCATGATATCCGCTTTACGCCAGTTTGAACATGGTGGTTTATCTATTTGTACAGAATGATAGCTGGCATTATCCATCATGATAACAGAGCCTTCTTCCAAGGAGCGCAACATACCAACAAACCAGGTCTTAAAAACTTCAGCATTCATTTCTGTGTGGTAGTCAGATGCAGCTGAATGCTTACTGCCACGAAAGACAAGTTTGGCACCTGCTATGAAACCTGTACTTGTGGATCCAGCATGTGCAATAATCAGCCGGCCACCTCTACCAGTAGATACTTTCAGCCCACCGTTCCCTCTGGAGTCTTGCCAGATGTATTTATTCGTATGATTCTGTGATATCCAGGTTTCATCCAAATAAATTATAGGCCTGTTGTCCTCCGTACGATGTATATGCATGGTTCTCAAAAACTTCGCTCTCAAGGCAGCAATGTCTCTGCGCTCCATTAAAAATTTTCGTCCATCGTTGCACTTCTTAAATATTTAAAACCAAGCACTTTCAGAAGGCAAAGTACGGAGGCTTCTGAACCAGAATAATTGATTTTCTGACAGAGATCAGCTCGAATTTTGCTTGCAGTGGGGTATTCCCCTCGGTCGTAATATTATAGTACTATAGTATTATAGTACGGTCCTGCGGACTATTTGTTTATTAAAATCGTCCAGTTCAGTGTTTTTGTGTTCCCGTTTATACCCTTTCCTTGGAGAACTGAACACAACACGCACGCCTTGATCATCTGCCGAAGCAACGGTATTGCTAATACGTTGCACCAACTGTTCAGAAATGCCACAAGCTTCCGCTGTCAATTTTCGAACTTGTGCAAAGTTTATGTTCCTCCTGGCTTCTTCATTATATGCAAGATTTTTAAAAAAACTTGTAAACGTTTGCTATGATGACTTTACTTTGTTTTCTAATGTCCTCTCGGCCCGCACGTACACCACCGTTGCTTGTACTCGAACTAAATGTAGGATACTGTTCCACAATATCACTCATAATAAATACAAATTATTGAAATAAACTAATACACACACTGTCTACAATAAAGACGTCAACTGTTCACATGAAACGCACAAAATTTCTGTCAACAATACTAAGGACGATAAATATTTTGTATGTTTGTTGCTAATTCGTCTCTTCCTCACCTCGTTCACCCAACCTACTTGGAATGGGGTACTGTAACTGAAATAGGATTGGCTTTTGCCACAACAGCGACAATTTTGTTTACAGAAATTGCTCAGTCCTATTTATCTTTGTGCAACGGAAGAAAGGTAGTAGCGCGGCCAGTAAACATACACATTTTTGAGGGGAGTGTAAAATGACAAAGGTATTCATAAAAGTGTCAGACAGCAATATTTACCGAAAAGACATGCCGACAGGGTATACGCAATTTGCATACCAAATGTGTACATATACCTAACAGAACTTCTGAACCATATGGCTTAGGAACGACCGTGCAGAGAACAAAAACAGATTCATTTACAAAAGGGAAAAGACCGTGAGTATGAAAAAATTAAAGCAACAACAGCAGGCAAGGTCAGCGTTCTCATACAACTGTCAGTCTGTAGGATAACCGCCCATGAAGAAAAAACAGTAAAACTTTAAATAAGTAAGTTCATTGTACGGAAATCACAAAATAACTGACCTAATGGTACTTCGTAAAGTTAGGGTGTGTATTGCTAAAAGCTTTAGATTCTAACATAAGAAAAACCAGCGCAGTATAAATAGTAGTTTCAGAGAACTGCAAATCGTAACAAAAAAAGTCAAAGAAAGAGAAGAAACGCAAAGATAGAAATTCTGTAGATATTTACGCGACAACAAAAAATATGTTGCCGACTCACACAAATTTTTATAGCTCAAATACTGGCGCCCAGAATTTAACTGAGTAATGTTACCCACAACTAATTATTCCTGATAAAACAAATTCATTTACGTGATACGCATAAATAAATTTGAAACAAGGAATATAAGGTGGATGTATGAAATTTGTTTTCGTAACACTGCTAAAACGCTACACACTGTACTAGCCGGCAACAACGCTGGGCGAGGGGTGTGGAGGTGACAGGGAGCAGCAGTGAAAGTGAGTGACCTTGATGGTACTACTTCCATGCAGTTAACTCTAGTAAAGTTTAATAGTATGGTAATATGGTAAAGTTTAATTGGTATTATGGTAAACTAAATAGTTTATATTATTGTTTGTTAATAAATGAATATAATCTTGGCCATGAAGGCAACATTTTAAGTTAGTATGTTAAGAGATTTTGTGTTAATTAATAAATATTGTTAGAATATGTCAAGGGCCAAAGCTCATGTAATAACAAATGTAATCAGGCAAAAGGGTTCAAAACAAAAAAAAACAATTAATAATTAATGTGAATCAAATTAAATTAATCAAACAAAACATTAAGTATTGTATAATAAAAGTTAGGGCAGTACTATGGTCCAAATTTAGAATTCTTATAAAGGTGTAAAAAAAACGCCTAATATAAAGTCAACACATATAAAATTATATATCAAAATGTAGACCTTTGTAAAAGGAACAAAACTATGTAAATTAATTTTAATTTAAACAAAAAATAACAAAGGAGTATTTTTTGACAGGGAAGGCAAGGATATAATTTTCGGTACTATATGCCGCTTGACCTCAAGTTCATGCAAACTGACCAATCAAAAACAGAGTTTACTGGTCAAAAAACCATTACTAAGACGAGAAGAAATATTATTGTATTGTTGAACGCCAAGCAGAAAAGGTCAAAACCCGTATAGCTGACGCTTAGAGTGAAGATAAAACAATCAAGCTTACACTAAATTAATTATCTAAATGAAACCACAGAACAGGTAAACATCCCAGAAAACTTATAGAGAAGATAAAAGAAATACCACTAACCGATGGAAGCTTAATTCTACGCAAACACCAAAAAACCATAGAGAGTTGGCCGGTTGCAGTACAAGGAACGTAAATATAATTCCGAAGTAATTTTGTAACAACACTACACATAGATCAACTTCACTACACTATATAAACTACCTACAGTGATAATTGAAATAACCACTGAACAGTAATACGTTGGTTAACAATAATAACATTTTATTTAAACAAAAAAACATAGGAAACACATGACGCTTGGTTAACTGACCAGGGCGGCCATCTTGTGTAGCATCATTTGCCAATGCAGACAGAGTTCGTTGATGCAGCTGGTTAAAAAACATAACATTCATACATGTTAACATTAATAATTAAGATTTATTATTTTTTTAAGTATTTGTAATGTGTTGTACTCCTTTTTAAAAACATTTCTGACTTCTTAACTACCCCAAAGAACCCAAGCCCTGAGATATTTAATTTATATTATAATTATTTGCAACTCGTTGAAGATCGGATTCAAATACAAATCGATACTAAACTGTCAAGGTCGATCCCAGACCGAACCATTTATTTTGTTTAACCAATAAGCTGAAAAAAAAAATAAAACAAATCAATGATTACCAATAACAGAGTTATCATTTCATACTTGCAAGTAGAATAAGAGTTTGTTCACAGGTATTAGTGGGAGCCAGCAGGTACGCAAGGCGAATATAGCCTTGCTGACGACGAAAAATAAACTAACCTACAACTGCCAGAATACGGTTAGAGCCAATCGCTGAGTTAACCCGAAGTGTGGGAAAATTCAAAAAGCACTACCCCACAAATACAATCTCTCTCACCCTACCACTACATCACGTTATATTACAGAGCGGCACTACCAATGTGTGGTGAATTATTAATACAAACTAACAGTACTATTTAAATAATTTATTATAGAGAAGACGTAACAAACAGTAAACAAAAACGCAACGTAGACGCGTTTAATTACAATATACAACATTGAGGACCAGTTTGATGGGCACACCCTCCGCACCCAATCGGTAGAAAATAGAAAGGTGTGAAGTTCAATAGCCAGACGTTACAAACATTAACTGTCGCTTTATAATACCCTTGTGCTTATATTTAACGATGTGTAACACCAAATCAAAACAAGCTTTGAAGTATTTTTTATATAAATTGTTAAAATTGTTCACATTAGGAGTAGGTCATCAACAATTTGTTATCATGCACATGCACGTTAAAACTAACAAAACTTCACAGGAAAAAAATGGTTAAACAGGAAAACATTTTAATAAAAATAAATTAAAGAACTTACCACAATAACACTATTTATTTTCATAAAGTGCACAGAAATGTAAAACTTGAAAAATCAAGTTTCTCCTTTGGGGAGAAAGGTGTTTACAGGCTCTGGGCGAAAAGCTCAACAGTCATATTGGGGGAAGATGTAGCGGGGTTCGGTAAATGGCTGTTAATATTTTATATTACTTCAAAGGAGGTACAATGTGGGTGTGTTCCTTCGTTCAAAAGAAAATAAAATTACAAATTGGTTCGCAGGTGCGTCAAACCTTATCGATGGGTGCAAGGTTGCTGACTGCTGCTCTACAGACTGGAATTACTGAAAAGCAATATCACTTTAGGCATTTTATTGATATTAAAATAATTGTTCAGGAAAGTGAACAAGTCAATTTGAAAAGACTATATAGACTATATTTGATAGATTATAAAGGATCACAAGAAATTATGAGATGACCACGTCTGTTGATTAACATATAGTCTATGATTAACATATACAGTATTAACATAGGCAGTGTATGAGTGTTGATGTGAGTTAGGAAATCTACACAAACAAGCTACATATTGTAGAGATGTCCACACATGTCATTGTATATAATTGAAATGTTTGCAGAAGTAGGAACCATGACAGTTTGAATTATGAAAATTCAAACTTATAATAATTGTTTTAATTATTATGTGCATAATTATTGAATTATTTTGTATAAACACAAAAATATAGATTATACATAAGGATATTATATAGTGTGTGTAGGAGCATTTTGTTTACTTATTTTACTTATTCAACTTGCTTACATGAAAGGGTAGAGTGTTGATTATGTTTATGTAAAACAAATACCTTCATTTCAAGTTATATGCAAAAAGAGGATACCCAGTAGATGTGTTGTGGTGTTTGTCCCATCTGAGAATGAGGTAATACTCATAAGCACTTATCATCAGCCATTTCAAATTATATCATATTTATTATGATTTAGAAATATTACATGTCCAGTAATATGTAACACAGCTGACCATGAGATCAGTAGCAGAACTGATTAATGTATTTTCAATTAATTCCTTTAACTTCTTCTTCCCTAGCAGTCAACGGTTTATACATTATTCTGTATGGTGCTCAGTTTTGGATACAATAGATATAGCAAGTTAGTGTTTACAGTACATCATCTAATCTAGTTCTTTTGTTTCAGGGCAACTGCTACTCCCCCTGCTTTCTACGTCAGTGGGTTTAATCCAAGAAATGTTTTCAACTGGAATGAATAAGCTCTACAGTTTCAATGTAAGTTTGTTTAAAAATTGTTTACTTAAGAACTGAACGGAATCCTTTCAATTTTATAATAACTGTTAGGAAGATTAATGTTTTATGATGTTATTGCCAGGATGCTGAATAATGAGCGTGGACTGTATTTGATACATTTATTAATTTTTGAGTACAATTTAATCGGCATAGTAAGGTTGGCTATGTCTGAAAGACATTTGAATTTTGAATAAAACCAAGTCGGTTACGAATGATGCATGAAGAATTGAGGCGCGAGTACGCGGCACTCCAAACTACAGTAATGATTACTGTAGGGCCTAAGGCCTACATAAATCTGTCTCGACGACAAGAAGAAATGAATAAAATGACAGAACGAAGCAGAGACGCGTTTACGTCCACTGCTCGCCAACGTTCGTTGCATTGTGTTGAAGCCTGAACGCAATAAACGTACAGATTAGCCAACCTTTAAATATGACAATTACCACATTACTGTCCATAACTGCCCACAAAATATCAAAAGATTTTTTAATACATTTTAATAATTTATTATACGAAAACACAATGTGTTCTTAATAATAGATATCAACCTCAATGAATCGTATTGAACGTTGAGATTGAAATGTTAGATAACAGTTATAACATTAACTGTTTAGAGATAAAACCTGAATGATGATGATAACAGTTGAGCAGGCCACAGTTGGCTTGCAAACTGATTTATACATGAGTATAAATGCAAGAATTAGCAATGTATTGCTAATATATATTGTATGTGTACAATATAAAACAATATAAAACATGAAAAATACATAGTTTGACAATGTTTGATGATGAATAATCGGTGACTCATCACATGATGGGCCCGATACAAATGGCAAATATTTTATGCAAGTCATGATGGTTAGCTTAAACCAGTCAAGGCCAGTTGACCTATACAATAGTATTGAGTGTAAAATGAATAGACAAAAATTATTACAGAATTATACATGTAAAAACATAGATTTAGCATAACGCTTTAATATAATAATTGAATGATGCATGCTATACCTGACAGTTTCAGGAATGCACAATAAATTGACATGTGAAAACAGATTATACATTGTTGAATGATTGCAAGCACAAGGTGTAATGACATGTATGTCATAATTAAAAGCATGAATAATAATTGTGCAATACGTGATCGCAAAATACAAAATACACAATATAAATATAAAAATATATGCGTGGCGCATGGTTATAGACAGTAGATGCGGGTAAACCAATGTGTTTTACATAGACACAAAGTTATACATAATAAATACAATAGAAATCGGTTTAGATAATTACAAATACATGAATACAAGGCACAATAGCATAAGTGACAAGTACAGCAAATGTGTTTATACAAAATGTAATGCATGTGTTGAACAATTGCAAGTAATATATAAATTCATAGAGTAATGAAATATCACACATATTATAATGTAAAATTATAGATATTGATATGATGATAGTATTTTATAATTCTTCTTAGTGTGGTGTAGTCGTGTGAGTGCAGATACGCACCGGTATCTACGATAATGTTGTTTCTTAAAAGATGTAATTGTAACTATTAAGGTTATTAGTGTTATTGTATTGTTTTTAACGGGTGCGTAATAACAGCAGTCCACTTCTTTTATTTAAAATGGTTCGCGCACTCTGTTGTATACCTCCCTCACTTACCACACGTGAATACTTCAGTCCTGTTCTGTGACGTTTCTTCTGAAATACATACACTTTATATACAAGTAAATATTCAGATCGAATATTTAATATAGTATCACACACAAAATAAATGAAGTAATATCTAATTATTATTCTGAATTATTGTTAGATCTTTTTAAACTCTTCCGCCACCTGTGGTAGAACTGATTAAAAAATAAATGAACTTATTTAGAATAGAAATGATACTCTTTTCACTGGTAATAAAAGTGGAGGTTTATTAACAATTCAATAAATAATAAACTCTTTGACAATTAATAATCAAAAACTAACAACCTTTTAAATAATGATTACAATTAAAATATTCAAATAAGACTCTGTCCAATTCTCAAGGCTGGTAGACCTGTTATTGGTACAATAATTTAACTTCAAGAGGTTATGTTATTTTGTTTCAGTGAATTACCATATTTTGTAAGGTTCTTTTAGGTAACATGATACCAGGCACAAGATGTAATATAAATAACGATATAAAATTAACAATAATTAATAATAAGCGAACAAATATAAAAATCAAAAATTAATACCATATGTCTGATATTTATGGTACTATCGTACGCGGGAATGCGCACGCATCTTATAATACTCGTTTACAATTATCAAGCTGGGTGACTTGTACAGTAGTTAAAAATGTATTACTTTCTTTTAATAATTCGTTTTAAAAATTATCTATTCACAAGAGAAAAATTTATCAAAAAACTCTTGTTAGTAGTTCTATCTGATTTGGATGTTACTTGAGAACAGATCGGTAATATTGAAATTATCAAGTTACCGTGACGATTCTGAGGTTAGTTATAACCGGTATTGTTACAATGGATAAGTATTTCTTAATAGTTATTATTTCTTAATCTATACATATAAACACATCATTCGTAATACTTTGATATGCTATTATCAGAATTACATTTATTTATACTGTATGAAAGTTAATAACGTATATTTCAAAACATCGAAAAAATCAAGAAAAAATAAGTTTAGTCAAATGAGTGACTAAATATTCTTGTATTCAGTAATAATTATTTCAAACATGATATTTTAAGTTATTATAAATAATTAAAATATTTTTTATAATATTTTAATAATTGTGAATTAATTTTTTCTTTAATTCTGATAATTTAATCATAGTTTTTAATACTTCGCCTTATTTGACTTGCGTAGTATCAAAAATTAGTTGGTTACGAAGTTATTATTTTTGTTCAGTATTATTTAAATAAAATTGTACTCCCTGTTTTTTATTTATCACAGCACTCGCAAGTACGGTTGACATTATACACTAACCGTACTCGTTTAATTAAATAACTCCGCACTTTTCACTCGTATATATTGGCGTAGTGTAAGGTTATGTATGTTGGTCACTTAATGCAAATGTCGCGCACAAATTCAAAATAAAAACTTCTTCATGTTGTCGAGTGGCGTGGCCTGTCCGTCGAAAAGCTAGATGTGAACTGTAATGCTTCCTCTCAGCGTCTCCTGTTAGTCTGCCGAAATTCATTCATTCTATTGGTTGGAAACATTATACTCTCTGACCCAAAAGCCTTTGTTTTATTAAAATATTTAATTTTTTGACAAAATCGAGTTTGATGTTGAGGCTTTTTGATGTCAGCACTGGTACAAAAATTTAACTGAAAAGTTTAAAATTACTATAACTTTCTTAATTTACGTCCTATCGTTAAATGGTTGATGTCAGTGAATTGCGGACATTCTGCTTGTTAATTTAAGTCTAAGAATGGTTATTTTCCGTCCATCACTCCTATCACAATAACGATTTTATTTATTATTTCTGGTGTATCTTATTTTTATAAGTCTGTTACACCAGATTTTACTTAATTATAATAAAACACTTCTTAAATAAACACTTTGAGTCCATATCTCAATTGGTTTGATTTACAATTTGGGAATAATTGTTCCCTACACAAAATCTCGTTATGGCGTCATTAAGCGTCCATGTTTGTTTTTCCATAAATATGCTTAGAACTAATTTTTCTTATTTAAAACGGTAATATTACAATCTAATAATACTAGTAAAGTTTATTTACACAATTTTACATTAGAATATTTGTATATGACTGTGGTTAACCTACTATTTACATATTTTCAGTCCTCTTCTATCTCTCTTATACAATTTTTTCACCTTATTTTTGGTTTTCTCTATATAAATCATATCATGTAATGATTGTAATTAGTGTACACACATAGTACCTAATTTATTATATACAATGGTTATCTTTTAATTAGTTCAGAACCCTTCAATTTTTCAGTAATGGCTCTGTTTATGTTGTGTCATGTCATAGTAGTCATTTATTTTTGTTAATACAATAACTAAATTGTTATTGTTCTACTTGGTTTGGATTTCCAAAGTAGCATTAGATATTATTCTAACTCTTGCTAATGATTTCCTTTACTTCTACACAAGTTTATATGTTATATTTTTCATAAGTAACTTGCTTGTCATGGTTTGTTTACATTTGGGTTTCTTCATAATAGTCATTTGGTTTTTAATTGTTTGTATATAAAATGACTGTTTTTATGGTCATAATCTGTTCTCAAAGTAGCACTGGGATTTCCTCTCACTACTGGTAATAACTTTAATAATCTGTGTTCAATATTTGATACAGTATTTTTCTTAACTAATTAGCTATACTATGGTTCAGCTTATTTCTGGTCATATGTACATAGTTAGTTAGTTTACAATATTTTAGTTACAATATTGTTCTTATTATGTTCAGAATCTGTTCTCAATGTATTATCAGATATTTATCTCACTACTGGTAATACTCTTATTAACATTGGTATTGGTTTTGATACTGTACTTTGCCTAACTAAATTGGCATACTTGTTCCATCTCTGTTATCTCTGTGCCATTATGTTTGACTTGTTCTATTTGCATTGTTTTGCAATATAATACATTGTCTCTTAAGATTTATTATTATTTATAATAAATTCTTGTTTGATAACATAGTTGATGATCATTTATTTATACTAATATGTATCATTTTCTGTTGAAATAGGTGTCTTCCCTATGGGTTGTGTAACAATGTACCATCTGTTTTAGTGCAGTATTTTTCTACTACTAAACTGACTTCACTACGGTATCTTACTATAATATTTTAACTATTTTGTTACACATGTTTATACAACTCCTTCTTAAACACTAACACAAATCTTTTTTGTATTATTTAGAATATTTTTCTGGTCATTGGTGGAATTTAATTTCCTGTCATTGTTTGATACATAACAAATGTTTTTTATTTGTTGTCAGTTCTCTATGAACAATAACATAATTGTTCTATTTTGTTCTATTCTGGTGGTCTTATGATTATGTGTATTGATCACAATTTTATTAAATTAGTCACACTCATTGTCTGTGTTTATTTGACTATTTTAATTCTTGTTGTTTCATCATGAAATTAACATATTTTCTCACACTGTAAACTTCATCACTGTAATTGTTTGTGTGGTTTATTTAGTTGAAATTAGTTAATTATTCACAGGTTTCACATTTATATTAAGTACACACTGTAATTGTTTGTGGTTCCTTAAACGTTAAACACTGGTTTTCTTTTCATATTTCATAATCATCGTTTCTTTTGTCACTTATATAGTCTTTAGTACATGTGGTTTATGTTGAGTCCTTCCATCTTCTTTCTTCTTCTTGGTGCTCTTCCTGGTCCTTCTTCTCTCTTCTTCTTCAAATATTTTCATTGTAGTCGCTATTTTTATTTATCTCCTTTGCTGTTGGAGTTTGTTGGTCCTTGTTTCGTTGGTTCCCCTCACTGTTGGATCCTATTGGGTCTGGTTACTGATATTTTGTTTTGGCTCGTGGCATTTTCTTTCTTCATTTTGTATTTGATGTTGCTATGTTAATATTCTCTTCTTCATCGTTGGATTTTTTATTAATATATTTGTAGATACACACTTTTATACACTTAGGTTTATTTATCTAGACATACTTCCATGTTTTTCTCTTACTTGACGTTACATTAGTTTATATTATGTAACTACCATATTTGGTACTGTTACAATATTGACAAAAAATGTGCAAGAAAATGCATACATGGTTTGTATAGTTACAGACCATGTGAATATTATATAACAAAATTATTACATAAGAACAACACTAAGCAAAGACATGAGGCATAAATCAAATGTTGTATACACGAAAATACAAAAAAATAATTGAAGCTTTGCATATTAAATAAACTGACACTTGCTTGAGTAAAACAAACAGTTTCTGAATTAAAAATATACAAATTAAAGCTTATGCTAAAAACAAAGGTGCTTATAACTAACAAAATCTTCTTTGAACATCTGATTTATGTGTGTTTGACAAGTATATACATTTAATTTTAAAGGAAAATAAACTCTTTTTTACTGTTCGTCCCTCGCTGGCACCAAACATAACTTATGAATTGGTCTGCGATAGGTGCCAGTAGGCGTGCGAACATCAACTACTCTAATTAAGTTGTCTGGGCCGGGAAATGTGGCAGTAATTACACCAAATTTCCATGCTAATGGAGGCAAGTTATCCTCTATCAGCAAAACCAGGTCACCAATGGAAACATTTTCCTTTGCGAATTTCTATTTGTGACGTTGTTGTAATTGATGTAAGTAGTCGCGAGACCAAGATTTCCAAATGACTTGGACAAACTTCTGGAGAAGTTGCCAACGTCCAAGACGAGAGATGGGAACGTGAGATAAGTCACGATCAGGTATCGCCGTTAATGGTGCGCAAATTAAAAAATGGCCAGGGGTAAGTGGCACTGGATCGTTTACATCCGATGAAACGGCAAGTAATGGACGTGAGTTTAGACATGCCTCTATCTGAGACAAAACCGTTGTAAACTCCTCGAAAGTGAGTATAGACTTGCCGACCACGCGGCGCAAATGATACTTCAAACTCTTTATGCCGCTCTCCCAAAGACCACCAAAATGAGGTGACGAGGGCGGAATAAATGACAATTTAATACCATGAGAGGTCGTAAAGGATTGGATTGATGAGGTGGCATCCTTATTATGCCAAAGATTGTAAAGGTCATGCAAAACGTTGCGGGCCTTCCTAAAGTTCGTGCCATTATCAGAATATAACTGGCTGGGTATGCCTCTACGGGCCATGAAACGACGTAAGGCAGCTATAAACGCATTGGCCGTAAGGTCGGAAACCAATTCCAAATGAATGGCCCTGGTGGCTAAGCAAATGAACAAAGACACATAGGATTTTGACAGAGTCCTAGATCTCTGCCCGCCAAGACGAATCGTGAAGGGACCACCATAATCAACTGAGCAGAATAGAAACGGCCGCGAAGGAGTGACCCTAGGAGATGGCAAAATACCAAGCCTTTGAACCTGATGTTTGGTACTAAACCTGAGACACTTGACGCATCTACGAATGATGGAACGAATGACTATCTTGGCGTTAATGATCCACCAACGTTGACGAAGTGAATGATGCACAAGTTGAGCACCAGCGTGGAGTAGACAAATATGCTCGCTCTCGATTATAAGGCGAGTGATGTGAGCCGATTGATCCAAGACAATAGGATGCTTATTGTCATAGGGTAGTTGCAACTGCTGTAAGCGTCACCCTACAGCACTAAGTAAGTGTTTCTTGACTCATCAAGAAACGGGTCCAGAGAAGACAACTTACTCCTGATAGAGACAGAAGACCCATTACGAAGGCAATTAAGCTCAGCAGCGAAGTGGATGGACTGGGATTGTTTTATGAAGAAATTAAGAGTGGAATGAATTTCGACGGGGGTAAGAGCACCCGAGATTTTCTCAGCCCTGGAGAGTCTAACATTTTTGATGAATCGAAAGCAATAAGCGTATACGCGAGTCAGACGGTGCAATGAAGAAAAGTCCTTTGAAAGATCAATAGGTAGGGTAGAAATTAGAGAAAGTTTGGGGGTTTGTTTCTACTCCGCTGTGCATTCAGGAGACGACAGATTAGAAGGTAAAAAAGGTGAAAAAAAGATTGGACTCGGAAGATTGAGACAAACAAGCGGGACCATGCCACCAAAGCGAACAATCGCGCAAAACTTCGGGGTGACATCCCCTAGAAATAATGTCAGCAGGATTATGTTGTGAATTGATACGATGCCATGTGTAGGTTTCAGTGAGACGCTGAATCTCGGCAACACGATTAGCGACGTAGGTCTTCCACCTACAAGACTGGGCATGAACCCAGTAAAGGGACACCATGGAGTCAGAATACAGGTGAATGCTATTGATAAAGGAGTGAAGAGTAGGGGTGACTTTGAATAAGAGTCGCGATAACAACAAGCAAGCGCAGAGTTCAATGCGGGGTAATGACACCTGTCGTAGTGGGGCCACGCGAGATTTGGAACACAGAAGGTGACAAGAGGCCGATGAATCTTGATAAATGACTCTAACGTAAACACAACACCCATAGCCCTTTTCAGAAGCATCCGCAAACCCATGTAATTCAACTATCTTTGCCTTGGACTTGCTGCGAATAGAACGTGGGACAATAATTTTACCGATTAGACATAACTTATCGCATAATGAACGCCAATGCAAATATAATTGCCCAGAGATTGGCTCATCCCAACCAAGATTGCACAGCCACAGTTGCTGCATAAACTGTTTGTAAAGAAAAACAATTGGACCGACGAGTCCGAGTGGGTCGTAGATACCCGCGATAATCGACAGGATTTTCCTCTTAGAGATGCTTGACTCAACTGGATATGACTTGATGTCAAACAAAAATGAATCTGTAGAATTATTCCAAAGAATGCCTAACGTACGCACATTACCTTGTTTGTTTAATGGGAGTGATAAATTATTATCATCTGCGACCACATTGAGTTCATTTGATGCCTATTTATGCAGAGTGAGGCCATATTGACTCAACAACGTACCTAAGTCAGATTTCAACTTGGTCAGATTAGAAATGGTGTCTGCACCGGTTAACAAATCATCAACATAGAAATCATTAATTATAGCTGAAGCAGCGTCAGGAAAAGAAGCTTCATGATCCTTACCAATCTGAATAAGGCAGCGAGTGGCCAAAAACGAGGCACTAGCAGTACCGTATGTTACAGTTCGCAATACAAAATGTTTAAACTGTTCAAGGGGAGAATTACGCCACAGAATACGTTGATAATGACAATCCTTATCAGACACTAGAATTTGTCGATACATCTTCTCGATGTCGGCGATCAGAACATAGTTGTGCATGCGAAATCACAAGAGAATAGAAAAAAGGTCTTGTTGGACATTTGGGTCTACCAACAAAATATCATTGAGAGAAAAACCATTGGTAGTTTTGGCTGAGCCATCAAAAACGACGCGAAGTTTTGTCGTAGAACTAGAATGTTTAAAGACGGCATGGTGAGGCAAATAGTAGGTATTTGAAACCCCGGAATTGATAGAACAATCGTCGACAAGTACCATGTGGCCAAGATCCCTATACTCCTGAATAAAGTTTGCGTATTCGCGCGCAAGCTCAGAATCACGTACAAACCGGCGTTCTAAACTCAAGAATCTCGCTTCACCGGTAGCATAGGACTCACCCAACTGGGGAGTGTCAGACTCGAATGGTAGCAAAACAACGAACCTACCCTCATCATTCATTGCGATGAGTGGACTTAACAAAATGTTCCTCACAAGCTGAATCGTTACTAATGGGTGCATTATCAGGGATGGTTTCGGTCTCCCAAAATTTCTCAAGAGACGCAAAAATTTGACTGTCATTGTTCCTAGCCAAGAACGAAACAGCAGGACCCTTAGAACGGCAATGTTTGGGCAGATTGGCTGCTAGAATGTAGCCTAACTTTGTTTCTTGTATAATAGGAAAGTGAGGACCACGTACATATTTGTTAGCTAAAATCAAATCTAAATAAAATTGCGCTCCTAAAAGTATATCTATATCAGCTGATATGTTGAAATGTGGGTCAGCGAGAAAAACGTTATCTGGGACGTTAAAATGATTTATGTCGAAAGATTGTGCTGGCAGTTTATGAGTCAATGCAGATAAGACTGCACATGTAGCTTCAAAGATGAACCTTTGATAGCGAGAAATAATGCGAATAGAGGCCAAATTAGTGGCACAACATGCTGCATTATTAATACCTGTAATCGGTATGTTAGATTTAGTCAAGTTAAGCTGTAATTTCTTAGCAAATGATTCCGTACAAAAATTCACTTGTGACCCAGCATCTAATAAAACTCTTGCAAGCTGTCTGTTACCAGCCCGGTCGATGATGAACACAAGTGCTGTCGATAAAAGAACATTGTTTGTAGACTGGAGCTTAAGTGAACAATAATTGCTACTGCTGGCAGGACCTTGTTTTGACACATTATTTATGTGCAGCAATGTATGGTGTCATTTTGAACAGATCTTACATGATTGCTTGACCTTGCAATTAGATGCAAAATGATCTAGTCTTAAACAATTGGTACAGCGTTTATGATTTAATATAAATTGCCCTCGTTCTGATATGCTTAATTCACGAAATTTGTCACACATGTAAATTGGATGACTAGCTTTGCAGCATGGGCATAAATAATTATTTGAAGCTGAGTGAGAACTCTTAAATGCAGTGCTGCCAGCAGAGTTTCATAATTTATGTTTGTCAGATTTATTATTAACCCTTAAAGTCAGCTTGTTGAGCTGCTGTCTGGCATCCATCGGTAAGGTATTTTCTAACAATTGTCTACGTGCGTTTAAAAACTGGGTAAAGCTTTGAAAGTTAGAAAGATTATCGGGATCTATAGACTCCTTCCATAATTTAAACGTGGAATGGTCAAGTTTTGCTGACAATAGTTGTACAGTAATAAGCTCAAATGAATCCACTGACAGTTGCATAGCTGCCAGCGAATTAACTGAAGACGTTATTGTATTTATGAATTCTGCCAAACTGTGGACAGAGTCTTTGATTGTCGACTTTACTTCTAACAAATTTTGAATATAATATTTCACTAATATGAATTTGTTATCATATCTAGCGGACAGCAAACTCAACGCTATGGAATAGTTCTCATTACAAATAGGTAAGGCCTTAATTAGATCTAATGTCTTATTTTTAAGAGATGAATAAAAATAATGTAATTTTTGCACTGAAGTTAGATGAGATCTGGCATGTACCAAGTCCAGAAATATTGAATAAAAGTGCTGCCATTCTAAAATATTGCCTGTGAAGCAGGGCAAACTTATAGGTTTTAATTGCACATTGCTAGATAATACTTGAAATCCAGTCTGAACGTTGAAATTTTCTATTAATTGTAAGATATTGGCTTCGGTTGAATATAACAGCTCTTCAACCTCAATTCTGTCTTCTTGAGCAGCGTTTATGTCCTTGGAAATTAGTTCAATTTCAGACTAATCGTATTTTGTTGCTAAACTCTTTAGACTTTCCAGTCTAACCGTTAAAAAATGTTTAGTATTATTGTTTTTATCAAAGTTAGTTATAGCAGAATTGATTTGCACTATGGCAGACTTTAAGCCGCCTCTCTTTCTGACCAACATTTTGAGGCCTTCTTCAGCTATTGTACGCACCTGTTAATGATGTCGTTGACGTCATACCTTGTGTGTGATGTCCTTGAGCGTCGAGGCCGTGGAATAGATGTCAGATACACACGGACTGGATAGATGACTGCTCAATCTGGTGTGTAGACGTTAGCACATGGATGATCTTGCAGTGGTGTCATCACGAGGCTCAATGGCGATGAAAGAAATGCTGACTAAGTCCCAAGACGGTCGGATCAGCGAACATGCTGAATCACCCTTGATGGCCAGAAGTTGTGGTAGAAAAAATGATGAAAACCGCTCTGATATAAGTTGAAGAAAAGTAAAATAACGAATCCAGGGACAGAGCGACCAAAAAAATGTAAAATCCGTCCCGTAGGACCAAAAAAATGTTAGGAAGATTAATGTTTTATGGTGTTATTGCCAGGATGCTGTATAATGATGAGTGTGGACTGTATTTGATACATTTATTAATTTTTGAGTACAATTTAATCGGCATAGTAAGGTTGGCTATGTCTGAAAGACATTTGAATTTTGAATAAAACCAAGTCGGTTACGAATGATGCATGAAGAATTGAGGCGCGAGTACGCGGCACTCCAAACTACAGTAATGATTACTGTAGGGCCTAAGGCCTACATAAATCTGTCTCGACGACAAGAAGAAATGAATAAAATGACAGAACGAAGCAGAGACGCGTTTACGTCCACTGATTGCCAACGTTCGTTGCACTGTGTTGAAGCCTGAACGCGATAAACGTAATGCAGAACGTACAGATTAGCCAACCTTTAAATATGAAAATTACCACATTACTGTCCAATAACACATCTCATTTATTGTCTGAAACGTTTCACCAATATTGCCCCTCTAAAATTTTACTTTATACTAGATCTTTAAAACAATTATTTCTGTAATTATAGATGAAAAAAGCTGAATATTCTGCTACCTCAGATGTGAGTTGCCCTTGGACTATAGGAACGGAGGAAATTATATTTATACATCTGCATGCAGTTCTTATTAATTTTGGCATATGAAATACATATTGGCATATTCCACTCATGTTCACAGTGATAAACGGTGAATGATAAATTGTTGATAAATAAGCTGCTATTAAAAAACAAAACCATTTTTGGCAAAGTATAATATTATTTTTTCATATATTGTTATAGGACTGTTTAATCACTTTTTCATTATTATGATCTTTTTTATTACTCTTTACGTTTGTACATCTTGAAAGTGTTCTGAAGAAGTGTATTTTCTTGAAGGTGTCTCCAGCCTCATACATCCCTCTTCAGTCACTTGTTGGGTTATTACAGTAATATCTGCTGTGTTAACTTGAGCTATCATAATCTTTTAGAATTTTGACTATTTTATCTTTAAATTTAAAGAATTCTTTAAAGTGTTTAATGCAGATCCACAAACACACTTCAAAATCTAATCAACAGGTGCACCTTCTCCAACCCTCACCATGCAAGATTAATTTGATGAGGGTTGATGGCAAGATTATTTTGATGGCAAGATTAGTTGACAGATTAAATGTTATCAAAGAATATGTGGCGAGTTTTTGTCAGACTGAGCAGCAGTAATTGTTTGTATGTGTGAATAACGGTTTTAATGCTTTTTAAATAGTCATTTTTAAATCATAAAAATTAAATAAATAGTGGATTTAAAAATTTGGATATATGTGTGTGTACTTGGAACTGCATGGCAACCACCGGTCTCCTCCAGAGACAGTTCAAGTAGTCATCTTTAGGAATGCAATCAGTTTTCTTGCCTGACTATCTAAAGATAATTAATGGATCATGAGATAGATAGTGCTATTCTAAATTTCTTTAAGTAGCTGCTAATATAAAATTATTAAAGTTTAAGCATTACAGACAAGAATTTTTTGAGTCCAGAATGAGCATTTAGTATAGATTCTTAAATCATGTGTCTGTAGCACACCAGTCTTCCCTACACAATCTTAGCTTTGTTTGAGTCAATTCCAGTAGGTTACTACTGACCAAGGAGTTTTGACTTAAATACTGTGTAGATCGTTGCTGTCCCCAAAGATGTACTCCAATTGAAATTTATTTTTAACATTATAGAGACTTGCAGGCGGAAAAGTATAATTAATATTAAACTTAACTCTAATTCTTGCACTAAATAAATTTACAAATATATTTTATATGTATGAAGTTATGCATCTATAGACTGTCAAAATTTATGTATGTGGTGATATTGGATTTTTATGACAACCATTGACTGTCACTTTACTTGTACTTATGCCTATTGTCAGTAAGTCTGTGGTCTTAGACATTGGCAAAATTGAGAATTATAGGAATAAAGAATCATTATTTCATCATATTTTTAAAGGGTTTTCATGCAGTTGTTTTGTAGTTGTGAATCTTTCACTTCCTAAACGCTGAATGGAAAGTTCTAAAATTCACCTTTTAGAATTTATGTAATTTACAATTTCTGTTTTTAGTCAGTTGTCAATAAATATGAAAAGTATGTGAAATTTGTGTGTGTGTTTAACATTCTGATAGTACTCAGTACTCATCTTATATGTAATATTAATTCATTAATACATATACTAGAAACATTTTTTATACTTAGCACATAATTTTATTTATTAAAAAATTTTATGTTCTGTAAATAAGAGCACATATTAAATTTTCTGTTTCAGGTTGGACTGATGAAGTCATTTAGTGGTTCTAGTTTGGGTCTTTTTTTGGGTATATACTATAATATTATGTTATATATATGTGTATACAAAGTAGGAAACAAATGTATCTTTCACAAAACGTAGTGTTTATAATACATATGTATACATATATAGGGATATCATTATGATGTTATATGCGCATTACGATAAAATATTAAAAAATATTTTATCAATGATATTATAATGTTTATTTTGAAGTAAACATGTGATAATACAGAGTCAGTATTATTTCTTAATTGTTGTTTTTGTATAGCCTCTAGAAATATGAAAAGTCATGAATTTGTTACTCACAGCTGATATGTGTTACTTTATTAAAAATGTGATTACAATCTAAAGAGTGTGACTTGTTAATTCGAGGAGAATTATAGCTGAAAGCCCAGGGTACCTTAAATGAAATTCTTTACCTTCCTTCAGGACGTCGTCTGCAAAGAATATTATCTTGCAAAGGATTTTATAAACAAGAGATGGAAAACAGAAGTCTGTTTTTAAAATCAAACATAAATCCTAAAAACACTTTTTTGTGGAGTAATAATTAGTGGCCCGTGTTTAACCTACTAGCACTACTGGTTTATATGTCATTTGTCAGTTATCTTATGTCCAAAGGAATGGAGTGGTTATATTTTCTGTTCGGGTTCCTATCAAGCAAATGAACTCCACCATGACCACCAACTGCATGATTTTGGAGATTGCATATTTATATTCTACCAAGTAAATGGTCTTCTTAAAATGTTATGATTTAAGTTATTAATCATTTGACGATCGTAATAAATTGTATTCTCAATAAATATAAAAAATAAAATTTCAACTTCATCGTTCTTACTTGCTAAACTACTACCTGTCACGTTCGGATGAGGCATAGGACCATGATCAAGTCCTAAACCACGACTTAGATAGAGATGCTGAAAGGCCTCGCCCGGAGTATGACAGGTAGTAGTTTAGAAAGTAAGCACAACAAAGTACAAATTACGGAGACTTTTAATTCAAATAACAAGAAGAAAAATGAAATTTACTGGAAGAAATGTATTAGACCAAACAATATGAAGGGAGTTAAAAACATAAAAATATTTAAAATTATTAGTATAAGGACAAAATATAAGTTTATGCAAAAGTTAATACATCGCACAGACAATTTAATTAATTGTCAAATTATATAGCTATAGACTAATGTATATTAGTCATTAAATAAGTAAGATATGGTTGTAAAGAAAGAATTAAAGTTACTACATTTGCACTTGCAAATACTGCATGCATTTGCATTTCATGCTACACAAAAAGCCTACGCATTTGTTAAGGTAATTCTATTATGGAAATTTCAGTCTTTAGCCATTACATCAACTTAAAGTCTTCTTGGTACATATGAGGGGTTCATAACCAAAATATGCCTAGTACAGATATCATATGATTTCAAGTAAAGAGAATTTAAAGTTTTTTCCTTCAAATCAATCCATTCACTACATGAAAATGAACTGCTTTCTGGGATTTAAGTTACTACAGTATAAAGTATAGGATATAATGAAGACATTGCAATTTTTAACTAAAATTTTATAAAAGTGGACTTAGACCACTTTTGTTGGCACATTGGTTGGTTTGGCACCCCTTCATAGTAAATTACGATAGGCCTAGTAATTAGTTACAATTAAAAATACATTATGTATGTAGAAGTCATGAGATCCATAGGAAAGGTAATAAATTAATTATTATGGTTTATAATAATATTTAGTAATAATAATTTATAATAATAACATATATCTTAAAAGTTATAACTGTAATTTGAGAATATTAATTTATCGTATGATTTGGATACTGACAATGTGGATCTGAAACGTAATTTGAACTAGAATTATTATAATGTAGGTATAAATAAATAAAAGCTGTTACAAAAGTTAACATATAAATAAAAGTTATTACAATTATTTAATTAAAATGTATGACAAAACTACAAAACTCAACTATATAATTATATATAACTATAACAAAAACACAAAGCATAATCATTAATGTTCATCTATTTGTAAGACGTAATTTTTTTGTGAATAAATACTGTGAAACATTATACTACTGTAAACTGGTCAAATGTTTAGGATATGATTCTTAGTTGTTATTGAGGTTAGCTTGTCACTTAAGTTTAATATCCACTCAACCTTTTGTCAAGGATATTAGCAATGATGAACAAAATATTTCAAGGATATATTGTAAATAAAAATGTAAAAATAAGTATGGAGATCAATACATAAGTCAGGATAGGACAAGAGTGCATGGGGTGTCATGACATTCTAGAGTATGTGCAATGTCAGGTTGCTAACAGTACTAGATGGTCATGTATCTGCAGCACAAGGACATTAGTTTGAGAATCCGCTTTGTATGATTCAGTGTGCATGTAAGGATGTTACTTTATTTTGTTGTTGTACCAGTTTCATTCTATAGCTGAGATCCTGCTATATGGCTTCCTTAAGGATTTGCCCATAGGAACTTAGAACCATACTGGCAAGGGTAATGAAGAAGTAACTCTGCAAGGAGGTACTTGCTTAGCCCTGCAGACAGTGGCATATCTAGGATTTTGCTTTGGGAGGGTTTTTTATGTCTTCATAAAAAAGAACAACTTTAGACAAATCAACATTACTACCTCTAAAGTAACTGAAAAGTGTGTGGTAAAATCCTGAAATCAGTTCCATTAAAGTAAATGGTCAATAAAAGTACGCACCTTTGAAACATTATGAAAACATACTTATTGACTTAATTGGTATTCCTACATTTCATATTTCAAATGTATACCCTAATGCTGTGTAATAAACCTGTTTATATATTTAAAAAAGACCTACTACTATATTAGTGTACACAGCTGAAAAAATTAAAAACGACAACCTAAAAATTAAGAGATCAACAAAATTTGTCAGCTTTTTTGACCCTGGGAGGGGGTCTGGTCCCGTTCACCCAGGGCCGGCCTAAGGCGTGTGCGACGTGTGCGGTCGCACACATGCGATTTTGGGAGGGGCGCCGAAATGAGAAAAAATATAAAAAAATAATATGGTAAAAATTTAAATTTTTATGTAATTTTGAATGCAAATTAGCCATTTGAATACGTTAATAACTTTTGTTCAACAAATAAAATGTTGCTTGAAAGTACAGTAAAGAAAGGTCAGTTAATTCATAATTGTTTTAGGTTCAAACAAAATTATTATTTTTTTGGAGGGTTTTCTATACCCATTTTCATTGTAAGGGGCGCCAAAACTCATTCTTGCACACACAGCATTTTGCTCTTAGGCCGGCTCTGCGTTCACCCCCCTTTGGTAAATACACCCCTGCCTGCGGAAGCCTGGCCCTAGATTATAGCATAGTTAAGGTTACTTGTACAGGTTCAATTTTCTAAGGTACAGATGCTGAGCTAGCCAATTGTACGATAGCCATTATCATAGGATATTGTCAGGTATATGCCAGGGAAATAGATTTTAGGAAATATATAATAAACCAGATTGCTTCAAGAAAAGTGATGGAAGGTACTATAATCAAAAACTTGATTAAAAATTCTTTATGAAAATTGTAATTTGATAATCAAATATTTAGATTGTGGAGGTCACCTAAACATTTGATAAGGTAAATATGTAAACACCATATTGAAATAAGACAACTGAAAATGATGTATTCAGCATATATGAAAAAGAGCAGGAATGATAAATATCAGTAAGATCAAATGTCAATAAATATTAATGTAGAAAAAAAAGTCTTCCTGACAGGGGTAGAATTACAAGTTCTGTACATTACTTGTGTCATCATTATTGGTTGACATCATGAAGAGACAAGCCGTTTCTCCATAAGAACAGTTTATTTCCCTATCTCACCCATAGTCTCGTGTGATTGTTGGACAAGGTATACTATATATGTACCCGTGTGGAGTACAAATTACAGACGCCCAGAGTTCCAAACTTTCAGAAAAATTCTGGTACATGCCATTCACAACTTCATGGAATGCGTAACATCTTATTCGTACTCCCGAGTTAAGTTTCGAAACTAACTAAAACTCCTGTTTTCCTCATTATAGCAATATTTATTTTTTCTATATTTATATTTGTAATTGTAAATTTTTTTAAATAACCCAAAAGATGTAAATTAGCATTATAATGCTTGACAGTATTTTATCATTATTTTGAAGTTAATTTCTCGATTACAAAGTTTTAAAGTTAGCTAGTAGAGGCAAGCTGTTTCTCCATAAGAACAGTTTATTTCCCTATCTTGCCCATAGTAGAAAAGTGCTTTTTGGGTAATCTATTTGTATGGACAATCAGTGATTTACCTTAATATGATTTGTGCCCTAAAGATATAGAAACATAATGTGGGCAAAATAAAACACTATTTACAAATTAAATACACACTATTTCTCTTGAAGTGAAAGATTACCATAAAAATGTATACATGAAAAACAGGCAGATTAATCCAGTTATGATCTACAGATTCAAAAATGTTTCTTTTGGGTTAAGAAGATTAAAACTATGAATATTTTTAATGCTGTGCTAAGCATAATTGTGGGCGTAACCATAAGAGAAATAGTTTAAAACAGTTGGCCTATTAAGAACTCTGGGGAATTTTGAAAAATTCACGGCTTTACCTTCAACATTTCAAAAAGGTGAAAGGGAAACCAGAAGCAAGAACCCCAGAAACAATGTGAAAGAAAAATGGGAGACTAAGCAATTGCTCCCAAAGGTGACGCAAATTGCAAAAACAAAGGTGACAAACTTTGCTGTGAATTTTAAAGCAAGAAAACTATGTTTTTGTATTTTTCAAAAAACATGGTGTTTTTTATAAGAATCATTCTTGTTATAATTAACAGTGTCTGCACAAATGCCACCTGTGAGTAAATACCAACCTAATAATTTCCTAGTTATTATACTCTTCCAAGTTATCTTTAGTGGTAATAATGAGAATGAAAAGTATGAGAATTTGACATTCTATTTCTATATTTATAAACTGTTTGCAAATAAAAGCATCTCTGAAGTAGATAAACTATGATTATTACTCAAAATTATTAAATACTGGGTTGTTAGGCCATGGTTGGTTGCTGTATAATCTCGACATCATCGGTAACATTTCATATTCCACCCTCGGAGATGTTCTTCAGGGCACAAAAAGTGACAGAGTGTTAAGAAACAGTTATGGCAGATCTTGGCTGTGGTTGCTCTTACACAAAAAAGTTGTTGGGTATCGGGCATTGCACTTATCATTTTAAAAGTTATTTTTAAATTTGTAAACACACAAATAAAAATTAAGTGCAATAGACTACTTTAAAAACATATTATAAAGACATTATGACCTGAGTTGTAAAATAGCAATGATGTAAACATATGACTCGTAATAGAATTTCGTTTGGAGGAAGGCTGAGAAATATATGAACTATTTCTGACATATGTATGTGTGAAGAAGGAAATTTATTTAACAAGATAATCATTATGCAATGTTCCATTTACAAGCATGAAAAAACTGAGTGTCAGTTTATAAAAATTGTCAACTCACAGTATACAGAATTAATCATTATCTGATTTCACTTTGAGAGACATCTTTCAAAATTTTATAATACATAATTTTTGTATGTATTATATCTTGATAATTTTATGTAGTCAAAATTTCACCTCCCCCCCTTAAATTATGCCCATAGCGTAAAACTGATAACAATATCACTTCCACGTTATACAAATTCAGAGAGTAATAATTTTTTTGTAATGTTATTGGTTTTAATAACTATGTGAGGTTAATTAACAGCACCATGATTTTAAACAATTCTCTATCAGCTTGTCAAGTGATCCTGAAGAACTAATGAAATGAACAAACTGAAGGAAATGATTGATGCACATGTTAAGAATTGTAACATTACCAGCAGACAACAAAATTTAAAACGCCTATAAGCAAGCTAAGGATCTGTACTGCACATAGTTAAGTTATAAAGAGTTATCAATACTTTTTGATCTTAAATGTTTTTGGCTACCTGTACATGTGATTCATATCCATCAGTCACATTTTTATAGTTAAATAAGAACTACAAAAATAAAAATATGATAGAGCATCAGTTATATGCCAGTGTCCAAACTGACAAAGCTTGAATAATCTAAACTGGCTGAAAAAACAAAAAATTTGCAAATAGTATATTATTAATTATAACATATTTAGTATTTATAATGACTTTACCTAAAGATGTTTTTTCCTTATTTGGAACATGTTTCGGGATTCTTTGTGTTCCCATCCTCAGCCTTCCTAGTTTTGAATCTTGTGAAGAACTTGTGTGTTGGTTGGTTGTTGTTGTGATTTCCTGTTGGCCTTTGTGACTTTAAATTGGTATTATTGTGTATGATTATGGTGTATATATTAGTATTTTGTGTATTTTTGATGTTAGTGTTTTGATTTCACAAGTACTTCACAAGATTCAAAATTAGGAAGGCTGAGGATGGGAACACACACACAGCATCCCAAAACATGTTCCAAATAAGGAAAAAAACATCTTGAGGTAAAGTCATTATAAATATTAAATATATTATATACATCAAGAAATAGACTGTAGCAAAACGTTTTTATATTAATTATAAGTATAATATTACTGACTCGGAACACTAAGTTTTTTATTGGTAAAAATGTAAATTTTTTCCATATAGCCTGAACCAGTTTTCGCTTATTTCAAGCTTTATCAGAGGCTCAGGTTATAAGTAAAAATTTTACATTTTTACCAATAAAAACTTAGTGTTCCAAGTCAGTAATATTATACTTATAATTAGTTAATCAACGAACACGTCATGGACAACAAAATCCAAGACTGTATTATTATTTTATGCACACTGCATATTAAACCTCTTCCCTATTAAATCGATTCAATTTTATTTTAATTATATAATATAGCCACTAACTACCTGGTCTTTATTGGGAAGCTAGATCAATAATGGCATGAGCCAAATTGAGCCATTGGAAACAACAACAACAATAATATATTTTCAGTTCATATTACGAAAAAGAAAATAAACTGTTTTGTGATCTTTTGTTTTTGAAATTCATCAACATTTGTTGAGCTTATAGACAAGAAATGGATAAAAAATTTAATGAATTGGTGAAATACAAAGGTGTTATAAATATATTGGTTTATAATAATTGGTTAATATAAAGGTTTATTGGTTTATATAAAGGTGTAATAATTGGTTTATATTGGTGTTATAAAGGTGGATGTATCAGTGGTATTAGGGGCTGTAATGAATCATCACCATAATATGAACAAATTGTTTTAACTTAATAGCAGGTGTGTATTTACGGAAGTGGGAAACGAATGGGACCCCCCCCCCAGAGGGTCAAAAAAGTTGACGAATTTAGTTAATCTTTTAATTTTTAGGCTGTTTTATTATTTTTTCCAGCTGTGTAAGCTAATATAGTAGTAACTCTTTTTTTTAAATATAGAAACAGATTTATTACACATCATAACAGCATATATGTTAGAAATATGGAATTAGGAAAATCAGTTCAGTCAATAAGTATCCTGTAAACAATGTTTCAATAAAGCATATTTTTATTGCGTATTACCTTTTACTTTAATGGAACTGATTTGAACCACTTTAAAGATAGTATTGTTGATTAGTCTTAATTTTTTTTCTTTTGTAAGAACTGACCCCCACCAGACCAAATTCTAGACATTCCACTGCTTAATAGTAAGCATGAGACAATTACTGTACTGAAGTAATATACTTTTTCAAATTACTAATTAAATATACTTTAGAGAATGTAATCAGTTCTGTAGAAGCTTACAGATAACACATGCAAGTAGTGTGTGAGTTACAGCTTATGGCTTGTAGTGTTGTTGTTATTATTTCTCCCTATTTAAGCCTTGCTATGCTAACACCAATAGCATCTTTTGTTTTAACGATAAAAAATAAGATTGAAATTTTGAATAGGTTTTCAAAGAGGAGATGTGAGTCATCTGTGGCAAAATTTTATAATGTTGGAAGGCATCTATAAGTTATATAAATGGCAATAAAGAGGTTATCTTAAAATTCATA
Source organism: Magicicada septendecula (assembly GCA_034769895.1). Classification (NCBI taxonomy): domain Eukaryota; kingdom Metazoa; phylum Arthropoda; class Insecta; order Hemiptera; family Cicadidae; genus Magicicada; species Magicicada septendecula. The sequence goes on along the minus strand of CM068370.1, from coordinate 46,555,835 downwards.
TCAAAATTCAATTGTGATGGGGGGGGTCTGAAGAAAAGGAAAACCTTAAGAATGGCTAATGAGCTATAAATTAGATGCTGTTTTTTATAGTCCTTTCAGAAACATAATTCATACAAACCCATATCAGGGCTCTGCTAGAAAACACGTAATATAAATAAACAACTAAAAGATCCTTCTAATTTCAAAGCAAACTAAGGGCTGTGAACGTAAAAAAAACTATACACTTGAAATACACATGTTAAAGAAACTATAATTACAATATTTACACCAATTGCGTATACTGAGTACATTGTATACAGCCGTATATTGTATTACAATTTTGTGTGTTTAGATAACACAATTTTCAATATTCCGAACTATCTTCAGCCCCAATTAGTTTGGATAACTGATAATGTACCTGTAGAATATCACTCCACTGACAATAATATTATTCAAGTTCATCTACTATTAATAGTACTGTTTTAGTTCTTAACAGTCAGTTCATAACCTCATAACAATAAAAGGGTCTGATATAAACTCAGCATGACATAAAACGTAATTTTTTGTGCCGCTTGGTGTAATCATATCTAGATATTCCAAAATAAAAAACACACTATTTTTATTTTTATAGTCATTAGTCAAAATATGTGACACAAACATGCTTATCGTTTTAAGAGTTATTTTTAAACCTGTAAACACATGGAGAAAAAATTAAGTGCAATGTATTACCATATTATAAATAAATTGTGATCTGAATTGTGAAATAGCAATCATGTAAGCATGTCCTGTCTATTTTCAGACCAAGGAAAATTTTAAAAGAACGTAATTGGCTACTGAGTGGTTGTACAGTTAAATAATCTGTAACAAACAAGAAATTATGTTATATCAACAAAACAACTAATCATAACTTTAGCCTCTGTACATAGGTCTCGTGCTGTGGTAACACAAAGTCATAATTTTTCCTGTACTGATAACTTCGGAATAGAGTGGCCTGATTCCCAGCTGTTACATCAACATATTGCAGTTATAAAAAAATGTGCATCATGATTATACAGGTGCCATTTTATGTTTTCAACTAATAGGAAATTTATGCACAGATACTGATTTACTTTTCAAAACAAGTCATGTTAATCATAGGTGTCCAATATTTTGTAAAACAAATTTTAGTAGAAGGAATCTGAAATGTGAATAACCTGCAGCCACATTAAGTTGATACAAATAATCTCTACTCAGAGACTTGTGGTAACCTAGCAAATTTTATATAGGCTACCACTTTGAAGATCCCACACAAAGTTTTTTATTGGTAAAAACGTAAAAGTTTTACCTTATAGCCTGAACCAGTTTTCACTTATTATAAGTTTCGTCCGAGGCTCCCACTGGTAGCACTGTCCGTCTTGTTCTTGGCGACGGTGTTGACTTTTGAACGATCGATGTTGTGTGTGTGTGTAGGGTGTGATATGTTCGAATAATGCGTGTGATTTGAATTGTGTCTGTTCATTTAGGATGTCGTTTTTATGTGTTTGTGTGTTTGTATATATCAAATTGTTCAAGAGTGTCTAGTTTTCGGCCTTTTGTGTGTAGGTGTAGAATATCCATGTTGTTGTTGATGTTTTTGTATGTGTGGACAAAGCTGGATTCAATGACATTGTTTGCAAAGGTGGATTCGGGAGTGGAGTGTAGTGCTTTTGTGTGTTCAATGTATCTTTGTTTGAAGCCATGTCCTGTCTGGTCTATGTAGAATTTGTTGCAATCTGAGCAATTTAGTTTGTAAACACCAGGTAGATCGAATTTGTTTTGTGCTTTGTGTGTGTGTATTGATAGTGTGTGTTCTGTTTTGTTTGTAGTTTTGTATGGAATTCTGTATCCTGATTTTTTTGAATTTGTTAGCTATTTTGTCAGTGTGGTTATTGATATATGTTAGTGTTATGAATTTGTTGTTTTCTGTCTTTGTCTGATGTTTGTTTTGTGTTTTGTGTAGGAGTTTATTGACTATTGTTCTGTTGTATCCATTGGATTCTGCTAGATATTTTATCGTGTTTAGTTTGTCTTTGTAGTCTTTTTCATCTAGTGGGATGTTGTTAAGTCTATGTGTCATAGTTCTGAAGGCAGCTAGTTTGTGTTGATTTGGGTGATTGGAGGAGTTGTATGTTAGTGTGTCAGTTGTAGTGGGTTTCTGTATATACTGAATTTGTGTCTGTGTTCAAATTTTGTGATGGAGAAGTCTAGGAAGTTTATGCTGTTGTTGTATTTGTATTCGGCAGTGAAGGTTATGTTTTTGTGTATTTTGTTTGTGAGTTAGTAAATAAAGAACTTTGTGTTCCGAGTCAGTAGTGGTATAATTATATCTAGTTAATCAACAGACACGTCATGGACAACGAAATCCAAAAAAAGAACTTACTTTACTAAGATAATAATGATAATGAATCAACGTTGTTGAAAATGACAACATCGGGGCCTCTATGTGCCATGTATATTGTATTTATGAGGTAGATTCAAAAAGTCCCCAGAATTAGTTTATTTCACAAAAATGGTATATATTTCCTTTAAAGTAATTTCATACAGCAGCTACAAACTTCTGCTGCGGCACTTCCCGCTGCTGGGCCCCGGAAGTGTCCAGCATACACACAAATAACATAATATAATATCTAAATCCAATCAAAATGCTAAAGACACTTTTTCTGTGTTGTAACTTATTTCTCAAGTGTTTCTATAATTAACATAATTCTATAAAGGGAGGAGGTGCAAGTAAAAGAAATTGTTGAAAGCATCAATCTGTGAGCTGAGCCGGATGCGACCCGTTTATTTCAAAAACATTACGAGCCTCTAAAATTTACCTAATTATGTGCCAGTCAGCAACGGTCAGTGCTGAGCTAATTTTTTTTTGAAAAATTGAGTATAGAAAATGTTAAATGCTAAATATGGGGCTGTCGCATAAATCAATACTAGTTTACAAAATGGTGTTCAGCGTACATGCTGTGATCTACTTATAAATTTCTGACACTGTTGTCTATCACAAAAGTTTATAAAATTGTTTCTAACACTTATGATGAGTAACTAGTTTGTCTCGTTTTTGCTTCGTGATTATGCAACAACTGCCACTGTAAGTTATTAAAGGTAAAAATATTACTTGGCAATCCAGGTAAGTCCTTTTGCAACCTGCTGTGTCTGGTGGCTACGGCTGCGTGTTTCTCAGTACCTGCTTTGAACCACTGCTATGTCTGTGCTGGAAGATTATGTAAAAACTGTACGAAGTTCGTGTTCTCGTGTCTTCGGTCCGGAACGTCGAACCAAGTTTTGAACTGAAAGTTTTCACATCTTTTAGTACACTTTATACCCACATCGTTCGATTAACACGCACACATGGATTCATACAGTGCGTAGTTACAACTTACAATATTACAAAATTACATTACAAGGTTACGACTTCAAATTACATATATAACGAGTATAACCTTAGATATCTTAGGTCTTTTCATCAAGGTGACTGACTGAAATTTAGTTTTAGGCGAGGCTGACTATTACAGACAAGATACGTCTTGGTTGGTTATGGATAACAATCTTTTTACATCTATTACAAGTTTTCTTCTTTTCGTTACAAACGTTATATACAAAATTATTAGCCACTAGCATTGATTTACGATAGCTCAAAAACAATCATAGTTACCTTGGTTATTGAGGCTCCCATACTTGACGAAAGTCCGGCGACGGTCCGCTCTGCTCACAGCGTTTGATGGGAGACTGACGAGATTTAACAAAGCCAACGATAGGGTTAGTAAAAGGGAGGGCGTGACGTCAGTGCGTCGGGCAAGGTACAATTCGCGGATTGTTGCGTTCGGCAGAAGACGAATGATTGCAACAGACTCCCCCCCCGAAAGGCAAGCGTCGGGAGCAGGAGCGACGGTTGTCCAAGGTCAAATTCACCAAAATTAATCGGTACGGTCAGTGTAACCAAACAGAGTCGAGTCAGGGGAAACCCGTACCTTATGTACGTAAATGGGAAAATTAAGATACTAACGCGGCACTAGCCGCCATCAGGAAACCACTGAAAGGGCTACCTTCCGTCACCTTAGAAACGTTGCCTGCGCGCAGCAATGCTTCCTCACTGAAAGTGAACGACGAGGGGGTGATCAGTCCCCGCGCCGCTCACCAGGCAAGGCGACCGAAAGCGGGGTTACAAATTAATATATTAATGAGCATGGAACATGTTCACGCCCGAACATGAGGACTGCGACTCAGTATGTGAGGGTACAACAGACTTGAGTTACAACAAGAGCCGAGAAGGGTGATTGGTCAAGAGCATCGACAACCAACCGCACGGCTGAGAGCGAGAGATCAAACTAGAGGGGTCACTCACCTTAAAAGCGCTTTATGACCACAGCAACTTCTCTTCACGGCACACGGACGACAAGGTGGAGAGCACATCTCCACATCGTCCGATCGTGCGAGGTGAGATAAGGGGACACTACACACCATTACCGCTACCCAGGTACATGGCTAAACCGCGACAGGGGGGGGTCACACCAGATTACATACACTGGCAAAAGGGGTACGCCAGACTACATACACTGGCAAAGGGGGTCACACTCTTTACGAGCCATTTTTTTTACGAGTTTCTTTCCTGACCTCTCTCTCTCAGCGCGAAGGTTTTGCACTGTCGCTTATTACGAAGTCATTGATTCATTATAAAATAGTTTACCGTGACAAGGAAATGCTAGTTGACACGACTTGACAGTCGGGTTCTGTTTTTCTGAATGCCGCTATAACGTCTCTCCTGTTAAGACATTATAACACAGGGAGCCAGTTTAATTGGTTGCTTTCAATTAAACCGGCTGCCGTTGTTAGTACAAATTACTTACTAACAAATTGGGAAAATATATAGAACAGGAATTTGTCTTAGGGTACGTAAATTTACTCACTCTCTGGATTTTTTAGCAAAAACATCTCTTTATTATGGCTTCTTAAATAATGATTTAAAAATAATGGTTATCTTTTTGTTTTTACGTTAAAATAAACTTCTGATAGATTCTGCATCAAATGCTCTTATACTCTTTAAAATGTTACTCTGATGAGCAAACCATACAGTTGTAAATTACATTGAATACCTCGGATCCGGGTTTTAACTTTATAATGTTCTAAAATACTTCAACATTATGCAAACTATTAGAAGAATAGTTTGATCAAATTTCGAATTAACTTTACCTTTAACTATCATCAGATTACTATTATTTCGTTACAGTAACTACAAACATTACTATGTTAACATTTACATGATTTTAATGAGTCTTTACAAAATGTACTGTTTTTTGTTGTGGTTGTTAGAAAGATAACGGTTTGGTTTCACCTGGGTATAAGGTGTATCTGCGGCAGGTTCTCTTGCGGATCCTCTTCAGTTGGTGTTCCTGGACGTTCTTCGTTGTCATTCGGGTTCCTCCATTTATTTTGTTGATTCTAAGTTGCGATCATGACGAAAGGATTCTGCTACCTGGAGCTCGTAAAGTTGTCGTCGTTGCTTCACTCCTGACGTTGGTGTTCACTTTTCACATTTTACTTTTAACTGCACTAATGTTACCTTTTTATATGGTATGGAACATACCTTACAATTTAAACATTGTTATAAAGAGATGTGTCGGCTATGTTAGTTATTTTTAGTTATTTCTCTACATTTCAATTACTTAACTTGTTTTACTTTTCACTTCATTTCAACTACATGTGGAGTATGTCACCACGAAACACTTACTTTCTGTGGCATCGTTTTTGGTATATATTCACACGTTTACCTTCACGACACATGGTAAAGCTGTTACCTTGTCTGAGATTTTCGCTCGACTGGGGTTGGTTTTGCGGCGGTTAGTAGGGAAGCGGGCGCAGTTCACGCGGAGAGAGAAAAGTAGTTCGTACTTTTATTATTATTACTTTTACACTAATTAACTATTATTAATAATCCTACATTTTCTTTATCGAGTTAGGCATTTCATTTATTATTATCACGTCTTTTTATTTAATTAGGATGATTATTAATATTCGCTTCAATATAGAGTAATTTTCATGTCCGTACTAGATTTTTACAAGTTGATACAGGCATTCAGGTACAGAGGGGAGGGTGAATTATTATCTCACGCGTTATTTTGAATAAAAAATTATTTTGTGCTATTTAAATTCCTTTTAAATTGTCACACCGCGTATATTAATTCGTAGTTAACGCAAACCAATTAACATGAGACAGGTGGTAACGTGTGTGTGACTACTGACAACGAACATTTTCCGTTAGTAAAAGGCTGCTATTTTACGAAAATTTTAATTTTGATTTTTCTTGTAACGCCTTCCACGAAACAAAATCGGATTTACTGAGATGCGCACGTTTCTAAATAAAATTTACCGAATTAATAGAGTACGTCACTTTTATACAAACAACAGATCCACTAAACATATTTTGTATAACAGCAGATTGGGAGGCGGTTAGCGAACTGGACAATCAGACATACGGCACGGTGAGCAAGGTACGGGGTTATTAAGCCGAGTATGTGGAGAAAACCAAAACATACAAAGCGCAACGATAAGGGAGCAGCTGTTCGGTGGAATGTAGATAAGACGAACAGGTTAGCCTGGCACAACAATGCACGGCCTTATCTGCCAGACAAAGTTCAACTAGCGGTTTTCCACTCCCGAGCGAATAATTTGAACGATCTGATTTCACAACAACTTGCAGCAAAGACCTACTTGTGACAAAATTGTTAACTACGCATATAACATTTAAAATACCTCCCACAAAATCCTATACAAAATTTCACGCGACCAATACCGTGCAATACAAACAATACAAAATTTCAACACACTCAACATCAACAAAATTACTCTTGATAACTATGGCTTATAACCCATTAAATTGAATTAAATGCCTTGTAACCCATGGACCAAGGAAAACCCAAAATAACCACGCTCTGCTACCACTTCTGCTGCGGCACTTCCCGCTGCTGGGCCCCGGAAGTGTCCAGCATACACACAAATAACATAATATAATATCTAAATCCATCAAAATGCTAAAGACACTTTTTCTGTGTTGTAACTTATTTCTCAAGTGTTTCTATAATTAACATAATTCTATAAATGGAGGAGGTGCAAGTAAAAGAAATTGTTGAAAGCATCAATCTGTGAGCTGAGCCGGATGCGTACCCGTTTATTTCAAAAACATTACGAGCCTCTAAAATTTACCTAATTATGTGCCAGTCAGCAACGGTCAGTGCTGAGCTAATTTTTTTTTTTGAAAAAACTGAGTATAGAAAATGTTAAATGCTAAATATGGGGCTGTCGCATAAATCAATACTAGTTTACAAAATGGTGTTCAGCGTACACGCTGTGATCTACTTATAAATTTCTGACACTGTTGTCTATCACAAAAGTTTATAAAATTGTTTCTAACACTTATGATGAGTAACTAGTTTGTCTCGTTTTTGCTTCGTGATTATGCAGCAACTGCCACCGTAAGTTATTAAAGGTAAAAATATTACTTGGCAATCCAGATAAGTCCTTTTGCAACCTGCTGTGTCTGGTGGCTACGGCTGCGTGTTCCTCAGTACCTGCTTTGAACCACTGCTATGTCTGTGCTGGAAGATCATGTAAAAACTGTACGAAGTTCGTGTTCTCGTGTCTTCGGTCCGGAACGTCGAACCAAGTTTTGAACTGAAAGTTTTCACATCTTTTAGTACACTTTATACCCACATCGTTCGATTAACACGCACACATGGATTCATACAGTGCGTAGTTACAACTTACAATATTACAAAATTGCATTACAAGGTTACGACTTCAAATTACATATATAATGAGTACTGACACTGAACCTTACATATCTTAGCTCTTTTCATCAAGTTGACTGACTGAAATTTAGTTTTAGGCGAGGCTGACTATTACAGACAAGATACGTCTTGGTTGGTTATGGATAACAATCTTTTTACATCTATTACAAGTTTTCTTCTTTTCGTTACAAACGTAATATACAAAATTATTAGCCACTAGCATTGATTTACGATAGCTCAAAAACAATCATAGTTACCTTGGTTATTGAGGCTCCCATACTTGACGAAAGTCCGGCGACGGGCCGCTCTGCTCACAGCGTTTGATGGGAGACTGACGAGATTAAACAAAGTAAACGATAGGGTTAGTAAAAGGGAGGGCATGACGTCAGTGCGTCGGGCAAGGTACAATTCGCGGATTGTTGCATTCGGCAGAAGACGAATGATTGCAACACTTCTGCCAACATTTGTAAAGTTTATGGAAACAGTTGTGTAACCCTTCTTAGAAAACTCCTTCAGCTGCTTCGTCACTTCAGTGATAACATCACCAGCATTCTTGTACGTTTTCTCTTTTAGAACTCCCTTCAGCAAACGAGAAAACAAGCAAAATTGGCTGGTGCTAAATCATGAGATTATAGTGGATGCTCAGGAGGTGTATCATTGTGCCATGGTACTCTTTTACCAGGATTGTTCAAAAGAACTCAGTTTTTCTCCATTTTTCAGGCTGTTTCCTTCTGATTGCATTCCATAGATGATGAAGTATATCCACATATATTTCCTTGTTCACTGTTTGGCCTTGTGGAATGAATTCATTTTGGACAATTCCCTGTGAATAAAAAAAGTTCCAACATAACTTTCCTTTATGCTTGTTTAATCTATACTTCTGTGTCATGGAAATAATTTTGATTTCCACTGCAATGACTGGTGTTTTGTCTGTGGATCATACAAAAACTCCATGTCTTGTCTCCTGTGATTATACTCTTAATCACATATAATATAATTTTTATATTGATCAGCCATAGTGATAAGGTCTCCTGCCAGTGTCCTTTGTATTTCTTCTGATTTTTGCAAACAGCGCTTTTCGAACAATGTGTTGGCAAACCTGAAGCATTCTCAGATTATTATGGAAAATACAGTTCCAACTTCCAACTAATATTCCAACCTGTGTTGCTATTTCTCGACAGATTTACTTGTGCCACCTCAAACAACCCCTTGAACACACCCAACAATTTCATTGCTTATTATGGTAGATAATAAAACCACTATGAACATCACAATCAGCACTAACATGACCCTCACAGAAACGCTTGTGTCACTCATATACTAGTTTTTTTTTATTGCCAATTCACCATATGCTTTTGTAAGTAACATTACTGTATGTGATGATGATTTTAAAAATTGTATGCAACATTTGATATTTAAGTCCTGTTCAATTACAGAAATTTTTAACTGCAATGATGTCATATGCACATTAAAGTAACAGTATCCTATTATTGGATTGTGCTAAAGGAACTTTTGCGTTTATAAATCTGATATCGTTTATATTATTTTCATCATATTGTAAGATGGTATCTTTATCATTTCATGACTGTAAACATTAAATAGATATTAATTTCTCTCCAAACTTACCTTCCTGATTATAACAAAATATGTACCACAAAAATATCCACTCCTATCCAGTGCTATTATTGGATAGGAAGGAAGAGGATGAGCACTGCCAACTTATGAAACAATAATTCTCCTGATGCAATTATTATTTTAAACATAACTTACTGATTCTGGGAATTCTTGAATCTCATTGTCCATGACGTGTCCGTTACTTAACTAATTATAATTAATTCACTACCGACTCGGAACACAAAATTCTTTATTGGTAAAAACGTACAAGTTTTACCTTATATCAGTTATTTTCTCTATGTTAGCAGTCTTCATCACAAAATTTGACAAAGTTTTTACCTTATAGCCTGAACCAGTTTTCGCTTATTACAAGCTTCGTAGAGGCTGCCACTGGGAGCACTGTCCGTCTTGTTCTTGGCGATGGTGTCGACTTTTGAAGGATCAATGTTGTGGTGTGGGGTTCGAATAATACGAGTGATGTGAATTGTGTCTGTTCGTTTAGGATGTCGTTTTATGTATTTTTGTGTGTTTGTATATTTCCAATTGTTCAAGAGTGTCTAATTTTCGGCCTTTTGTGTGTACGTGTAGAATATCCATGTTGTTGTTGTCGATGTTTATGTATTTGAGGTTTCCTTCAATGAGGTGGTTTGCAAAGGTGGATTTGGTAGTGGAGTGTAGTGCCTTTGTGTGTTCAATGTATCTTTGTTTAAAGCTACGTCCTGTCTGGCCTATATAGAATTTGTTGCAATCTGAACAATTTAGTTTGTAAACACCAGGTTGATCAAATTTGTTTTGTGCTTTGTATGTGTGTGTTCTGTTCTGTTTGTAGTTTTGTATGGAATTCTGTATCCTGGTTTTTTGAATGTGTGAGCTATTTTTTCAATGTGGTTATAGATGTATGTTAGTGTTATGAATTTGTTGTTTTCTGTCTTTGTCTGTTGTTTGTTTTGTGTTTTGTGCAGGAGTTGCAGGAGTTTATTGACTATTGTTCTGTTGTGTCCGTTGGATTCTACTAGATATTTTATCGTGTTTAGTTTGTCTTTGTAGTCTTTTTCATCTAGTGGGATGTTGTTAAGTCTATGTATCATAGTTCTGAAGGCAGCTATTTTGTGTTGATTTGGGTGATTGGAGGAGTTGTGTATTAGTGTGCCAGTTGTAGTGGGTTTTCTGTATATACTGAATTTGTGTCTGTGTTCAAATTTTGTGACGGAGAGGTCTAGGAAGTTTATACTTCTGTTGTATTCATATTAGGCAGTGAAGGTTATGTTTTTGTGTATTTTGTTTATGTGGGTTAGTAACTGTTCGTATTGTCTTTTGTTTCCCCTGTATAGAATTATGATGTCATCAACATATCTGTGCCAATATAGTATTTTATGTGAGTGTCCGTCATTGTTTGTGAGGATTCTTGTTTTTTCTAAGTATTGGAGAAAGACCTTCAATAACCACACTGGAAAAAATAGTCCACAAATTCAAAAAAGCAGGATACAGAATCGCTTACAAATCTACAAACAAAACAGAACACACACTATCAAAACTTACACACACAAAGCACAAAACAAATATGATCTACTTGGTTGCAATTTGATCTACAAACTAAATTGCTCAGATTGCAACAAATTCTACATAGGCCAGACAGGACGTAGCTTCAAGCAAAGACACAGTGAACACACAAAGGCACTATATTCTGCTACCAATCCACCTTTGCAAACCACCTCATTGAAGCAAACCACACATACACAAACAACGACAACAAGATGGATATTCTACACGTACGCACAAAAGGCCGAAAACTAGACACTCTTGAACAATTGGAAATATACAAATGCACAAAAACACATAAAAACAACATCCTAAAAGAACAGACACAATTCAAATCACACACATTATTCGAATATATCACACCCCACATACACAACATTGATTCTTCAAAAGTCAATGCTGTCGCCAAGAACAAGACGGATAGCACTCCTAGTGGCAGCCTCTGACAAAGCTTATAATAAGCAAAAACTGGTTCAGGCTATAAGGGAAAACTTTTATGTTTTTACCAATAAAACACTTTGTGTTCCGAGTCGGTAGTGGTAATCTTTAGTTAATCAATGGACACGTCATGGACATCGAAATCCAAGTATTTACTTGTGTCACCTCAAACAACCCCTTGAACACCCCCAACGGTTTCATTGTTTATCATGGTAGATGGATGCCCACTATGAACATCATAGTCAACACTAACACGACCCTCACAGAAACGGTAGTATCACTCATATACTAGTTTTTTTTTTTTTTAATTGCCAATTCACCATATGCTTTTGGTGAAGATTACTGTATGTGATGGTGATTTTTGAAGTAAAATGCAACTATATATTTCCGTGTTGTTCAATTATGGAAATTTCTAACTCCAACAATGTCACATGCACATTAAAGAAACACATAGCTGTGCTATTATTGGATAGGAAGGAAGAGCATGAGGACTGGCCATATTGTAATGTCACTGCCAACTTATGAAACAATAATTCTCCTGATGCAATTATTATTTTAAACATAACTTACCGATTCTGGGAACTTGTCGAAGCTCTCTCATGTGTAGACTCTCATGGGGTATGGGGGTTTAAACCCCTGAAAATTTTAATTTAGCTACAAAAGTGTAAAATTATGTCAGTTAATTTTACTTTTAAGGTAGATATACATATAATTGAATGAGTACAAAAAGTTCTCATTTTTAATATGACTGTTTGGTACTTATCTGGCTGTCTGTTTCGGGGATGACTTATGAATGCCCCATCAAGTATTCTTGTCCATTCTTTTATCACACAGGCCCTATTATTAATCTTTTTAAAAATAGGAGAAGGAGATAAAAATATGAGCATTAAAATAAAATAAAAAACGCAAAACTCTTACGTAGGCTATAAAATTAAAAATAATCTTAATCAAACGTGAATAATGTGTTCTGTTTTTTAAATTTAAGAAAATTATGTTAGCAAGTAAGAGCTCTAAAAATGGGTCAAAATTGTGAAAGAGTTGTAAAAATCCATGATGTATGTCAGACTAAAGGGAATTTTAGCCAAAGTCTTTACGTAGTATTTAATTTGATTTTTTTTTTAACTTCAGCGGCACTTTTTTTAACTTGAGCCAAAAATTGAAGTAAAAATCTTGAGAAAATTTTAGAAATCCGTGTGGAACATCAAATTATGGAGAATTTGGAGAAATTATGAGGCATAAATATGAGAAGTGATATATGGTCACCTCCTTGTGATGTTAGAATTTTATGAATAAACTACAAAAATTAAAAAACTCATTGTTTGTGGTACTTACTGTATTTTGTTCTAATCAAGAAGGTAAGTTTGGAGACATATTAATAGATATTTAAAGTTTACAGACATGAAATGATAAAGATAACATCTTACAATATGATGAAAATAATATAAATGATATCAGATTTATAAAAACAAAAGTTCCTTTAGCTAATTGTGTCCTATTTTACTATCTGTTAGGTTTTATTTGAAAAAATTGAAAACAATTTTTTATATGATTCAGAATATTGAGGGGGGCAGTGCGCACCCCCTGGCTGAAGACCTTTTCTAAATACAATTGTTAAAGTTTGATGAGAATAAATATAATTACTTCACTACCGACTTGGAAAACAAAGTTTTTTTTGGTGAAAACGTAAAAGTTTTACCTTATAGCCTTAACCAGTTTTCGCTTTAAAAAGCTTCTTCAGAGGCTGCTATTGGGCACACTGTCTGTCTTGTTGTTGGCGACTGTATCGACTTTTGAAAGATCGATGTTGTGTGTGTGTGAGGTGTGATATATGCTATAAGGTAAAACTTTTACGTTTTCACCTATAAAAAACTTTGTGTTCCAAGTTGGTAGTGAAGTAATTATATTTAGTTAAGTAACGGGCACGTCATAGACAACGAAATCCAAGAATTTGATGAGAATAGTGCAGGATTTCATACAATCTAATATTCTCAGTTCAGTACTGTTAAACAAGATTACTGTATTAAATGTACAGTTTTCATTCAACATATAATGGAATCAAAATAAGTCCAAGTTGTAATATATTTTACTTATGAAAGAACACCTGTACATCTTACTTGTACCAAAAATCATTTTAACAGCTTATAAACCTATTTAATTTCATGTTTTTTAATCCTTATTACAGACTGTAAATTAAAAAAGTTCTGGAGTTTTACCTGTTGTTGTATTCTTGAAGCTGCAATTGTCAGTAACATTTTTTTATAAATACAATTTGTTAAATAATCTGTTTAGCCAGTATATCTGTATACAACCACAAATTTCTCTGCACAAAGCACATAGTACTGTTGTGGACTTGGACTTATCCAGCTTAATTCACTAAACCATTCTTTGTCTTACATCGCTTCATTTGGTCTAGGCCTTGGGAAGCAGCCTAACGCTGTTACTCATTTAGCACTACCCAAGTGACACATATAGCTTAAAAAATGCTACGGATGCAAACAACTTTGCAACCCGTATGGAACGCGAGTTCATGAGAGGATGGAACCACAGAGACTCAAAACGCAAAACTACTAAACCAAAGTAGCAACTACCTTCAATACCACAGCATACAAACAGCAGTTAATAAAGTGATCCCCCTGGAAAATCCACTCCACTTTCATAGGTATGAAGTACATCTGAATCTGATGGAAGATGTTAAGAAGAAGAGAAGATCTCCAGAAGAACTAAAACAGATAACGCTAACAACCATCAATGACTGATTTCCAGAGGAAAACTGGCTACGTGTATACACTGATGGATATTTGCTGGATGAAGTGGGTTGTGCTGGAGCAGGAGTGTTCTCCTCATTGTTCACTATATTGCAGTGGGACAAAATAAATCAAATTATGACGCTGAAGTAGAGGCTATCAAAGTGGCATTGGAAAACCTCATTTGGAGGCCAAATTCCTTTTCAAAAGCTGTCCTTTTAGCGGACTCTAAGTCTGCCATCCAGGCAACATTCTCTAATACAGGAGCAACATCCAGGAGCACACTGGAAGCAAGGCGACTTACCAGGCAGCTTACAGCACTTAACAAGGAGATAAATGCTCACATAGGCATCTCGGGAAATGATGCAGCGGAGATCTTGGCAAAGCAAGAGACAAAGATCTACCACCAAGAAAGTACCCACGACTTCAGCAGCACCCTAAGAAGACTGATGACAAGGAAAACAAACTCTCGCTTCCTGGAAGAAGCAAGAAACATATCAGAAGGAAAAACATGGTCAGGGATTGAACAATTATGGAATAAAAACTGCAGAAAACCCAGGAAGGAAGCAGTTGCCAACTTTAGATTGGAAACTGGCCATGACTGTCTCTCAGCGCATCTCTATAAATTAAAAGTTTCTACCACAGAAGAATGTGTATTGTGCAGGAGAGAAGACTCAAAAATGAACAAAAATCATCTTTTGGAGTGTGTGAAGCTGAACCGGGAAATGCAACAACTCAGAAATTACAGTGGTCTTTATTGGGAAGCTTGGTACCAAACGGGTTAAATGTACCAAGGGAAAACAACAACTTCTTTGTCTTACAGAGTCTGGAGCATGCATTATTACATTATGCTGATATTGGATGGCTATAGTATACCAACAAGTTGATTATCAACACAACCAGTGGTAAACTCTTTCTTATGAGTCTCCCCTGCAGAAATACTTTACGGGCCCCCTACTACCCTTACTTAATTTATGCCTCTTAAATACTAATCCCTTCTTACAGTTTTGAAATGTAGTAACATTATATAATGTAAACAGAATACATTCTCATCAAGACTGTTTAAAATCTCTTCTTCTAAGCCTATGCCAGTTTTATTGGTCACTTCTACAAGTCCTAAAATACTTTCTTTACTTTTAAGTTGGTGTACCTTCCTGCTTCATCTTCTTAAACACAGACTTATCTGATTGTTTGATTCAGTTAATCTTTTCTGTTATTTTCTATTAATGTCTTATGTAGAATCCATTATTACAGAGAACAAATGAGCAGATTCAATCCGTTTCAAAATAATATTTTCTAATTCTTACATATATGCTGAGTGAGTTCATTTTGATTTTTGTGACTCATATACTTCTCATTGTTTTAACCTTGCAACATTGTCTCTTGTAACAATGGATTATACTTACTCAAAAGATCAATAATAGCCAAAATGTTTCCGTTACTGAGTTGGCCTATCTTCTCTTTGTGATTAAATTTGAAGCTGGCAATGTCAGAGTAACATTCACAATGCGATCCAGTACTTTGGCACATTTAATAGTTTCCTTTTGTAGCTCATAACGGATAATGATATGATGTGGCTTAACGGTTTTTGAACTAGTATCACCAGCCTATAGTGCAGTTGACCAAGTAATTTACACCATTAGATATATGACCAACTTCACCATTAGATATAGGTAAATTAACAGTAAAAAGTAAATAATTTTTTTTTAATGCTAAATACATACAGGGAAATTTGGTTTATTCAAGTTCAATAGTTTACACCCATTCTTAAAAAATTAAGAGATAAGTTTGTGCAGGCCTCGTAGTCCACAGGTCCCCTCATTTGCAGGCCCTGTGGGCCTGGCAGTTATGCCATTGAACACAGAAGAGATTTATCAGCAGAAGATTATATTGAGGCGGCTCAGTAGGCCAGTGGGTATGGCACCTGGCTACTAATCAGAGGTCCCGCATTAGATTCCTGGGCCCGCACCATAAAATCAAGATGCGTTTTTCAGCCCCCAGGTCGACTCAGCCTGTTGAAAATGAGTACCTGAGATAACAATGGGCGGCTGAAGCATAGTGCTGGCCACACTGCCTTCCTTGTATGTCATATGGCTCACATAAGGCAGCCTACCCTGCCTTACTCCTAAGCTACTTCGGTGGTATACATGGGAGCCATTATTATTATTATTATTAAGATTATATTGAAAAACATCTGTGATTTAGACTCTATGATTCCAAATCTTTAAAAACTCATCTCTGTAATAACAATGAAGTACAAAACATAATCAGATTTTGATGTTCCCACTATAGATAACAAAGACATTGTCTTTAAAGGATGTTTGCTTTAAAGCTTTATTCTTGTTTTCCCAATAGGATAATAACAGATGCCCAAAAGAACAATGTCAGTAGGATGTTTAAGAGCTTCAGATTAATTCTATTGTACACATCTGGCAACTGATTTTGTTTTATTCTTAGAGTACCATTTTGTTACTGTTTCTAGCGCCTATTTAAAGAATACAAGAAAGTCATTCACTGTAATAGGTATTAAGAGTACTACAAACGCAAAACGCAGCTGAAGATCACACATGTGTTCTGAAGTCAATTTGTGAAACGTGCTGTTTATTAGTTGTACAAATAGAGCCGAAAGGTCTGCTAGTTTAATTAAAGGAGATTGGCAATCACTCGAACGTATTTTGGTGTAAATCAGCAGATTTCTGTTTGTTTACTCTGAACTAGAGTATTTGTTTTTGAATTTGCTAAAATTAGGTATTCAGGTGTACAATAACAAAGAAGCACTTGCTATTTCTTCTCACAAATGATTACATCAGATTTTCTCTTATAGTTGTTATTAAATATACAATTTTTAAAAATTTTATATTAATTTGATAACTCAATGGTAGATTGTAGATGATGAACTTTTGCAAAAGGAGGGAGGAGAACTTTCACGCCTTTGGGAGTGTTAGGTTTGCCATTTGTGCATTGCATATCATGTGTATACATCATGGAAAATAGTAGGTTGAGAATCTTTGTGGTAACATTGAATATTATGTAAGTCAACTTATAGAGAACAGAAAGTATTGTTTACATTGTGATTTAGGAATTAATTTTTAAGAAAAGAGATCAAACTGGGGCGGACCAAAACTAGCACAACAGCAGTGTCTGACACAGAGTGAGAGGCTGCAAATGACGACTGATACACAGTGGGTATATCAACAAAAAGGCCCTCCAAAATGATGGTTGTGGCGTTTAGGCATAAACACCCAAACACATGTAAAAATCGAAGGAGTTTGAAAGACAAAGCCGGATGAAAAATTAGAGATGAAGAAATAACAGATTTAGAAGTAGACAAAAACGTTAAAATTAGAGGAATAGACAAATTCACTGAGTAAACAAGGCACAATGGAAGAAGAAATAAAAAGTAGATTAGGGCAGACTAGAACAGGGATTAGACAATTACACAGTGTTATGTGGGACAAAAATATTAGAAAAAGTACCAAAAAATTATATATCAGACCATAGTCCAAAGCATTATGACGTATGCAGCAGAAGTATGGGTTATTAACAAAAAGAATGAAAGAAAGATTCTTGCAACAGAGATGGAGTATTGGATGAGGTGCTGTGGAATAACGAGAGCAGACCAAATAACAAACGAGATCAGAAGAATGGAATGGAAAGAAGTGTAATTGACTACATCGAAGAAAAAAGATTGGTGTGGTACGGTCATTTCCGGAGAGCCCAAAATAGGTGGATCAACAAAGTGACAGAATGGAGTCCATTAGGAAGGAGAAAAAGGGGAAGACCAAGAAGATCTTGGAGGGATGAAGTGGATGAATCTACGCAATATCTACGACTTGAGGAAGGAGAATGGGAACATCGGGAGAATTGGAAAGCCAGGTTGAAGGAAGGGAGACGGCACTAGCTGTAACAACCCTATTATATATTATAACGATTCATATTGTCGTCCTATCTGAGCGTTATATGAAAGTGTCAAACGGAGCGAGTATAGTGACATAAGCAAGAGAGAGAGAGAGCGTATAATTGCAGCCATCTCTGTCTAACCTCGTCACTGCTACGACAAATGCCGGTACAGACATGAAATTTTACTCAATTGAATTTATGTGTTAAAACTGCAATATCTTTAAAACCAATAAATATACAGCAATTCTGAAAACAGCATAGTGTTCAGCAACTAAAGCTCTATAAGTAGCCAAAGTATCAACCAATATAATTAAAATTTACAGAAGATATACAGAAGAAGAACGCCAAGCGAAATAACTTGAGAATTAGGCTAGGTACGAATTAGGTATTTTTACACACACACAGATAAAGACCTAAGCAACAATATTCTGTGGTCAGATCTTTGAAAACACGTTTGCAAATACCTGTAATCAAACGATTTGCAAACAAAGGAAGTACGATTTTAGCCAGTAATTCTGTGCCGTCTCAGATCTGTCAAGGGGCGTTTAGTCGACCTGTCCGATATTGTTTCAAATGGAAAATGCATGATTTATTTGGAACAACCAATCAGAATCCTGTATTTAGAACAGACGCCAACTCTGACGGAGGGTAGCGGGCACTCTTCGTTCGGATCTTCAATGCGCTAGACGTGTGTAAATTACGTGCTTAATTTCACAAACACGCAAAGTTTCATTTAAGTAAAAAGTTCGAGAAGTAGTCCGCAGTTGCAGAGGAACAGTTCGACAACAACTCTTGCTGTGTAACACCACATTAATTAATTAAATAATTAATTAATAATCAATTGTGAAGTGACTGGTGCAACAGAGAGCTACAGCATCTGTAATTGCCCAGATCATCGTTCAGCAGGATTGGTCAACATCATTTCTTCTGTGCTGAACCATCAAAAGGAGGATCTCTACGGATTCCTATCTACGTCGACGCATCAAACAGTAAGAAATAGATTCATTGATCAATGAAATAAATAATAAATAAATAATAAAAAATAAAATAAACAATTTTAAAAGACACTAAGTAACTTCACACTTTGTATTTAATTAGTAAGATTAGTTATAATATAGTATAGGAGTGTTGAATGGAAAGTGAGGTGTAGTATTGAACGTGCAAATTATTGCAGACCTGTTCTTTAGCACTGGTTTGGGAGATATAAATTTTCTTAATTAAACCAGATAAGAACAATAGGTCGTTTTAATCTTCACTTTTCACGCACACTCATTAATTATAAGAGTTAGGGTAGCAATAAGTCCTACAATTAGCATTTTTCAAGAAGTTAACAAAATAATTAAAACGGTAATTAAACAAACTTCAACAAAAATTTTAAGTGTTATTTGTAACGATTCCCCTTGAATTCCACATTCACTGAACGAATCCTGAGAAAGTGTGTCTCTATGCTCTGAGTTAAGCTGAAACCGTGTCATTTATATCTGGGATTTGTTCTGGTGCCCAGGTAAAGTAAAATCACGGGTAAGTAACGTTTTATCTATCATTAAATATATTATATAAGTGTGTTAGATAAAAAGACGCGTTGTAATATATATATATATATAGTAACTAAACGATGTCCGTCTAATTGTAAACGTGTATAAGTGTATTTAATTTGGTGTAACGTGTCTTACCAATCCGTCGTCGCTCTGGAACGTAACTTACGCTAATTGTGTCTGTCGCGAACGTACGAATAACCAGGTATCGAAGTCTTTACCTGTTGTTCTCTAGGGGTGTGTAAATCCTGGGTGGCGCCAAATTGTTTAATTAAAACAATTAAAAAATTTTATGATGATAGTGCGAGTTCAGCTCAGGCGGTGTGGAGAATTCAAATTTATTCCCGCCTCGGTTCGAACTTTGGTTGTTTCTTTGTGACACTCATCAATTCTCCTTTTGTTTTCTCCTTCGAGGTTGTTTATTTTATTGATTACCTCCTTACGGACTTCTAAAACAGTTTCGTTGGTTTTCTCCAATCTCTCCAGTGTCTCCTCTAATTTCTCATTGGTTTCGGTTACCTGCTGTTTTGCTTCTTCCCGGTACTCCATTAATTGGTGTACCATTTGCTGCTTCATTTCTTCTTTGTTTTTCTGGTCCTCCTTCAATTCTTCCTTCAACTCTTCATTTCTTCTTTGAATGTTCTCCGTCAATCGTTGTTGCAACGGCTGCTGGTTCTTCCTCACATTATCGCCATGTTCCTCCATTCTTTTGTCTATTTGTTGTTTTAACGTCTCATTGTTGCTTTCGATTCTAGCGTTCACTGTGTCTATATTTTCACTGATTTGTTTCTTTAAGTTTTCCCTTAAAACCTCGTTTTGTTCTTTAGTTTCTTCCTTCTGTTTCCTAAAATTTTCATTGGCTTCTTCCTTCATGCTGTCGAATTTATCGTTCATCTGTTTCAGATTCTCCTCATTCTTGTCTAATTTATTGTTCATACTATTCATCATTTCCATTAATTTTAGTATGTTCGGGTCTCCTCTAACTTCTCCCTTGTCACCCGCCTGTAGTTCCATTTCTTCGTCTTGGGTTGGTTCTGCTGTGGTTAATATTGTCTCCACCTCTTCAACCGCTGTTATTTCCTCTTCTTCCCCTCTATTTTCTTCCGTTTCTTGGTCCTTTGCCAATTTTTTCGACAACCCTCTTGTATGCATCTTATTATCCTTTCGTAATCGCCGCTAGAATTTCTTATTTCCCTTTCTTCTAGCCTCACCAGTTGGTTGCCAATTTGTAATAACACTCGCTCGTCGTTCTCTACAAAATGTAAAAGTGTCAGAGTGTAATGTGTACTCTCGTGTCTTACCAATCCGTCGTCGCTCTGGAACGTAACTTATGCTAATTGTGTCCGTCGCGAACGTACGAATAACCAGGTATCGAAGTCTTTACCTGTTGTTCACTAGGGGTGTGTAAATCCCGGGTGGCGCCAAATTGTTTAATTAAAACAATTAAAAAATGTTATGATGATAGTGCGAGTTCAGCTCAGGCGGTGTGGAGAATTCAAATTTATTCCCGCCTCAGTTCGACCTTCTTAATCAGGCCGGTAGTTCGTTGAGTTGGCTACATGAGCGCTTGTCGTCAATACTAGCTGTTCGCTAAAATGCACACAAATTATAATACACCTTCCTAATGAAATTAAAACACAGTGGTTACACTCAGTATTTGTTTATTATTTGGTGATTATTAATTATTCAGTTTAACATAGATTATATTTTGTTTTTAATACATTTGCACCGGCAATTAATATAAGACAATTTCTCTAGGGTTTGACAAATCGATTTTGAACGAATCAGACAGTCAATGATGGCGACTGTAGAAGTTGTTTACAAATATTTTTGTTCCAACGTCTTGGATTCTTGTGATTACGATAAAAGGATTATTAATGATTACAACAATAAAAATACACTACCTTACATTATTTATACTTAAATAATATGTTGTGTAGCTATAACTTGTTCCTGGAGTGTAGTAAAAGTGTTTCAAAAGTTCGTAAACTAACAACAGGTTATTTCTACTAGTTGACAAATTTTCAGTGTCTTTTTTTTATTTAATCTTTGAAAGAAATCATATTCAGTTCATAGTGAGAGTTCAGACTACTGTGAGAAATATTTAAAGTGAGTTTAATTCTGAAATTTGGGTAATTTAATGATACTTAACACATCAGTAGACTGGGTGTACTCAGTTGTTCAGGTAAAAAGGAATTGGGCTGCAATCATATTCAATTTTCAATTGTCTGGCATCTTTTTCAAATTAATCGTAGCAATTTATTCATTTCTTTTTTATTTAATTGGTCCTCGACATCAGTTAAATGGTTCAGTCATCGTCTGCTTCTTTCTTGTTCATTTGTTGTAATTTTGTTTACTATTTTGACTTTTTAAATTAGAATTTTGACCGTTCACGATTTGGCTTCTATTCTGCAAGAGCGTCACATTATGAGTAATAAGATTTAACGGAAAATTCGTAACCAACGTCTGTTGTCATGGTTACAATTTAATTCTGATTGGTCTTATAACCATTGTTATCAATTTTGAATTTTTATTCAAAATAGCTGTATATCTTCTGATTGCTTTTATTCTTCTGTCTTCCTCCCTACATATTAAATATTATCACTACTGTTATTATTTCCTTTCAAAGATTATTTTGATATCCCATAAGGTTGGGTTCTTCAAAATATTAATGTTGGTACAATTATTTTATTATTTGTTAACTACATTTCTCTTTTAATTTAAGTCCTTATTCTAACATTTTTCTTTTAATATGATTTACAAATTATCCTTGGCTGGTTACTCGCCTTGGATTTGTTAATTTCTTTGTTGATTTTATACAATTTGTATTTATTTGTTTTTTACAGTTGGGCATTTCAAAGGCCTAAGTAGCCATTGATTATGTTTAGGCCTACTTATTTTATACCAATTATATCTCATTTTACTCTAAAGTGTTTTGTTTTGTTATTATAATTGATTTGTTAATTTGTTAATGTGTTTTGAATCTGTTTTTGTACTGATTATGTGTCAACATTATTTTCTACATCATGGCTTGTCAATTATTTCCTAACTGATTTTCCAGTGTTTATTATTTCTGTATTGATTTACCTTCTTATTTATTTAACTTGCCATTGTCAACAATATGGCTATTATTTACTATTCTTTATTACATAAAATATAACAACTAGGCCTATGGACTGTATACTTCCTTCAGCCATATCCTATTCATAAAATTAATTGTGGCCTATGGACTGTATACTTCCTTCAGCCATATCCTATTCATAAAATTAATTGAACAATCTTTACCAGTTATTAGGTAATGTTGGTTTACAATTCATTTCATTCTTCACTAATTTTTGGGTGAGAAACATCATCACTCCTTTTAAACTTACTTAATTGATTATCCCTTATAACATGGGGTGTTCATTCATTGTGTCTTTAATTTCTTACTTCTTTAATAATCTCTCCCTCCAATCCATGGTAGCACTAACTGTTTGCCTTACATGGGCTTTCTCCCCTGAATAACATCGTATCCTTCATTTATATCTAATCTAAATACTATTTTTAATTACTATTATCAATACAATTCTTATATGTTCACCAGTAAATCGTTTAGTGTTTATCACTGATTTGCTAAGTGTTTTCTTATCTATCACTATTTTTTATCATACTATCATTTACAATATTCTTATTTATTCATAACCTTCACTTTTAAACTATCTAGTGTTTATCACTGATTTACTCATTATTTTGGGAGTTTTTACACTTTCACTTTTGCCACTTCTTAAACTTTTTATTTTAAGTGTTTATTAGTGGGTAATCCCTACCATTACTTTTTCTTTGTCACTTAGTTATTTTTATTTCTCACTATCTCTCTCTTTCTTTACAAAAAATATTAGGCCTATTTATACGTATAAGTTCATGTCTTTCTAGAGTTCTTACTTACATATACTTCTAATTCTTGGGTTAGTGTATTTTTATTTATCGGGTTTTATCAATTAATTATTAATTACATTTGTCACTTAGTCAATATTAATACTTATTTTTTTATATTGGTTATTTACTGGTTTCGTTTCCTTTATGATATTTGAGTGTATCATTTCTCCCTTCCCTATTCTATATTATTTGTCTGTGTTTTATCATCTTGTTTCACTTTATTTCCTTTATACTTGGTTCATTCCATTTTTATTTTCATTGTTCTTCTCCTTGATTTCCATTTTGTTTCATTTTATTCTGGTTTTTTATCTGGCCAATCTCTGGGGTTGGGTCAAAGTCGTTTGTTTGTCAGTCTAGTCTATTCTTTTAATATTATTTTTGTTTAAAATTCTTCCTTCTTCTTTCTTAATTATATTTCATATTTTTTCTTCATTATTTATTTATCAAAATATATTACTTTTTAGCGTTTCTTACATACTTATAGATATCAAATATGACCTGAATTTGGCGATGTTATATAATGCCCTTCCACCAAAATTGATCATTTTATAAAACGTGATTCTAAGTTTGTGAAAATATCAATTGTATTGTATCATCTTCTTCTTAAATTCTCCTGCTTCTTGTTCAGTTTTATGTTCAATTCTGTATCTTCTACTTCCTTTCTTCTGAGTATTTTCTTTATTATTTTCTCTTATTACGATCTGGCTTATTGATTTTTTCTTATAAATTATTCCCTATAAATCTTATTTTCCCTAACTATCCCTACTTTGTAACTGAAATCGATTCGGATGGGCTCTATTGGCTTACATAACTCCGTCGTTCAAAACTACACTTTTTCTGAGGTCAGGGGAACATCATCCCTGCTCAGTTAAATGATTGCTGGACTTATTCAACAGTCAATCTTAATTAATGAATCTTCAATACAGTCATCTTGTGACTAATAATAATAATAATATTTGTTGGGAATCTTTTACTTTTTTATTTCATTATTGCTCAGGTAGAGTCATATTTAATTCTCAATTCTCTCTGTCGATACCATTTGATAATGCTTGAAGCGTTGATTTTTATTGATACAATTAATATTTTTATTCATTTTCACTTAATCTCTGATTCATCTCAGTTTATATTATAACTCTTAGAATATTTATTTTATTTATTTCATTTTTGATCATTGGTTTGTTTATTTTATTTCCCATATTTTTTCTAAATTGTTGTGGAAGTTGATCATTTCGATTGTTTTTTCTTCTATTTTTTAAATATCATAGTAACTTTGTCGTTCTTACTAGTTAGGAATTGTTGTAGCTCATTCCTTTATTTTATATTTTACTTTTTTGCCTCTTATGTTGGCAAATATTATTATTGTAAGGTGATCTTACATAATTCTTTTTTATTATTATTTATCATTTTTTTTCTTTTATCTCATATATGCTCTAAATAATGTTGTAAGTTGGTCTTACATAATTTTTTGAATTTTGAAATCTTATCTTACAACTTTTTTCTTTATTATCTATTTGAAAACTTATTCATTTGTTTTGTTATCTCTTTATTATTTAATTTACTTTGGTTCAGTAATCAGGAAATCAGTCCCATAGTTCAGTGTTCCTATTCATTCCATCTGTCTGGCAAGGGTTCTTCTTCATTGTCCTCCTGTCTCTCTACCTGAGTTGTGTTAGACTGGTTACCATTCCTTCTTGAAGGAATCCAGAGCTCTGGTGGGTTACGTTTGTTATATGCGATTCTAAAATTCTCCGCAGGATTATCGCTGAATGGTATCCAATCATAATCCTCCATTGTTTGGGCGTTCTCGTTATTCCTACCACTTTGAACCTCATATCTGTAATCATTTCCAGAGGTTATGTCCCATCCTTGGTCTCTGTTTCCGGATCTGGGTTCTTCTTCGCTATTATTCCATTGTGCCGGCCTATTATCATTCTCCCTTTGTTGTTGGTCACTGTTCCGTGTTTGATTATCATGCATGTTGGTTGTTTGTGGTCTTGAATAGTACCTTCTTGGGTTTCGCTGGGCTTGACATCGCACGTAATTTACTTGCGGTCGATATCCTCGGTTGGTGTTATTACCGTTTCCTGGATGATAATAATTGTTTGGACCGTTCCGTTGGTAGTTACCCCTGTAGTCGTTTCTAAAATTCCCGTTGTTATTACCGTTTTGGTTATAATTCCTGGGTGCATTATTCCCGAGGTTGATTCCCTTGGTAATTATTAGTGTTGTTCATTGGTGGCTTGGTATCACCCTGTTGGTTTGGTGGGGATGGCCCTTCGTTAATCTTACTATTCCGGAAACTCATGAATCGGTTCTTGCGGTATTGCCATTCGTGTTCATGGCTCTCTAATAGACTAGCCATGTCCTGAATTGTCTTGACTTGACTATACATATGGGCCTTCTGTATCGCGTCATCATAGTGGTATGATAGTTGTATGACTTGTAATACACTTTTAAATATAGGCCATATATCACTACTATTTTGTTACTACTTTGCATACTACTTGGCCTACGAGCATGTATAAAGTAAGAGTTTATCAAATTAAATTATTCAATGACAAAATTAATATTTATCACATATCAAACTTTAACAATAAGATATCACACTTACTTTCGTGTACCGACTCTTTAGAATTATCCCAGGGCACCAGTAATAAATAAACACAATTTATTTGTTATTAATTAAATTTTTTAATACCAGTTGTATTCAAATATTACAAATTTATCATTCAGTACTTTATTCATTTACTATCAGATTTATTTCTTAGCAATGGATCCTTAGACTGATTGAGTCACCAAAACAAGATTGACATATATTTGATATTAATAAGCAATATAAAATGATTGTTCATTGTTGTTAATTACGTGTCTGTTGAATTACTCTGCGATGCGATGTCCTCTGCGATGTGGTTTCCAGGCTGGTGATCAGAAGTTATCCGTTGAATAATTATCCTTGTCAGGTCGCACTAATTACACTGGTTTCACAAGTATTACACCATTCACTCAACTTGCTTAGTGATAATTACACAGGTGCTGTATACTAATACACTTGTAGAAAAACACCGTATTTCATTACCAAAGCTAAGTGCGTCTAACACCAGATTAATAACTGCTTATTGATCGACCGTCCCGCACCATGACGTTTCACACATTTAAATCGCTATGTAACTCGACTTTTTAAACGGTTGTTGTATTAATTAAACTTAGATATGTTACTCGGTTTTACGTTGATCTTCTTATGAACATTTATTAAGTGTTTGCGATCCTAACTTCCGCACAGATTACTATCGCGTTACCGTGACTGACTTACGTGGCGATTGAAATATATTTAATAAAATTACTGAGAAATTATTATTACAACTAATATGATTCTTAGTGTTGTAATTTTCCTGTAAACTAAAATAAATACTGTATTACGAGTCTAATATCTGTAATCTCTCCGTTGACTGACTTAACTTCTTACACTCCGTATTTTTATATTTCGCTACAAACTACCCTCACTCAATATCGACAAACTACACGCCTATTGGTCTGACTTACCGCTAAATTCAAAACTACCCAATCTGTTTAACGGAACAGCCCGCGTAAAAAATGACGCTATCCGTTATTCGTCCACAAAATGCGCGTGAACACGTGGTATGAAACTTTGCGTCACCTTCCATTTCACACATACACCTCTTTTTAAAATATAGCTCCTTTTGTTAGATGCACTTAACTTTTACAACCTAAGTAAATGTTTCTTACACCCTAGCAAACAATACAGTTTTATGACGGTCCGACCCGTCCGTGACAATTTGTAAATTCTTAGCCGACTTACTGGCGTCAACGCAAGGTCGTCTTTTGAATATCTATCGCTCTTTACTACATATTTTAATGTTTTCTTACTTCTAAAGAAAACCACTGCTTTCTATAAATTTATATTTCTCCCTGTGTACCATATGACTTTGTCCCCGTAAAATTGTTGAGAATGCAATTTTCCGTGATATCGTCCCCCCGATAGAATCATATCAAAAATTTAATAGAATTTGGGATTGATTCTATTGATGCGTCCCTAATCCCCTGCTAAAATTTTATATTACGAACAATAATTTGTTTAACCCTTGCTATAATCTAGATTTGTTTATACATCACATTATATTAATTACTTTTAATTTATTTAACACAACATGGTAATATTAGTTAGTTTACGATCTGTTGTTATACCCTAAGTGTCAACGGCATTTCAAGGTTTGTTTACATACAGACTCTCCGTCCCACCCTTGACAAACTGGTCAAACGTCTACTTTTAAAATATTTTGCTTTACTCTCCCTTTCATCTCAACACATGTTACAATGACATTTTGCCCTAACATCTGTTTACGTTCTACTTCCCTTAACTTACTCTTACAATGTAGTACATTCATAATAACTACGCTAATATCTTTTGGAATCCTTATACAATTTAATAATTAACAATGATTATCTTATTTATTACACCAGTATTCGAATCTTACAATTATTACATATGTAGACGTTGTGTGCTATTACAATCTGTTTAGTATCTATGTAGTATCAGTGTTCATGTGTGTAGTAATGGGTCTTTGCTCATAATACGGTTTTAATTGTCGTATATTAAAATTTCCTCTGATACATCCTGGTCGTCGTGCGTCTTCTAGCTGGTAGGTTGCTGTTCCGAGTTCCTTTGTTATTTTATATGGTCCTTCAAATAAATTGCAAAATTTCCCTATTATCTTCTTGTTAATATCTGAGATTGGATACGTGCGTAGCAACACCTTATCTCCTATTTGGAATTTTGAAATCTGACGAGCAGCGTTGATTCGATTTGTCCTTTTTTCTCCCTTTTCTTTTATGCGTAAGTAAATATTATGATAAGTAATTGGTTGGCTTGTCGGCATCATTTCCTTGTCAAGATATTTGGTCCAGTCCCGCTCCGGTTTTCTTCCCCACTGTGCCTCGTATGGGGTGGTTTCAATTGTCTCATGGTATGTTTGATTTATACATGCTTCAACTAGATTAAGAAATTGTCCCCACTTTGTGTGTCTTTCGGATGTCAATGCCCTAAACATGTTGCCTAATTGTCGATTGATCCTTTCGGCCGAATTAGTGCACGGATTGCGAACAGCGGTATATTTTGGTTTAATACCCATCTCAGTCAATGCTGTGAACCATCATTGACTGGTGAACTGGGTACCGTTGTCAGTCAGCATTGCTGATGGCCTTCCCATTTCTTCACAATACAATTTAATTTTATTTATAATGGCGGTCATGGTGGCTTGCCTTAATTTATATAATTTTACATATTTGGTGAAGTTGTCAATCACAGTGAGTATGTACCTGACCTTGCCCGTGGATACCGGTAATGGTCCATAGTAGTCAATACTAACTAGTTCACTCTTGTTTTGGGGTATGACAGGCTGCGTTTCGCCTACCATTCGTTTAAAATGGTCCTTGCTTTTCTGGCATATTTGACAAGTTTTCGTAATTAATTTGGTAATCTTATTAACTGAGTTCCCCGTGAAATTTTCTTTGAACAGTTGATATGTACGACGATTTCCCACATGACTGTATCCCTGATGTAGTTCAGCAATCATATTGTGGCAAAGTTCATTGGTCAACATAAGTTTCCATATCCCTTTTTCGCTTCGGTATAATTTGTCATTGTGCCAACTGTATTTTTGGGCAAGTTTATGTTGTTTATTGGCTCGTATTACGTCGATAATTTGCTTCAATTTCATGTCAGCTAGTTGATAACTTCTTATATTCTTGAGCTGCTCCTTAGCCTCCTTACTGATGCGGATGTTGATAAGATTGATCTCTAACTCCTCGGTTCGATCGATTGGTTGTTCCTCGTCCATGTCTTCAGGATGCCTGCTCAGGATGTCCGCCACGATGTTATCTCGCCCTTTGCAGTGAATGATGTCGAAATCATACTCCTGTATAGCGAGAATCCATCGCGTTATGCGGGAATTATTTAGGTGGCACTTTTTTATGAATATTAACGCCTTGTTGTCAGTAATTATTGTAAAAGGCTTACCCAGTACGTAGGTCCTAAATTTTTGCAAACAGTATACAACACTCAGTAGCTCTAATTCTGTGGTGAAGTAATTACGCTCAGCTCCCCGTACCACGCGGCTTGTGTATGCGACTACTCCAATGTCGTTATTCTCGTCTAGCTGGTAAAGCTGGCCTCCCAGCGCATAACGACTCGCATCCGTCTGTAGGTAGAAACGCTTGTTGGGGTCAGGATGCTTAAGGACCACTGATTCGATGAATAATTCCTTGACTCTCTCAAAATGCTGATCCATTTCCTTTGTCCATTTAAACGTGGTATTCTTTTTTAATAAGTTTAACAACGGTTGCGTCGCTTCGGCGTATTTATTGGTGAATCGGTTGTAAAAATTGGTTAAGCCCAGAAATCCTTTAAGTTGTTTTTGATTCTTTGGCTTCCGAAATTCCTGAATGGCTCTAATCTTATCCGGTGCGGCGGTAATACCCTCTGTTGTTAAGCGATATCCCAGGTAATCAATCTCTTTACGAAACAGCTGCGATTTTTTAAAGTTGACAGTTAAATTAGCTTGTTTGATGTCACGTAATAATAATTTTAAGTGCCGTAGGTGCTCTTCCACGCTATCCGAGATACATAAGCAGTCATCTACATATAAGATCGTAAATGCCTTCACTTCTTCCGACAATACTCTGTCCAAACCACGTGTTAAACTTGCTAGGCTAGTCTTCAATCCGAACGGCGTCACTGTGTACCGATAGCACTTGCCTTCGTACAAAAACCCAGTAAAATCTCTACATTCCTGATGCAATGGGATTTGCCAAAATGAGTACGGAGGTCAATTGTGGATATGACTTTAATGTTACCACATTTTGCCAGTATCTCGTTAATTGGAATGGCTCCCTCATGGTCTGGAACTGTTACTGAATTCAGCTTACGGGCGTCCAAACATAATCTAACCGTCTGGTCTTTCTTTACGACAGTAACCATAGGGTTGACGTATGGACTCTGGGCCCTTTCAATAACACCATGCGCCTCCATTTACTGGATTTCTGCCTTCACTGCTTCCTTGTATCTCATCGGAATCGGCCAACCTTTCTGACAGTAGGGTGTCCGATCGGTGACTTCGAATTTATGTTGATACGAGTTAATCCTACCTGGCGTATCCCGGAATACCATTTTATTATCCATCAAAATATGCTTTAGCTCGCTCCGTTCAGCTTCGGTTATTTCTGTGATAGTTTGTACCTTCTGTCCAATCAATTCTTCGATCTCTTCATCGGCAGATGCGAGTTCTACTCGTAGTATCTCCGCTGTAGTTCCTTCCTGGTTTTGGTCTCCCTGAATGATTAATCGTTTGTTGTTCAGGTCGATCACACACCCATTTTCTTCCAATAACCCTATGCCTAAGATACAATCTTTTATTAATTCTGGGACAACTACGAAGACACTATCGACTCTTAAACTTTCGATTTGGACAGTTAATAGGATTTGTTGTGTAACCCTTTTTGACTTATTGCCAGTTGCACCCTTAATTACGGTATTCGACAATTTTAACATTTCTAGATCACCCAATTCCTTTTTAGTGTCTTTAAACCACTGTTCTGAGACAGCGTTTAATTGGCTCCCGGTGCCCAATAAGGCGCATGTAGACACTCCGTTCAACGAGACACTTACTTCCGGACATTTATTAACTTTACCTATTATGTTGACATCATCATTATCCATTAAATCATCTCTTAAATCTATAAAAGTAGTGTTAATATATTTACTAATATTACTTAAGTCTACTTCATATTTACAAAACTTAGCTAGTTTTTTGGCATAACGGTATTAATTTTGTTACCGTTCGCACCGCTGGTCGATGGAATAGGTTCGTTCTCATTTTTAAACTTGTTTGTTCGTTTGGGGTAGTGAGAAGTAACTGGCCTACTTTCACTTTCATTTGCGCGCCCGTGCTCAGCTGGTCGCTCTCTCTCCTCTTCACCCCTCGTCCATGATTTACGATCTTGCCGTCCGTCATAGTACCCTCGGCTCGCCTCCCTGGTGTCACTTCTCAGACTCATAAATTCTAACAAGACCTGCTCGAATTCATTGATTGTCACTACACCACGAGTAATTATCGCAACTCTTATTTCAAGCGGATAATGTTTAGTAATTTTTCTAATTAAATACTTATCAGGTATTGGCGGAATTAATTGTCGGTTTTCTAACAGTTTACGCTCTAAGTATTGGATCCATTCTCGGCGTGATACCTTCCGAATTCCAGTACATTGCGTACTCTCTCTTGAATGACGTCATTCCAATATTTACTTATAAATGCGTCAGTGAAGTCCACAAAATTTTTAATGTTATCTTTTACTAACCTCCACCACACTGCTGCCTCTCCCTCAAGATGTCTTGCTATCCACTTGATGTTTCCAGCATCTTGATAATGTTCTCTGAATATTTCATTCAATTCTTTAATAAATCCATCGGGAAATCACCCGTGCCATTATATTTTATGTCCTTCACCTGTTCGTTTGTCATGCTCCGATTACATGGTGTATTGCTTATTGACGCTAGTTTAGTTCGTACTTCCTGTTGTATTTGTTGTAATTTAAGGTGTGTCTCGTCAGACTTGCTGTTGATTTTAGTTTCCAACTCTTTCAGTTTTTTGACCTTTAATTCATTTATAGCTGCCGTGTTATCTGCACATCTTTGATTGTTTACACTTACTGTTTCAATAATTATTTCAAAATTATTATTGTATTTTTCGTCAAGTTCTTTAATTTGTTGTTTTGTATTGGCACTAATTTCGGTACTAATCTTATCACAATTTTCTTCGATCTTATTATCAATATCTACTCTAAACTCCTGGAGAACTTTTTGGTTATTTGCTCTTTCTTGATTGAGTTGCGTGAATACTTCGTTTCTTAGTTCCATATTTTGTTTGTGTATCTGCTCTGATAATCGTTGCATTTGTTGTTTGTGTTGTGTCGCTTGTTGTGTTAGCTGTTGTGTTGTTTTTTCCGCCAGTTCTTGTATTTGTTCTTTTGTTTCTTTCGATTGTTGTTCAATTCGTTGTGTTTGTCGTAATAGTTGTTCTTTTGTTTCTTTCGATTGTTGTTCAATTCGTTGTGTTTGTTGTACTAGTTGTTGGAGTATTGTACATATATCGGTGTCTTTGTTTTTCTCTAGTAATGTCTGATATACTGGTCTCTCTCTAACCTCTACTAGTGTTTCTTGTGTAATATGTTGTGTTTCTGCATTTTCTTCGTTCAGTCCCCGTGTCCCTGACTCTTCATTCCCCATTGAAATGTGCGCGATCGTCTGCGAATCTCCTAGCTGATTGTTTATATCGAAGTCCATTTCGTTACCGTGGGGTGTTGTTTCTGTATTCATGTTCTTGTTTTCTCCGTGCGTGTTGTTCTGTGTGTTAATGTTTTTCCTACTCTTACTCCGCGTAATCATACAACTATATATTATATTATTGTTATTCTTAATTCTATTTTATTCTTATTTTACTATTCTATTAGTGACTCAATAGTCCCACGTTCCGGGCGCCAGAATGTAATACACTTTTAAATATAGGCCATATATCACTACTATTTTGTTACTACTTTGCATACTACTTGGCCTACGAGCATGTATAAAGTAAGAGTTTATCAAATTAAATTATTCAATGACAAAATTAATATTTATCACATATCAAATTTTAACAATAAGATATCACACTTACTTTCGTGTACCGACTCTTTAGAATTATCCCAGGGCACCAGTAATAAATAAACACAATTTATTTGTTATTAATTAAATTTTTTAGTACCAGTTGTATTCAAATATTACAAATTTATCATTCAGTACTTTATTCATTTACTATCAGATTTATTTCTTAGCAATGGATCCTTAGACTGATTGAGTCACCAAAACAAGATTGACATATATTTGATATTAATAAGCAATATAAAATGATTGTTCATTGTTGTTAATTACGTGTCTGTTGAATTACTCTGCGATGCGATGTCCTCTGCGATGTGGTTTCCAGGCTGGTGATCAGAAGTTATCCGTTGAATAATTATCCTTGTCAGGTCGCACTAATTACACTGGTTTCACAAGTATTACACCATTCACTCAACTTGCTTAGTGATAATTACACAGGTGCTGTATACTAATACACTTGTAGAAAAACACCGTATTTCATTACCAAAGCTAAGTGCGTCTAACACCAGATTAATAACTGCTTATTGATCGACCGTCCCGCACCATGACGTTTCACACATTTAAATCGCTATGTAACTCGACTTTTTAAACGGTTGTTGTATTAATTAAACTTAGATATGTTACTCGGTTTTACGTTGATCTTCTTATGAACATTTATTAAGTGTTTGCGATCCTAACTTCCGCACAGATTACTATCGCGTTACCGTGACTGACTTACGTGGCGATTGAAATATATTTAATAAAATTACTGAGAAATTATTATTACAACTAATATGATTCTTAGTGTTGTAATTTTCCCGTAAACTAAAATAAATACTGTATTACGAGTCTAATATCTGTAATCTCTCCGTTGACTGACTTAACTTCTTACACTCCGTATTTTTATATTTCGCTACAAACTACCCTCACTCAATATCGACAAACTACACGCCTATTGGTCTGACTTACCGCTAAATTCAAAACTACCCAATCTGTTTAACGGAACAGCCCGCGTAAAAAATGACGCTATCCGTTATTCGTCCACAAAATGCGCGTGAACACGTGGTATGAAACTTTGCGTCACCTTCCATTTCACACATACACCTCTTTCTAAAATATAGCTCCTTTTGTTAGATGCACTTAACTTTTACAACCTAAGTAAATGTTTCTTACACCCTAGCAAACAATACAGTTTTATGACGGTCCGACCCGTCCGTGACAATTTGTAAATTCTTAGCCGACTTACTGGCGTCAACGCAAGGTCGTCTTTTGAATATCTATCGCTCTTTACTACATATTTTAATGTTTTCTTACTTCTAAAGAAAACCACTGCTTTCTATAAATTTATATTTCTCCCTGTGTACCATATGACTTTGTCCCCGTAAAATTGTTGAGAATGCAATTTTCCGTGATATCGTCCCCCCGATAGAATCATATCAAAAATTTAATAGAATTTGGGATTGATTCTATTGATGCGTCCCTAATCCCCTGCTAAAATTTTATATTACGAACAATAATTTGTTTAACCCTTGCTATAATCTAGATTTGTTTATACATCACATTATATTAATTACTTTTAATTTATTTAACACAACATGGTAATATTAGTTAGTTTACGATCTGTTGTTATACCCTAAGTGTCAACGGCATTTCAAGGTTTGTTTACATACAGACTCTCCGTCCCACCCTTGACAAACTGGTCAAACGTCTACTTTTAAAATATTTTGCTTTACTCTCCCTTTCATCTCAACACATGTTACAATGACATTTTGCCCTAACATCTGTTTACGTTCTACTTCCCTTAACTTACTCTTACAATGTAGTACATTCATAATAACTACGCTAATATCTTTTGGAATCCTTATACAATTTAATAATTAACAATGATTATCTTATTTATTACACCAGTATTCGAATCTTACAATTATTACATATGTAGACGTTGTGTGCTATTACAATCTGTTTAGTATCTATGTAGTATCAGTGTTCATGTGTGTAGTAATGGGTCTTTGCTCATAATACGGTTTTAATTGTCGTATATTAAAATTTCCTCTGATACATCCTGGTCGTCGTGCGTCTTCTAGCTGGTAGGTTGCTGTTCCGAGTTCCTTTGTTATTTTATATGGTCCTTCAAATAAATTGCAAAATTTCCCTATTATCTTCTTGTTAATATCTGAGATTGGATACGTGCGTAGCAACACCTTATCTCCTATTTGGAATTTTGAAATCTGACGAGCAGCGTTGATTCGATTTGTCCTTTTTTCTCCCTTTTCTTTTATGCGTAAGTAAATATTATGATAAGTAATTGGTTGGCTTGTCGGCATCATTTCCTTGTCAAGATATTTGGTCCAGTCCCGCTCCGGTTTTCTTCCCCACTGTGCCTCGTATGGGGTGGTTTCAATTGTCTCATGGTATGTTTGATTTATACATGCTTCAACTAGATTAAGAAATTGTCCCCACTTTGTGTGTCTTTCGGATGTCAATGCCCTAAACATGTTGCCTAATTGTCGATTGATCCTTTCGGCCGAATTAGTGCACGGATTGCGAACAGCGGTATATTTTGGTTTAATACCCATCTCAGTCAATGCTGTGAACCATCATTGACTGGTGAACTGGGTACCGTTGTCAGTCAGCATTGCTGATGGCCTTCCCATTTCTTCACAATACAATTTAATTTTATTTATAATGGCGGTCATGGTGGCTTGCCTTAATTTATATAATTTTACATATTTGGTGAAGTTGTCAATCACAGTGAGTATGTACCTGACCTTGCCCGTGGATACCGGTAATGGTCCATAGTAGTCAATACTAACTAGTTCACTCTTGTTTTGGGGTATGACAGGCTGCGTTTCGCCTACCATTCGTTTAAAATGGTCCTTGCTTTTCTGGCATATTTGACAAGTTTTCGTAATTAATTTGGTAATCTTATTAACTGAGTTCCCCGTGAAATTTTCTTTGAACAGTTGATATGTACGACGATTTCCCACATGACTGTATCCCTGATGTAGTTCAGCAATCATATTGTGGCAAAGTTCATTGGTCAACATAAGTTTCCATATCCCTTTTTCGCTTCGGTATAATTTGTCATTGTGCCAACTGTATTTTTGGGCAAGTTTATGTTGTTTATTGGCTCGTATTACGTCGATAATTTGCTTCAATTTCATGTCAGCTAGTTGATAACTTCTTATATTCTTGAGCTGCTCCTTAGCCTCCTTACTGATGCGGATGTTGATAAGATTGATCTCTAACTCCTCGGTTCGATCGATTGGTTGTTCCTCGTCCATGTCTTCAGGATGCCTGCTCAGGATGTCCGCCACGATGTTATCTCGCCCTTTGCAGTGAATGATGTCGAAATCATACTCCTGTATAGCGAGAATCCATCGCGTTATGCGGGAATTATTTAGGTGGCACTTTTTTATGAATATTAACGCCTTGTTGTCAGTAATTATTGTAAAAGGCTTACCCAGTACGTAGGTCCTAAATTTTTGCAAACAGTATACAACACTCAGTAGCTCTAATTCTGTGGTGAAGTAATTACGCTCAGCTCCCCGTACCACGCGGCTTGTGTATGCGACTACTCCAATGTCGTTATTCTCGTCTAGCTGGTAAAGCTGGCCTCCCAGCGCATAACGACTCGCATCCGTCTGTAGGTAGAAACGCTTGTTGGGGTCAGGATGCTTAAGGACCACTGATTCGATGAATAATTCCTTGACTCTCTCAAAATGCTGATCCATTTCCTTTGTCCATTTAAACGTGGTATTCTTTTTTAATAAGTTTAACAACGGTTGCGTCGCTTCGGCGTATTTATTGGTGAATCGGTTGTAAAAATTGGTT
Source organism: Magicicada septendecula (assembly GCA_034769895.1). Taxonomy (NCBI): domain Eukaryota; kingdom Metazoa; phylum Arthropoda; class Insecta; order Hemiptera; family Cicadidae; genus Magicicada; species Magicicada septendecula. The sequence continues at coordinate 46,518,859 of CM068370.1, read as the reverse complement.
AAGCCCAGAAATCCTTTAAGTTGTTTTTGATTCTTTGGCTTCCGAAATTCCTGAATGGCTCTAATCTTATCCGGTGCGGCGGTAATACCCTCTGTTGTTAAGCGATATCCCAGGTAATCAATCTCTTTACGAAACAGCTGCGATTTTTTAAAGTTGACAGTTAAATTAGCTTGTTTGATGTCACGTAATAATAATTTTAAGTGCCGTAGGTGCTCTTCCACGCTATCCGAGATACATAAGCAGTCATCTACATATAAGATCGTAAATGCCTTCACTTCTTCCGACAATACTCTGTCCAAACCACGTGTTAAACTTGCTAGGCTAGTCTTCAATCCGAACGGCGTCACTGTGTACCGATAGCACTTGCCTTCGTACAAAAACCCAGTAAAATCTCTACATTCCTGATGCAATGGGATTTGCCAAAATGAGTACGGAGGTCAATTGTGGATATGACTTTAATGTTACCACATTTTGCCAGTATCTCGTTAATTGGAATGGCTCCCTCATGGTCTGGAACTGTTACTGAATTCAGCTTACGGGCGTCCAAACATAATCTAACCGTCTGGTCTTTCTTTACGACAGTAACCATAGGGTTGACGTATGGACTCTGGGCCCTTTCAATAACACCATGCGCCTCCATTTACTGGATTTCTGCCTTCACTGCTTCCTTGTATCTCATCGGAATCGGCCAACCTTTCTGACAGTAGGGTGTCCGATCGGTGACTTCGAATTTATGTTGATACGAGTTAATCCTACCTGGCGTATCCCGGAATACCATTTTATTATCCATCAAAATATGCTTTAGCTCGCTCCGTTCAGCTTCGGTTATTTCTGTGATAGTTTGTACCTTCTGTCCAATCAATTCTTCGATCTCTTCATCGGCAGATGCGAGTTCTACTCGTAGTATCTCCGCTGTAGTTCCTTCCTGGTTTTGGTCTCCCTGAATGATTAATCGTTTGTTGTTCAGGTCGATCACACACCCATTTTCTTCCAATAACCCTATGCCTAAGATACAATCTTTTATTAATTCTGGGACAACTACGAAGACACTATCGACTCTTAAACTTTCGATTTGGACAGTTAATAGGATTTGTTGTGTAACCCTTTTTGACTTATTGCCAGTTGCACCCTTAATTACGGTATTCGACAATTTTAACATTTCTAGATCACCCAATTCCTTTTTAGTGTCTTTAAACCACTGTTCTGAGACAGCGTTTAATTGGCTCCCGGTGCCCAATAAGGCGCATGTAGACACTCCGTTCAACGAGACACTTACTTCCGGACATTTATTAACTTTACCTATTATGTTGACATCATCATTATCCATTAAATCATCTCTTAAATCTATAAAAGTAGTGTTAATATATTTACTAATATTACTTAAGTCTACTTCATATTTACAAAACTTAGCTAGTTTTTTGGCATAACGGTATTAATTTTGTTACCGTTCGCACCGCTGGTCGATGGAATAGGTTCGTTCTCATTTTTAAACTTGTTTGTTCGTTTGGGGTAGTGAGAAGTAACTGGCCTACTTTCACTTTCATTTGCGCGCCCGTGCTCAGCTGGTCGCTCTCTCTCCTCTTCACCCCTCGTCCATGATTTACGATCTTGCCGTCCGTCATAGTACCCTCGGCTCGCCTCCCTGGTGTCACTTCTCAGACTCATAAATTCTAACAAGACCTGCTCGAATTCATTGATTGTCACTACACCACGAGTAATTATCGCAACTCTTATTTCAAGCGGATAATGTTTAGTAATTTTTCTAATTAAATACTTATCAGGTATTGGCGGAATTAATTGTCGGTTTTCTAACAGTTTACGCTCTAAGTATTGGATCCATTCTCGGCGTGATACCTTCCGAATTCCAGTACATTGCGTACTCTCTCTTGAATGACGTCATTCCAATATTTACTTATAAATGCGTCAGTGAAGTCCACAAAATTTTTAATGTTATCTTTTACTAACCTCCACCACACTGCTGCCTCTCCCTCAAGATGTCTTGCTATCCACTTGATGTTTCCAGCATCTTGATAATGTTCTCTGAATATTTCATTCAATTCTTTAATAAATCCATCGGGAAATCACCCGTGCCATTATATTTTATGTCCTTCACCTGTTCGTTTGTCATGCTCCGATTACATGGTGTATTGCTTATTGACGCTAGTTTAGTTCGTACTTCCTGTTGTATTTGTTGTAATTTAAGGTGTGTCTCGTCAGACTTGCTGTTGATTTTAGTTTCCAACTCTTTCAGTTTTTTGACCTTTAATTCATTTATAGCTGCCGTGTTATCTGCACATCTTTGATTGTTTACACTTACTGTTTCAATAATTATTTCAAAATTATTATTGTATTTTTCGTCAAGTTCTTTAATTTGTTGTTTTGTATTGGCACTAATTTCGGTACTAATCTTATCACAATTTTCTTCGATCTTATTATCAATATCTACTCTAAACTCCTGGAGAACTTTTTGGTTATTTGCTCTTTCTTGATTGAGTTGCGTGAATACTTCGTTTCTTAGTTCCATATTTTGTTTGTGTATCTGCTCTGATAATCGTTGCATTTGTTGTTTGTGTTGTGTCGCTTGTTGTGTTAGCTGTTGTGTTGTTTTTTCCGCCAGTTCTTGTATTTGTTCTTTTGTTTCTTTCGATTGTTGTTCAATTCGTTGTGTTTGTCGTAATAGTTGTTCTTTTGTTTCTTTCGATTGTTGTTCAATTCGTTGTGTTTGTTGTACTAGTTGTTGGAGTATTGTACATATATCGGTGTCTTTGTTTTTCTCTAGTAATGTCTGATATACTGGTCTCTCTCTAACCTCTACTAGTGTTTCTTGTGTAATATGTTGTGTTTCTGCATTTTCTTCGTTCAGTCCCCGTGTCCCTGACTCTTCATTCCCCATTGAAATGTGCGCGATCGTCTGCGAATCTCCTAGCTGATTGTTTATATCGAAGTCCATTTCGTTACCGTGGGGTGTTGTTTCTGTATTCATGTTCTTGTTTTCTCCGTGCGTGTTGTTCTGTGTGTTAATGTTTTTCCTACTCTTACTCCGCGTAATCATACAACTATATATTATATTATTGTTATTCTTAATTCTATTTTATTCTTATTTTACTATTCTATTAGTGACTCAATAGTCCCACGTTCCGGGCGCCAGAATGTAATACACTTTTAAATATAGGCCATATATCACTACTATTTTGTTACTACTTTGCATACTACTTGGCCTACGAGCATGTATAAAGTAAGAGTTTATCAAATTAAATTATTCAATGACAAAATTAATATTTATCACATATCAAATTTTAACAATAAGATATCACACTTACTTTCGTGTACCGACTCTTTAGAATTATCCCAGGGCACCAGTAATAAATAAACACAATTTATTTGTTATTAATTAAATTTTTTAGTACCAGTTGTATTCAAATATTACAAATTTATCATTCAGTACTTTATTCATTTACTATCAGATTTATTTCTTAGCAATGGATCCTTAGACTGATTGAGTCACCAAAACAAGATTGACATATATTTGATATTAATAAGCAATATAAAATGATTGTTCATTGTTGTTAATTACGTGTCTGTTGAATTACTCTGCGATGCGATGTCCTCTGCGATGTGGTTTCCAGGCTGGTGATCAGAAGTTATCCGTTGAATAATTATCCTTGTCAGGTCGCACTAATTACACTGGTTTCACAAGTATTACACCATTCACTCAACTTGCTTAGTGATAATTACACAGGTGCTGTATACTAATACACTTGTAGAAAAACACCGTATTTCATTACCAAAGCTAAGTGCGTCTAACACCAGATTAATAACTGCTTATTGATCGACCGTCCCGCACCATGACGTTTCACACATTTAAATCGCTATGTAACTCGACTTTTTAAACGGTTGTTGTATTAATTAAACTTAGATATGTTACTCGGTGTTACGTTGATCTTCTTATGAACATTTATTAAGTGTTTGCGATCCTAACTTCCGCACAGATTACTATCGCGTTACCGTGACTGACTTACGTGGCGATTGAAATATATTTAATAAAATTACTGAGAAATTATTATTACAACTAATATGATTCTTAGTGTTGTAATTTTCCCGTAAACTAAAATAAATACTGTATTACGAGTCTAATATCTGTAATCTCTCCGTTGACTGACTTAACTTCTTACACTCCGTATTTTTATATTTCGCTACAAACTACCCTCACTCAATATCGACAAACTACACGCCTATTGGTCTGACTTACCGCTAAATTCAAAACTACCCAATCTGTTTAACGGAACAGCCCGCGTAAAAAATGACGCTATCCGTTATTCGTCCACAAAATGCGCGTGAACACGTGGTATGAAACTTTGCGTCACCTTCCATTTCACACATACACCTCTTTCTAAAATATAGCTCCTTTTGTTAGATGCACTTAACTTTTACAACCTAAGTAAATGTTTCTTACACCCTAGCAAACAATACAGTTTTATGACGGTCCGACCCGTCCGTGACAATTTGTAAATTCTTAGCCGACTTACTGGCTTCAACGCAAGGTCGTCTTTTGAACATCTATCGCTCTTTACTACATATTTTAATGTTTTCTTACTTCTAAAGAAAACCGCCGCTTTCTATAAATTTATATTTCTCCCTGTGTACCATATGACTTTGTCCCCGTAAAATTGTTGAGAATGCAATTTTCCGTGATAGACTAGACACTCTTCAGAAATGTGGGGTTCCAAATTTCTGGCCATGCAGATTTTTTCCAGAAAGTATGACGTGAGAGATTGTCCGTTCTGGTTCTCATACCTCCCGTTACTCAAGTTGTTGCTGACCATTTTCTGGGTTAATTCTGAAATTAACCCTTCCATTCTTTCTCCCAGGTCCGTTCGTATGACTGCTATCTCCTTCTGGTTTTCTTCCCGGACTTGATGTATATCCTGGTTTACATGTTCACACTTTTTGGTTGTTTCTTTGTGACACTCATCAATTCTCCTTTTGTTTTCTCCTTCGAGGTTGTTTATTTTATTGATTACCTCCTTACGGACTTCTAAAACAGTTTCGTTGGTTTTCTCCAATCTCTCCAGTGTCTCCTCTAATTTCTCACTGGTTTCGGTTACCTGCTGTTTTGCTTCTTCCCGGTACTCCATTAATTGGTGTACCATTTGCTGCTTCATTTCTTCTTTGTTTTTCTGGTCCTCCTTCAATTCTTCCTTCAACTCTTCATTTCTTCTTTGAATGTTCTCCGTCAATCGTTGTTGCAACGGCTGCTGGTTCTTCCTCACATTATCGCCATGTTCCTCCATTCTTTTGTCTATTTGTTGTTTTAACGTCTCATTGTTGCTTTCGATTCTAGCGTTCACTGTGTCTATATTTTCACTGATTTGTTTCTTTAAGTTTTCCCTTAAAACCTCGTTTTGTTCTTTAGTTTCTTCCTTCTGTTTCCTAAAATTTTCATTGGCTTCTTCCTTCATGCTGTCGAATTTATCGTTCATCTGTTTCAGATTCTCCTCATTCTTGTCTAATTTATTGTTCATACTATTCATCATTTCCATTAATTTTAGTATGTTCGGGTCTCCTCTAACTTCTCCCTTGTCACCCGCCTGTAGTTCCATTTCTTCGTCTTGGGTTGGTTCTGCTGTGGTTAATATTGTCTCCACCTCTTCAACCGCTGTTATTTCCTCTTCTTCCCCTCTATTTTCTTCCGTTTCTTGGTCCTTTGCCAATTTTTTCGACAACCCTCTTGTATGCATCTTATTATCCTTTCGTAATCGCCGCTAGAATTTCTTATTTCCCTTTCTTGTAGCCTCACCAGTTGGTTGCCAATTTGTAATAACACTCGCTCGTCGTTCTCTACAAAATGTAAAAGTGTCAGAGTGTAATGTGTACTCTCATGTCTTACCAATCCGTCGTCGCTCTGGAACGTAACTTATGCTAATTGTGTCTGTCGCGAACGTACGAATAACCAGGTATCGAAGTCTTTACCTGTTGTTCACTAGGGGTGTGTAAATCCCGGGTGGCGCCAAATTGTTTAATTAAAACAATTAAAAAATTTTATGATGATAGTGCGAGTTCAGCTCAGGCGGTGTGGAGAATTCAAATTTATTCCCGCCTCGGTTCGACCTTCTTAATCAGGCCGGTAGTTCGTTGAGTTGGCTACATGAGCGCTTGTCGTCAATACTAGCTGTTCGCTAAAATGTACACAAATTATAATACACCTTCCTAATGAAATTAAAACACAGTGGTTACACTCAGTATTTGTTTATTATTTGGTGATTATTAATTATTCAGTTTAACATAGATTATATTTTGTTTTTAATACATTTGCACCGGCAATTAATATAAGACAATTTCTCTAGGGTTTGACAAATCGATTTTGAACGAATCAGACAGTCAATGATGGCGACTGTAGAAGTTGTTTACAAATATTTTTGTTCCAACGTCTTGGATTCTTGTGATTACGATAAAAGGATTATTAATGATTACAACAATAAAAATACACTACCTTACATTATTTATACTTAAATAATATATTGTGTAGCTATAACTTGTTCCTGGAGTGTAGTAAAAGTGTTTCAAAAGTTCGTAAACTAACAACAGGTTATTTCTACTAGTTGACAAATTTTCAGTGTCTTTTTTTTTATTTAATCTTTGAAAGAAATCATATTCAGTTCATAGTGAGAGTTCAGACTACTGTGAGAAATATTTAAAGTGAGTTTAATTCTGAAATTTGGGTAATTTAATGATACTTAACACATCAGTAGACTGGGTGTACTCAGTTGTTCAGGTAAAAAGGAATTGGGCTGCAATCATATTCAATTTTCAATTGTCTGGCATCTTTTTCAAATTAATCGTAGCAATTTATTCATTTCTTTTTTATTTAATTGGTCCTCGACATCAGTTAAATGGTTCAGTCATCGTCTGCTTCTTTCTTGTTCATTTGTTGTAATTTTGTTTACTATTTTGACTTTTTAAATTAGAATTTTGATCGTTCACGATTTGGCTTCTATTCTGCAAGAGCGTCACATTACGAGTAATAAGATTTAACGGAAAATTCGTAACCAACGTCTGTTGTCATGGTTACAATTTAATTCTGATTGGTCTTATAACCATTGTTATCAATTTTGAATTTTTATTCAAAATAGCTGTATATCTTCTGATTGCTTTTATTCTTCTGTCTTCCTCCCTACATATTAAATATTATCACTACTGTTATTATTTCCTTTCAAAGATTATTTTGATATCCCATAAGGTTGGGTTCTTCAAAATATTAATGTTGGTACAATTATTTTATTATTTGTTAACTACATTTCTCTTTTAATTTAAGTCCTTATTCTAACATTTTTCTTTTAATATGATTTACAAATTATCCTTGGCTGGTTACTCGCCTTGGATTTGTTAATTTCTTTGTTGATTTTATACAATTTGTATTTATTTGTTTTTTACAGTTGGGCATTTCATAGGCCTAAGTAGCCATTGATTATGTTTAGGCCTACTTATTTTATACCAATTGTATCTCATTTTACTCTAAAGTGTTTTGTTTTGTTATTATAATTGATTTGTTAATTTGTTAATGTGTTTTGAATCTGTTTTTGTACTGATTATGTGTCAACATTATTTTCTACATCATGGCTTGTCAATTATTTCCTAACTGATTTTCCAGTGTTTATTATTTCTGTATTGATTTACCTTCTTATTTATTTAACTTGCCATTGTCAACAATATGGCTATTATTTACTATTCTTTATTACATAAAATATAACAACTAGGCCTATGGACTGTATACTTCCTACAGCCATATCCTATTCATAAATTTATTTGAACAATCTTTACCAGTTATTAGGTAATGTTGGTTTACAATTCATTTCATTCTTCACTAATTTTTGGGTGAGAAACATCATCACTCCTTTTAAACTTACTTAATTGATTATCCCTTATAACATGGGGTGTTCATTGATTGCGTACTTCTTTAATAATCTCTCCCTCCAATCCATGGTAGCACTAACTGTTTGCCTTACATGGGCTTTCTCCCCTGAATAACATCGTATCCTTCATTTATTCATTTATATCTAATCTAAATACTATTTTTAATTACTGTTATCAATAGAATTCTTATATGTTCACCATTAAATCGTTTAGTGTTTATCACTGATTTACTAAGTGTTTTCTTATCTATCACTATTTTTTATCATACTATCATTTACAATATTCTTATTTATTCATAACCTTCAATTTTAAACTATCTAGTGTTTATCACTGATTTACTAATTATTTTGGGGGTTTTTACACTTTCACTTTTGGCACTTCTTAAACTTTTGATGTGAATGCGAATGAACATCTTATGGTTCGTTCTCAGTTTCATGTAAGGTTTTGCCGCGACCAATATTTGTGTACTTTCGAGGGCCTCGTGTGCAAAAACTATAAGGATTACAGAATATCTAAAACTATGGCTGGATAGCCCGTTTCGTCGACTACCGGAAATGGTTTGTCGCGAGCGGAGGGGGGGTTGCGCGGCGACGTCACAGCGCTGCGCGTGGGGTCTAAATTTGGGCTTGTGTGGGCACGGCGCGCGTCCAGTTCAGTTGTATCTTCGGAACGAGTTGGTCGATTTTAGTGATCGAGGTGTCTACGGAGAGCTGATAACGTGAATTAGACGTTACTAATACAAGAAATTTAAAATTAACATTGAAAAGCAGAAAATATTGAGATATTGTGAAAATGCCGCGTCCTCAGAAGAGAAAGAAGGTGTAAAATCTGGAACTCCGAACAAAATGCGTGCACTGCGACTTACAAATATAGAACGTTGTCGGCTACGTCGATTGCAACAAAAGGAATTGGAAAGAAGACGCCAGAATTCGAATTTGGATGGTGGAAGTGGAGCGCCCAGTACAAGTAGCGAGTGCGTACAACGTTTGGAGCAACCTAGCACTTCGTCATCGTGTCGAATGGATTTGGAAAGTGGTCCAATAGACGTAGAAAGCAACGACGATTCCACTGATATGCAGGATGACAATACTGAGACTCGTACGGACGGTAACATCGGTCCGTCAATGGCGCGTTCAGACCTTTCGCTCGATTTGACAAATAAGTATGCTGCAAGCGATCGCCACTTTGTGAAAATGTTCTTTGACAATGAATTTGGACTTGGTTGTGATGTTTGTAATCGACTTTGGTTCAAGAAGGATCTTAAGCTCGTTAAAGTTAAACACTGTAACATTTTGCGCAGCGAGTTCCCCGACCAAGTAGTGGAGGCTATGGTAGCATGTGTAAATTGCCGTCGATGGTTGGATACTAATAAAATCCCATCCATGAGTGTGTCTAACGGTTTCAAATATCCTGATCGGCCTAAAACTTTGCCAGTGTTGAGTCCGGTAGAGGAACGGTTGATATCACCTAGGCTGCCTTTCATGCAAATTCGCCGACTTCGACACGAGGGCAGTTATGGCATCATTGGTCAAGTAATAAATGTTCCAGTTGATGTGAACAATATGGTGAAACAATCACACCATACAGTCGTACAGTTGGACGACGATTATGCGATAAATGTTAACATCAAGAGGAAATTAATGCACAAATCGTCATATTTGAGCGGGTATGTTCGGAAATCCAATGTAATGCAATGGCTTGGTGAAACAGCCGTTGTACCGTATGTATGGAATTATCATCGATGGAACTTTGTTGTACAATATATGTGTCGACAGAATTGACGATGATGGGGATTGTGTAGAAGAGGCACCAGTGTTAGACTCGGATTGCATTGTGGCCAGGCAACATACACTTCTGTGGAACGAGGAGAACTGTCTTGATATAACGCCCGGCCAACACAGTATGCCGTTGAATATTGTGTACGATACACACGCCGAGGAATTGTCGTTTCCAAATATTTACTTGGGTATAGATCGTCGCTACAAAGATGGTGTAAGAGTGACTCCTTATATGATGGCCACGAGTGAAATTAGATGTAAAGATCGGCGAGGTGTGACCCTGTGACGATTTAAATTCTAACTGTAATCGTAAATAAAAAAAATTAAGTTTGCGAGCGATTAAGTAATTTTAAATCGCACTATAATAACTAAAACCCCTGTATTAACTCAGTATGACAATGAGAAGTAATTAAAAGATCCAAAGAAACACTAAATAAAAGGGCGAATTGTAAAAAAGTTATTATTATCATAATTAACCCTTTTACTAGTCATCATGCGTTGACCTGTTAATTCCGGACTCAACGTGTTTACCGAGTCGTCTGTAATTTAGGAAGATATAAAAATCATAATGTTTATAATTAGAAATCTGAAGACACAAATAGTCGTTAAAATAACTCACTTAAATTATATATGTATAATTTAATATGTTTTTGGTAATAAGAATGTTAACTTAAATATAAATAGGGACTATATTGTCGCGGAGTAGTTGCCCCTCTCCTTTGTTAAGTACCAGTTGAAGCGAGCAGAAACTCTCTCGCTATGTTGCCTTCACACTGTACAGACGTACGAGCGAAAGCTCTACCAAAATGTTTTTAATTTGTTTGTTTGATTTAAATGTAGTATATTAACTACCACTGCTAAAAGTGGAAAGCGTGTGTTATGTATAAATAACATAAATATGTGGTAACAAGAAGATATAAAACGTAACACAAAAACAGAACTAGTGGTAAGCAAGATGACGACTCCCTTCAAGAGGTAACTCCATTTACAACATCACTCCTGAAGATGTGATCTGCAGGAACTTCATAAAGACACGTATACCATGGATAAGACGCTGCTTAGGACATCCGAGAATCTACATATACTTACACCAAAGAAGCTTCAATCTCCTCTGTGAACATCCGACCTATTCTTGCCGAAGACGCGACCCAGATGATGACGCCGACTACAAGGATTCCCAAGACGGACACCCCAGGACGAGGTTTCTACGTTCAATTGTAAAGGTGACTCGATAGCCTTGCTATCGAGAGTTAATCATATTTGTTACACTACTCACTTCTAAAAGAGACTTTTCAAAGACGATTAATTTTATGTAAACATTAAAATGAGACAATCTAAGAGTTTACTGTAAAAATTCAATTATCATACGTTGTAACGCTTTAAATGTTAATGTAACTTATTATCGTTCCAAGTAATAGTACCATTCTTCAAATGGTTAAAGAATTCTTGCAAGCTTCTAAAATGAACTGAAAATAATTAGAAGTCTTTATTATAAATAAACTGAAAGTAAACTCGGATCCGAGGTATTAGAATATATAATCAATTTGATCCCAAAGTTTTATGAAAAGCATTTAAATATTTTAGTTGAATTAATGATGTCATGGGATCTGTCATTAACTGTTGTTAAATAAAGAGAAGTCGTCTTGTTACACATGAAAATGAGTGCATAAATCAGTAAAATACCTTCCCTTGTTCCCTTACACTGATAGTGAGTAATTTGTTCAATTAATTTGATTTTAATACAGTTCGTTACAACGTAGGCAGCCCATGTAATTGGCAGAGGTCAGTTAAGATGGGTTCCCTGGATTTGTAACGCGGCAATACGTTACAAAATTGCGCCACTCTGCGTACTTAATTTATTAGTAAATTAAATAACTCACGGCATTCAGTTATTGATCTATGCACTCAGAGAATGTAATTAATGTAACTTTAATTTTCAAATAAAAATGAATTTGTTTTGACATACGTAAATGATAGTCTGTACAAAATGAAATATCATTGTAGGAAGATATATGCATGTACCTACTTGCATACATGAATTGTAATGTTTGGTCAACTGATCAGTCTTTAACAGGTTTGTATTATGACAATCCAAGACCTGTTGTTTCTTGAATAATCCTGCATTATAATTATTCAATCTGCATAGTGTATGTTAGTGTATGTCTGTTGTCACGGTAAAGAAAAACTTTGTTAATAATAATGCTCCTGTGGAAAGTAGACCCAGTTAATTACGTGGAAAGAATTTCGTAACTTGAAATTGTGACCAAAATAAATAATTAATTTAATTGGGGAAAGTACATGAATGGATAAAGTCAAACTGTTATAAAGCGTAATACTAGTGTAAATTGAATGTGTGCATTGTTGAATAAGATTCACCCTATGCGTGCCAGCTGTTTTCTCCAGTTATGACCTGTTAAGGAAGTTAATCGGTGGCATTGTGTAGAGAACAATACGTGAGCGTCAAACCCCCCCGCATTCTCACGGACACACTGACCCTACCTTTGTTTACTAAATAAAGAGGGTGACCTACATTCCAGAAAACAGCTGATCGGCTATTTAACTTTGAAAAATATGTGTGTGGAATTTCTGTCTCTCCCTTAGAAGAGAAATTGTTCTTTTCTGAATTATGCATATTATTTACTCAAGATTTTATCTTATATATGTGTAATATATGTGTAGTGTTGTAGAATTAGTTTTAAGTACGTTTTAATGTGTTAGAACTAAGAAAAAATGGCCCAATTCAATCCGGATTTGTTATTAAAAGACGAGCTGTCTTACGAAGCTCTTTTGCGTGGACTACCCCATGCGAATGTAACAGTCGCGGAATTACGTAGGTCAATTCGCGAATGTGGATTTGATACACCAGCGCAATTAAACAACCTAAGCGAACTCGATTATGAGAGCGAGAGAGAAATTTGTAATGCCAAGTATAGTGAGCTTACCTTATTGTCTCAAACCCTCCAAGACGAGAAATCTCCGGCGATAATTTTGCGGACTACCCAGAGAATAGAGCATTTAACCCGGCGAATGAAAAATTTGTTGATCTGGCCTAATCTCACGGAAATACCTCTTGAAGTACAAAACCTAGCTGACGAAGCTCTACGCCGCTTACCCACAATTATTAATGACTTAAGAAGAAGATCCGACTCATTCAGGATGGACGAAATAGAGAAGTCCTTAAAGAAATTACACATCTCCCCAGTACAATCACCTACTACTGATCTACCTCCGCCTAACACTGATCGGAACTCACCCGCCGTATCGCAAATGCAAGCGAACCAAGAGCAAAATACTGATAGAGATTTAAATGCCCCTCCTCCCGAGCATTTTCAGTTTCGTCCCGGAAATCATGAATTGACCACCCCGAATGAATCAAATCGTTCTCCTAAAGGAATGCCAACCATGAACCATAACGCGGACCTATACGGTAAAATGACTCATCCTGTGGAGAAAATCTTAACTGAAATCCCTTACACAGATGGATTAAATGTCTCCAAACTACTAACTTTCATTAGCTATCTCCTGCAGATAAAAGATCTACAGCAGCTGAATGACTGGGAAATTTTGCAAGTTCTGTTACCGAAATGTAAACCCCCGTTAAAGAATCGTGTCATAGAAGCTCTAACCTCTACATTTCCAGTAGAAGAGCTGCATAGCTCGATAATAAAGTATTTTATCCCAACCGGTATTTACGAAGAAATTAAAAGAAAGACTGTACTCCGAGTACAAGGAAATCAGGAGAGATTAGCTCATTATATCTCCGACATCAGGGAGTTATCTCGACTACTACGTGTAGACTGGAATGAGACACAAATGGTCGACACCATTTTAATAGGACTGTCACCTGAAGAAAGATCTCGTTTATCGTTGATAAATAGACCCAACACAATTGCTGATCTAGAACAGTGCAGTATCCATTCGTCAAATGTATGGTACTCCGATCAAAATAGACAAGCAATGAAAACCGCTGGAACTAATAGAAATGAATTGCGAGCACTAGTGCCTGATGTAACAACCTCGCATAAAAGGCAAGTTTTCAGTAGACCTCACAATGTGCTCAAATCTGGTAAGTTAAGTGTAACACCATATAAAGCGGAAACAAAGTACCTACCTCGCAATAAACCCATCTGTTATAATTGCGGCAAATATGGACACATAAGAAAAGACTGCAAGAGTAAGCCATTGGAACGGAATCACCCAACTCCAAAAAACATGTAAGGCAGGGAGACCCGAAATCCTGTGTCTTCCGCAGCTACTCGAAATCTGGTGAACGTAAAGAAACTTATAAAAAAATGAATAAAATATTTTGTAACCAACGTGGAAGGAAAAGAAGTTCGAAAGAAATAGATCCCTATGTGAGAGAATTTCGTGAGAAATGTAACGCGATTAATAAATGTAACTGGACTAAAAATCTATTACCATTAATACGAGTTGACTTAGGCGTTACCTCCACCATCGCCTTAATTGATTCGGGATCTAGTAGAACTTTAATCAGCCAAGAATTAGCGGACAAATTAGCGAAACACCATCTAGTAAAACGGAGTCAACCGGTGAATATAAAGTGTGCTACCGCCGATAAACGTAATATAATCATAAACCTGAGCATTACCGTTAAGGTTAGAATCAAGAACCTAACCTGGATGTTTACAATGTTAGTATGTAAGGAATTAGGACCCGATTTAATATTAGGAGCAGACTTTATTAGTAAAACGGGAATGATTCTTGACATCTATGAGCAAAAATACTATTTCCGATTCGACCGTACACGGAAATATAGATTTGATTGTAATAATGAGAAAAAGAAAAAAAATTGTTCATCTACTGCACATGTAATACACCAAGAGTCAGATTTATCTCATCTAGAAAGTAGAGATAGAGTGAGAATACTGAAATTAATAAAAGAATTTTCCTCAGTTCTTACACCTAAACTAGGACTCACTAAACTAATAGAGTATAAAATTAATCTGAGCGATCAGAAAGTAATACGCCTACCTCCGTACAAGTTGTCGCCTCCCAAGATGGAAGTGATGCGAAACCATATCAACAAGTTGTTGGAGCAAGGAGTCATTGAACCCTCTACGTCCCCATATTCTTCACCCTCCTTTTTAGTACCAAAAGGTCAAGATAAACACAGACTAGTTGTGGACTACAGGCAATTAAACAAAACAATAGAATTTGAATCAATCCCTCTTCCAGACATCCATAGTGCTTTCCATTACTTCACTAAAGCTATGGTCTTTACGGTTATGGATCTGAATCAAGCTTTTCACCAAATACCCCTCTCTGAAGAATCAAAACGTCTAACCGCGTTTGCAGTTCCTTTTAACTTGTACCAATTTACTAGAGTACCCTTTGGAATATCTCAAGGAAGTTCCGTATGTAGTAGACTATTAGAAAGGATATTTCACGATATTAAATTTAAATATGTGTATCATTATTTGGACGACATCGTTATATATAGCGAATCTCTGGAACTACACCTTAAACACCTACGCGAAGTGTTATCTCGGTTACTAAGAGCAGGATTAACTGTTAACCCAAAGAAGGTAAGTTTTGCCGTCCCACAGTTTTCATTCTTAGGTCACATCGTGAAAGCGAATGGAAAGGTAAGCATTGACCCCGAACGAACCCGCGCTATTAGAGAATTTTCACCCCCACGAGATGCAAAAGGTATAGCCCGATTTTTGGGAATGGTAAATTATTTCCACAAATATATTCCCCATCTTGCCGAAATAGCAGCACCCCTAAATTCCTTACGAAAGAAGGGAACGAAGTTTGAATGGAGCTCACAACATCATCAAAACGCGTTTGAGCAACTTAAAGAAAGTATTATATCTCCCCCAGTTTTGCAACTAGCGGATTTCACGAAACCTTTCGTAGTGCAGACCGACAGTTCCAGTGTAGCGTTAGGTGCAGTGATATATCAAGAGATAGAAAACTGTAGACTACCTATTAGTTATGCATCGCGAACACTGAGCGACCAAGGAAGAAAGTATTCCGCCTATGAATTGGAATGTTTAGCAATTGTTTTTTCATTCGAGAAGTTTAAACCTTTCCTAGAACATAAAGAATTCCTTTTGGAAACTGACAATCAAGCGTTATCTTGGTTATTGAATCACCCTAAACAGTTAGGACGTATTGGAAGATGGATATTGAAGTTAAACTGCTACAAATTCAGAGTGCAGCATATAAAGGGTACCCAAAACGTAGTCGCTGATACCCTGTCCCGTATGTTCCAGTCGCCCACTAAAACTCCCGAAAGCAAGGAGAATCCGGAAATAGCACTTGCTAACGCCGTAATTACTGAGTTCCCCCTTGCCTTTACAAACATTGCTCTGTATCAACAACAAGACCCCTGCCTATTATAGAACAACTTACGCAAGGTATTAAATCCGAGAAATACGTATTGAGTAAAAATGTACTATGTTACAAGATAAGAAGCGGAAAGGAACTAAGAATAATAGCCCCTGATGTAATTAAGCCCATGCTGATGGAATACTTCCGTTCATCTACCATAGGAGCCCATATGGGAATCAATAAGACAATATATCGTGTTCGAAAGGAATATCATTGGAACAATATGAACAGCGAAATAGCCAGTTTCGTAAAGAAATGTACATTATGTGCCCTCAGTAAACCAGCCAGAAATAATCAAGTAAGCCAACTGATTTCAGAAATCCCTAAGACCCCTTTTTCTAAACTTTATCTAGACTTTTCAGGTCCATATCCACGATCCAAATCAGGTAATACAATGTTACTCACCTGTGTAGATTCTTTCACCAAATTTGTTTGGATGTATCCCATGCGACGAGCATTAGCGTCAACGACTGTAAAAATATTACAGGAAAGATTATTTAAAGACTACGGTACACCTGTACGTATAGTATCAGATAATGGACCACAGTTTAAAGCTAAAGAATTTAGGAATATGTGTTTCAAGTTAGGAATAGACCATATAACCACTACGGAGTATCGACCGCAAGGCAGTATTGCTGAAAGGTATCTACGAAACCTCAAATCTGCGTTAATCGCCTATCATGCGAACGGTCACACGTCGTGGGACCAAAACCTATCCTGGATTCAATACGCTTTTAATTCAGCTTATCACGAATGTCACAAGTCGACCCCGTTTGAGTTACTGTACAAATACCGACCAAACCACCCTTTGTCCACAAGATGGAATATACACGATCTGCTGCCTCCGCAAATAACGGATAAGCAGATAAAGCAAATATGGAATAAAGCCCGCTCTAATTTAAGAGCAAACTTAGAGAAATCCAGAAAATACCACGAGAAAGGTATTCATAACAATTCAATTAGGTACCAAGTAGGTGACTTAGTAATGTATAAGACTCACCCCACTAGTAGTGCAATTGATAAGACCACCTCTAAACTATCATACCGATGGTGTGGCCTTTACCAAATCCAGAAGTACCTAACTCCAGTTACAGTAGCCCTGTACGAACCTGCGACTCGAAAATATGTGCGGAGAACGCATATTTCGCAGCTAAAATTGTATAAGAAGAAGAGAAGGAATAGTATAACCCAGAATAGAAAAGGGAATACTAGGTAGTGAAGTATATTATAATTCTGAAACCGTGGAAAATGTTAAACGTAGAGTTTGGAAATGAGGCCTGATCAACCTGAGATCCAGTTCTGCGAAGAATAAGTAAATGAGTACTCAATGAAAACAAGATAGAATTCTAAATAGCAAAAGATTTAGAAAATTACTCTACAGAGAGAGAGAGAGAGTAAGACAACCAAAAAGAAAAAAAACCGGTAGTAGATTTAAGTGATAGAGATAAGAAAGAGTTTTGTGTTTTATTTTGTAAATATTAAGTGTGAATAGTATGTAAAAAAAAAAGTAGTTAATAAGAAAGTATGAAAGTATGTTGTGTTATGGAGAAGAAGCAAGAGATATAACTCTAACCAATAACTATGTGAAAGAAATTACACACACTGACACCATTCATACTCCAAGTCCCCAGTTGTGCGATTAAAAAAAAAAAAAAAAAAAAAAAAAAAAAAAAAAAAAAAAAAAAGTAACGTGAAAATTAAGCGGTGGAGTATGTGACGATTTAAATTCTAACTGTAATCGTAAATAAAAAAAATTAAGTTTGCGAGCGATTAAGTAATTTTAAATCTCACTATAATAACTAAAACCCCTGTATTAACTCAGTATGACAATGAGAAGTAATTAATTAAAAGATCCAAAGAAACACTAAATAAAAGGGCGAATTGTAAAAAAGTTATTATTATCATAATTAACCCTTTTACTAGTCATCATGCGTTGACCTGTTAATTCCGGACTCAACGTGTTTACCGAGTCGTCTGTAATTTAGGAAGATATAAAAATCATAATGTTTATAATTAGAAATCTGAAGACACAAATAGTCGTTAAAATAACTCACTTAAATTATATATGTATAATTTAATATGTTTTTGGTAATAAGAATGTTAACTTAAATATAAATAGGGACTATATTGTCGCGGAGTAGTTGCTCCTCTCCTTTGTTAAGTACCAGTTGAAGCGAGCAGAAACTCTCTCGCTATGTTGCCTTCACACAGTACAGACGTACGAGCGAAAGCTCTACCAAAATGTTTTTAATTTGTTTGTTTGATTTAAATGTAGTATATTAACTACCACTGCTAAAAGTGGAAAGCGTGTGTTATGTATAAATAATATAAATATGTGGTAACAAGAAGATATAAAACGTAACACAAAAACAGAACTAGTGGTAAGCAAGATGACGACTCCCTTCAAGAGGTAACTCCATTTACAACATCACTCCTGAAGATGTGATCTGCAGGAACTTCATAAAGACACGTATACCATGGATAAGACGCTGCTTAGGACATCCGAGAATCTACATATACTTACACCAAAGAAGCTTCAATCTCCTCTGTGAACATCCGACCTATTCTTGCCGAAGACGCGACCCAGATGATGACGCCGACTACAAGGATTCCCAAGACGGACACCCCAGGACGAGGTTTCTACGTTCAATTGTAAAGGTGACTCGATAGCCTTGCTATCGAGAGTTAATCATATTTGTTACACTACTCACTTCTAAAAGAGACTTTTCAAAGACGATTAATTTTATGTAAACATTAAAATGAGACAATCTAAGAGTTTACTGTAAAAATTCAATTATCATACGTTGTAACGCTTTAAATGTTAATGTAACTTATTATCGTTCCAAGTAATAGTACCATTCTTCAAATGGTTAAAGAATTCTTGCAAGCTTCTAAAATGAACTGAAAATAATTAGAAGTCTTTATTATAAATAAACTGAAAGTAAACTCGGATCCGAGGTATTAGAATATATAATCAATTTGATCCCAAAGTTTTATGAAAAGCATTTAAATATTTTAGTTGAATTAATGATGTCATGGGATCTGTCATTAACTGTTGTTAAATAAAGAGAAGTCGTCTTGTTACACATGAAAATGAGTGCATAAATCAGTAAAATACCTTCCCTTGTTCCCTTACACTGATAGTGAGTAATTTGTTCAATTAATTTGATTTTAATACAGTTCGTTACAACGTAGGCAGCCCATGTAATTGGCAGAGGTCAGTTAAGATGGGTTCCCTGGATTTGTAACGCGGCAATACGTTACAACCCCACAACACATCTTGTATATGGCGATGAAAATCTTGAGAATGAGAGTCGTCGAGGGAATGTTTCATACTTTCAAAACGTCCAGCACAGTTAATGTGACTCGTGCTATGTTAAATGATAAGGAGTTCATACGTGATTGCATGGAAAAGAATTTGTCATTTCTTAAATCCATTCCAAATTCGATGCAGTATTGGCAGGATCGTAAGTGTGACTTGTTTGCAATGATGCGCCAGCTTGGGAAGCCTACTGTGTTTCTTACGTTGAGTGCAAATGAAATTCGTTGGCCAGGTTTGCTGTCGGTGTTGCATCGCCTAAGTGATTCGTATAAAGATGTGCAAAATGTTGAGGCACTTAGCAGATCAATGCGGTGTCATTTGGTGAATGAAGATCCAGTTACGTGTTGCATTGTGTTTAACAAACTGGTCGACATTTTGATGAGTATGTTGTGCAGTAAGACAAAGGCGAATCCATTTGGTGATCGGTATCGAGTCGTTGATTACTTTAAGCGCATCGAGTTCCAGCATCGAGGCAGTCCACATGCGCATATACTCTTGTGGTTGAACAATGATCCTAAAGAATCAATCAGTGAAGATATGCCACGTACAATTGAGTTGATGAATACATTGGCGAGCGTATCGAGGGGAGATTTGCCTGCAGAGATGTACTCCAATCAAACGCACCAGCATACGTTTACTTGTACCAAGCGTGGAGAATCAACGTGTCGCTTTGGAATCCCGTATTGGCCAATGAGAAAGACAATCGTACTGTTGCCGCTCGCTAAAGGTGATCCGAGAAAAGCTACCATGCAGAAATCAGCTGAGCGTTTAAAAACAATACTGGAGCAGAAAGTGTATGACAGTGTTGAAGAATTTCTTGTAGACAACCATTTGACAGAGCGCAAATACCTCGATACAATTCGAGCTTCACTGCGACGGCCGACGATGTTGTTCACACGTAATATGTCTGAAATCTACACCAATACTTTCCATCCGTGGTTAGCCAGAATATTGGGCTCAAATAGTGACTTGCAATTTATACTGGACGAATATAGTTGTGCGACATATGTTGTAGAATATGTTAACAAGGCGAATCGTGGAATAAGTCATTTGCAACGAGAACTCATAAAATTACAAGAAGAGAATCCGGAGTTGGACTTCACCGAGTTAGTACGCAAGATTGGTGTGAAAGTTCTTAATTCGGTCGAAATGTCGGCACAGGAGGCGGCCTGGTATTTGCTTCGTCAATCGATGAGCCGTTGTAGTCGTCAAGGTCAAGTTGTGTATATTTCAACGGTGTGGCCACAAGAACGACAACGATCAAGGAAATTGAAACGTCAAATGGACTTCGAAAATTTGGCTGATGATAGTACGGATGTGTGGACCAAAACTAAAATCGAACGTTATGAGGAACGCGATGAATCGTTAAAAGAGCTATGCCTCGCTGATTTCATAGCTTGGTATTCTGGAAAGAAGTCAGTACAACAGCAGCCAGACGAATGTGACGATCCAAATGCCGATCAGAATGATGAGGTTCGATTTATCAATAAGAAGCGGTCAGTTCCATGTGTTATACGTTACAGACAATATGATATAAGTGATGTGGTCAATTACAAACGGGAAATGGTTACGCTATACTATCCGTTTCGAAATGAGACAGTTGATATACTCGATCGTAATAGGTTTGTAGAGATCTATGACACCAACGAATCCGCAATTCTTACTAAACGTCGTGAATATGAGTCTAACATAAATATTGAAGAAGTGATGCGAGAAATTCAAGAATTATATATTCATAACGATATAGACGAAAATGCGACAAATGAGGAGCAAAAAAATCGAGATAATTTTGTGAGTAGCGTGTTGAATGATGGCAACCAAGAGAATAACGATGACATCAATGCAGCACAGGCTTCGTCTGTGGGCATATCTGCTGTACGAAAACGATCGAATGTGCTTTCAAAAGAAGACTACTGCAAACTGTTACGCAGTACTAATAAACGCCAGCGAGAATTCATATTGGAAATTATACATCGGATCCATACATTCGGTTCGCCGCCAATCCAAGTGTATCTCACTGGGCCAGCCGGTAGTAGCAAAACTTATGTGTTACGTGTAGCCATGGAGACCTATAATCGATACACTCAACAACACACTACACGACGAGATGCTTACATTGCTTGTGCGTCGACTGGAAAGGCCGCTGTAAATTTGCAGGATACGACCGTTCACTCTGCGTTTCGTATAAGTCTAATGCGAACATCAACTTCATTGCCCCATGAAGCTTTGCAGTGTTTCCGAACTGCCTTCGTTGGAGTAAAATATGTAATAGTTGACGAAATAAGTATGATTGGGTCCGATGTTTTCAATAAAATCAACTCTAGACTGAATGAAATTACGGGCGTATATGATCAACCATTTGGCGGCATGGATATCATTCTGACTGGAGATTTTCGGTAATTACCGCCTGTAAATGCTACCCCCGTTTATAAATCACCACGAAACAACTTGGGTGGGTGCGTATTGTGGCAATCAGTTGATTTCTATCCGCTCACTCAGGTTATGCGACAAAGCAACCTCTTATTCTCTAAAATTTTGACGAAGATTGGTGATGGAAAACGTTTAGACTCTGAAGAAATGGCAGCGATCGAGTCTTGTTTCAGAACAGTTGAATGGTGTAGGGAACACGAACCAAATGCAATACGTCTCTTCCATAGAAATCATGATGTGGATGCTTACAACCGACTTGCAATATCGGACAGAATTTGTAGCAGTGCCTCCGATTTGATCACTGGCTACAATAACAGCACTCAACTTGGCACTGCACGAGTCAAATTACACAAGCTCAGTGTGATGGAAACTGGCGGTTTGCCGTATCTGCTTAATTTACAGAGTGGTATGCCTTATATGATTACAACTAACATTGATGTGGACGATGGAATTGTTAATGGTGCAATAGGAATACTTGAGTACATCGAAGAAGTCACTCATGAGACAGCAGTTCAATTAGTCCAACAACGCGGCGAGTCTACACAAATCAATCCTTATATCAGATTGTGGCTACACTTTCCACAAGCCCACATCGGCAAAATGGCAAGACTAAAAGCAGCACCAAGAGTAATTTGCAGCAATGGTCTAATAGATCGAACTTGGACACCCATCTGTATGCGTAGCGCTAACATCAAACTCGGTGGTTCTATAAGTTGTAAACGAATGCAATTTCCAATTGTACCCGCTTGTGCCATAACCATACACAAAAGTCAGGGAGGCACATTTGACACGGTTGTGTATGACTACAGCAAAAGTCAGCAAATACAATTGGTCTATGTTGCAATGAGTCGAGTAACAAGCATCGAAGGTCTTTACATTACGAACTCGCGCAACGACTTTAAATTCTATCACGGACTTGGTTGCGACAGCTCAACTGTTAGAGAAATGCGAAATGAATATCTGCGACTCGAGAGCCATCCACTTAATACACTTACCAAACGTGTTGAACTGTTTATGAATTGCTCCGACAGTTTGATTGAAGACGACACGATTGTAATATTCTTCGTTGGAATGAATGCGCAAAGTCTCGTTGCACACAAACTTGACATTGAAACGGATCCTGTCTTAACGAGAGCTGATTTTCTTATGGTTTCAGAAACATGGATTACAAATGACGAGTCTGTGCAGCTTGGAAATTATAATCTCATCTCATATGAACACGAAGCCATTGATAATAACCCCACTGAACAACAACAACAAAAGAGAAAGGCTGGCGGTGTTGCAATTTATCAACGTCGTAGCAACAACCTATGTGCTATGCCTTTCAATATACCAAACAATATAACCCAACGACTTGGTGTATACGTGGAACCTGGCACAGGCGATATTGCATTGGCACAAATCACAGTCAACAATTCTTTCAGATTCATTGCTGCCTCATTGTATATTCATCCAAATGCAGAAACAAAATACATTAAACTTCTCCTCTTTCGAAGTCTTTGTAGATTTGGGCGCTCAATATCTAAGGTCATTGAGGAAATTGAGCCCGACATTACAACGCCAATATTTCTTACTGGTGATTTCAATGTCGATCCCAACGATCCGAGAAATGATTGGCTGGTTCCATATATGCAACAAGAATAGATCTACAACTTGTACAAACCTCTCCGACTACACTTGGAAACACCACAATCGACTTAACGTTTGTACGTCAACTTAGTCCGCCGATTATGCCCTACGTTTCATATTTTAGTTACCATCGACCAATTGTTCATAGGTTAGCCATTTGTACTAATGATTTCGATGAATAAATGTTATGTATAGCGTAATTTTCTTTCTTTCATTCCAACTTTCTTTCTGACAAACAAAACAAAAGAATCTCCCAATAACGAGAGTAACGTATGTAATTTCGCATTCACGAAATAAAGATCCGACGGGAGTATCAAGAATACTCCCTGAATATTTTTTATTTTAAGTGTTTATTAGTGGGTAATCCCTACCATTACTTTTTCTTTGTCACTTAGTTATTTTTATTTCTCACTATCTCTCTCTTTCTTTACAAATATTAGGCCTATTTATACTTAATAAGTTAATGTCTTTCTAGAGTTCTTACTTACATATACTTCTAATTCTTGGGTTAGTGTATTTTTATTTATCGGGTTTTATCAATTAATTATTAATTACATTCTTGGATTTCGTTATTAATTACATTTGTCACTTAGTCAATATTAATACTTAATTTTTTATATTGGTTATTTACTGGTTTCGTTCCTTTATGATATTTGAGTGTATCATTTCTCCCTTCCCTATTCTATATTATTTGTCTGGGTTTTATCAATTATTAATTACATTTGTCACTTAGTCAATATTAATACTTATTTTTTTATATTGGTTATTTACTGGTTTCGTTTCCTTTATGATATTTGAGTGTATCATTTCTCCCTTCCCTATTGTATATTATCTGTCTGTGTTTTATCATCTTGTTTCACTTTATTTCCTTTATACTTGGTTCATTCCATTTTTATTTTCATTGTTCTTCTCCTTCATTTCCATTTTGTTTCATTTTATTCTGGTTTTTTATCTGGCCAATCTCTGGGGTTGGGTCAAAGTCGTTTGTTTGTCAGTCTAGTCTATTCTTTTAATAATTATTTTTGTTTAAAATTCTTCCTTCTTCTTTCTTAATTATATTTTATATTTTTTCTTCATTATTTATTTATCAAAATATATTACTATTGTAACGGGGCAATTGAAGGGAAATATCTATTCTTTCAATTTAATAATAATTTTGGGGCCAATCTTTTTGGGCACCATGTATGGCCACGAAACCTGATTTGTGTAACATTCTGTAATCAACTTCGTGCCAGGAGGCACAAGGTACGGAAGAGATAAAAACATTGGAATGCGGGGGTGTGCGCGCTCTTGTGCCGCTGTTTATAATCTCAAAACCAAAGTCGTTGATGGAAGTGACCACCACGTGGCTAATTAACCTGCCACGTGAGCGAATCAACCAATCAGAGCGCAGGCGGGCGGATGTGGTTTTTACCGACGCTTAGCGTGGCGTCGTCCAGTCGACACAGAACTCCAGACCACGCGTGGTCTATAATAACATCGCTCGAGCAAATTAGGGTCGGCCGACCAGTAAATTGTGTATTCAAACTGTCTAAAATGATGTGAAATGTGTAAAATCAACAGTGAGTCTTCAGGGATACAAAATTTAGTGACGACTTTCGGAACATTTACGTAAAACTGTGGCGGACGATATGCGGCGTAACCAGTGAGCACGTGCAGTAAAAGTAACTAAGATTATTATTATTTGGCCAACAACTCGAATCAATTTTTTTAACTGGAAAAATTTAGTCATTTATAATGGGAGTGGGAAGATAAAATGTAATAAGGGGACAAGTATGAGTGTTGTGTGTAAGCAAATTGCTGGGTTGCTTTAATTATGTAAATAAATAATTTAATTTACTTATAAGGAAATAAAAATACTTGTGGTTTGGTATTTCAATGTGTTTGTGGTTTTAGTCAGATGAGGTCGCTACCTCAGAATTTAATTTTGTTCATTTGAAAGAGTAGAGAAGGTAAAAGGAGAAAGCATGTGTTAATTGATTCATAAAAAAGAGAATGATGAAAGAATAATAAATGAGTTGAAATAGTTAACCGTAAATGAGAATAATTATTACAACACATACCCTAAGTCTCGCTTGTATTTCACCGTTCGTGTGAAGAACCTTGGAACCCTATAGAAGGTAAGAAATATAATAAAATGGTTAATTTTATTAATTATTAATTTTATTAATTGGTATTGTGAAAGAGATTACACAATTGGCGCCCGAACAGGGACACCTATTTCAATTAATCAAAACAAAAAAGCTGATGACAGTAGTATGTTAAAAGACTTGTATAGTTTAATATATAGTATGAAAGAAAGTTCAGAGAAGCAACACAATGAAGTAAATAACAAATTTGATAAATTAAGCAGTGACTTTGATAATCGTTTTGATATTAATGACAGTAAGTTTAATGAAATAAATACCAGAGTCAGTGGTATAAAGAGTGAGATCGTAAACAAAATAAATGAGCGTTTTTATACTATTAAAAAACAAGTGATAGAGTCTGTAAACGAACAATTAAATAGTCATATTATCAATGTAAACAAACAAGTGTCAGATGCAGTCAAAATACAAGTTAATGAACAAATTCATGAAATCAAAGAAAATTTTGAACATAAAATAGATGAATGTAACACTGACAGTGGGTATATATTTTATTGTGCAATTGATAAGATGAAGAAGTGAGAGATAAAATTAAGATATACGAAACCAATACTAATCTTAAAATAAATGAAATAGAAACTACTTGAAAAATAGAGATACAAGCTATACAAGATACAGTAAATGTTATGGATAAACATAACATACAATTTGAATGTTCAAATAATGATAAATTTGTGTCAATTGAACAAAGCATAGTTAATGTCAAAGATGAGTTAAATGTAGCAATAAGTAAAAAACTTAGTAATGTTGCTGAACAAGTGATGATTACTAGAGATATGAATATTGATATTGAGTTAGAATTGTTTAATTGTGACAGTAGGGGGGTACACCCCATGCAATTCTTAAATAGAGTGAAAGAATTTAATCAGTTTTGTCGTAGTAGTTGGGAGGTACAGTTATTAAAGATAATGAAATGTTTTAAAGGGAATTCCGCGGTGTGGGCGGAGGTACACAAAATAGATTGGGTTGATTATCAGAGCTTTGAGAGGGCCTTTAGAGATAAATATTGGTCGGAAGAAGAGCAAGAAGTATTACGGAGTAAAATCATGGGATCCGGTAATTTTGGGACCCACGGGAATAACGTGACGATGTATGTAATGTGGTTATACAACGAGGCGAAGTATTTAGAGCCACCGCTACCGTTCAGATCATTTGTGCGACATATAAGTAAGCATTTGCCGCGAGAGATACAGATTACTCTGATGACACACGAGATTATAGAAATTACGGAACTTGAGAAGATATTAGATATATTTCAGAACATAAAAGAACGGGATATGAGTAGGCGTATAAACCCACCAGTGTCACACATTAACGGGAATTATAATCAATCCAGGGGAATGCCAACCTTTCACAGAGGGGCGCGTGGGGGTAATAGTGGTAACAGAGGCGAGGGTTGGAGATGTTCGGAGTGTCATGTTGAAAATTTTGCTGTAAGAACGACATGTTTTAGGTGTAATAAGGCAAGAGACTGTCAGCGAAGTGAGAGAACATACAACCAGCAAACTCAGCTGCCGAGAGGAGCAGAGAGCAACCGAGGAGCGCCGAGAGAAAATGAAAATAGCAACAGAAGCAGAGGAGGATACAACCAAGCCGTGGCGGGTACGTTGACGGGAAACTAGAAGAGACAATGGGGAACCGGGCCCAGCCATTGTCGACGGAGAACCCTGGGGTCCAAGAAGAGTGCAAATACCAGAGTAATATCATTATCAAAGACATGGGGAAGGAGTTGCTGGAGGAAGACGATGCAGAAATGATGGAAACAAAAGCGGGGTTGACAGAGGTAATCGTCAATATAGAAGGTAAGAACTTTAAAACATTAATAGATACAGGAAGTGAAATATCAGTAATTTCAGAAAACGTACTGGGAGAATTACAAAGGGTAAATAAACATATTCCATCATTACCAGTTGCGGGTGTAACATTAGTGGGGGTAACCGGGGTACGGAGTAAAAGGGTTACTAGACAGGTACAATTAAATATATACATTAGTGAAACAGATTTCGAAAATACTTTTTAGTGGTAAAGGGACTGAATTTAGATGTAATTTTGGGAAATGATTTTTTGGTCATTTCTAACCAGTCAGGGTTAATTTTAAGAGGGTGATAAATGAGGTTAAAGTTACGGGAATAAAATTAATATCGTAACATAACAAAATGTTACCTAACCTAAACATATACTATCAGATTGAATAAGTGCATAACAATAATGTAAATAGGGAATATAATGATAAGAATAACCAAGAAGAGAGGAATCATGGAAAAAGAAAGAAGCAGAAGTGCCACAAGGAACAGTAAACCCAAATACTGTTTGACACTACAACCAGACAATAACTGACACAAACTGATGGACAAATTAAATTTACTTTAAGCTGTCAAGCGAGTCAGTGGATAATGTAAACAGAATATGATATGTTAATAAAAAATGAGTCAATAAGAATCTGAATAATGGGAAATCAGAATCAGCATTTGGCTGGGAATTAATTAAATATGATTAGTAATTATTAACGCCAAAAAACTAAAATTAGCAATGTCCACAAAATGAGAACGAAGCTATATTTCAATCTCAAATATACTTATGACGAGAAAGAAAAAACATTTGTAAGAGGGAACCTTGTACAAATAAGGTACCTCAGCAAATTAACGAATTGTGAAATAATGAAAGCTTTTAAAGGCAGAATTCCGGTATAAACGGTATGTCTTAACAAGGCCTAGACCAAACCATAATCAGTGAGATGATTATTAGGAGGTAGTATAAGTGTAGATTAAATGCACAAAACAATTGTTATGCTCAAACATAGCAAAAAACATTATTAAAATGATATATTTAATAGTTCAATTGTTAGTTAATAGAATAGAGCAAATTAGTGTAAAACGGAATATCTTAGTAGTAAGGATCGTTTATTACAATGTATAAAGTTAAGGTTTATTCATGATGTTCAGCAATCGAATGTCAGTACAGAATTAATAGTGTTTTCACAGAAACGTTTGAGTGATAAAAGCGATGTAGAACACAAACAATATTAATCAGAGTGTATAATCGTCGATTTAGGTAAACAGACGACAGTGCGAAGTAGTGTACCTGAACATTGTTTATGTAGCAATGTCAGTAAAAGTGAAATTAACTCGGTATCAAACTATATCAAATTAAAGAGGACAAAATAATCTTTAATTTGGTAGTGATATCGCCCCAATCGCAACTGTATTAAGTGCGTGAAAGGTGTTAGCATCATTTACAAAATATGCATCAGAAATCTAGTTGTCAATACCAATAACATCGAGAGCTGTCAATCATCTCAGCGTTTGGCGGTTGGAAAACCGTTTTTAACGGCTAAAAAGACAATACGTCATATTCATCACACCTGATTAAACCAATCACAAAATTGCTTAGTAACGAGCGCTATCGCCTAAAGCCGATCGAAGGGTCGGGTATATAAGAGGATGTAACAGATTCTCGACAGACACTTATTAACCTCATCCAGCGCGGAACGTGCGCCAGCCATCTCAACATTTTTAATAACTGATAGCGTCATCACCATAACACATCAAAGGAAACAGCTCGACAACAACCTACAACTACTTCAAATTATTCTACAGAGAACCATTGTGATCATGTGCAGTATTATTTCATTTTTGTGCGGGAAAATAATGAACAGAAGTAATTAAATAATATTATTTATGATCCTTTAAGTTAGAAGTGGATCGAAATTCTCTGTTCTTGTGCGTGTGCAGTGAATAACGATAATCATTATAATCCGATTATCGGGGTGTTAAATGAGTTTTAGTCAAATGGTTAAAACCAAAAGGTAACAGTGTAACCATTATTTCATTTCACTACGAGCGCCATAACCTGTACGTTTTCATACACTGATCTGTACTGACGCAAAACACAGAAACATTTCAATATTACACCATGTCTCAATTTATTTGATGAATTTGTCATTATTAATTAAGCTGAATGTTAGTTATAAGTGTTCTCAAATTATAAACTTTGTAAATCATAAATCAAGCGTGACGAACGCACAACCTATCAAATAGGTTATTTTTATTTGTTTACTTTATAAAAGTAACGTCAAAAACATTATTAATCAATATTATATCAGAAAATCATTAGCGATTGTGCAGGCATAAATTTTCTTTTTTGTGTCTCAAAGAACTCACATCTGAGATTTTAATAATATTAATGTTAAAAATAAAGAATATCTGGACTTAGCCAGATTTTACCACTTATGCTCTGAGCAAGCCTTATAGGGTATGTAATAACTTATTTACAATTGTACATCATTGTATGTTTTAATTATATTTGTTTGAATTCTCTATCAAGGGTATGAATAAAACCGCATTATTAACAGCATAACTCGACTTAATTTATTTCTAACAGATAGTTAAATATTTTATTCAGGAAAACTTAAAACAACCTTCAGTTGTGATTGAATATATGGAATAGCATTGCCATAAAGGTAATAAACAATTATTGTAAATTTTTTTAAATCATCAATTGATTCTATTCATGGGTTTTACACGGGATTTTCCCAAAATAAATCCGTGTGGCGCCCACTATTAAGTAAGGCAATTTAACCTTGCAGCTAAAGTGAGTTGGTTTTTTGTAAACCGTCTTGGCAGCTTATTGAACTTCTAGAAAACACGACCAGGTACGTGAAAGTATATTATATTTATTCTATTGTCCAGACATTACTAGACGTAACGTACTTAGACTATTATCGACCTGGAGGAGAAGTTTCACAGCTAGGATCAACAAGACGATCATCATCATCTAGCGACCAACTATTATACTTTACTTTTAAAATTAAGCAAAGCTAGTATTTAAACAATATTAACACAACGATTTTTATTTTATTTAAGGGAATTCTTTTCAGACAATTATAGTTATACAATTGTAAACACACTTTGAGTAACCTCGAATGTTACATTTTAAATCGCTTTATAAAATTGGTAACCTTCAACAACTACAAACTTTAATATATTTCAAATTAATATCTTAAATCTAAATATTAAAGATACACTTCATCTTTTTTGATTATATTACAATATATAAACGAGTAGGCGATGGAAATATAGAAACAAGAGTGAATATATGTCGAGAGAGCGAAAGTGTGGAGAATGAGGAGAGAGCGATGTATGTGAGTGATGAGAGAATATGGGAAGATAGGGCGGATAAATTTTTTAATGAGGGTGGAGTTGTAGGTAGTCCCCAACGACAGGAGTTGTGGGCAGTTGTGGAACGTTTTAGAGATGTGTTTGCGGAGTTGCCTGGGAAAGCCAGGGACTATGTATGCGAGTTGAAAGTTCGAGAACACTCACCCTATATGCAGAGGAGCTATCCAGTGCCGTTTTCGAAGAGGAGAGCAGTACAAGAGGAGTTGGACAGAATGATGGAAGGAGACATTATTGAGAGATCGATATCGCCATACTCGAATCCATTAGTAGTGGTCATCAAGAAGGATGGAAAGGTAAGGTTGTGTTTAGACGCTAGAAAGATTAACCAAATTATAATACCTGACCGGGAGTCACCGGAACCCATGAATGAAATTTTTCAGAAATTTAGCGGAGTCAAATATATGACATCTTTAGATTTGACAGCAGGGTACTGGCAAGTTCCATTAGCGCCGGAGAGCCGGAAGTATACTGCATTTCTCTTCAATGGTAAGAATTATCAGTTCAAGCATTTACCATTTGGATTAAACACTACTGTAGCAAGCTTTATAAAATGTTTAGATATGATATTACAACCTAAGGACTTAGATTTTTTGACTGTATACGTTGATGACATTTTAATAGCGTCAAGAACATTCTCTGAACATTTAGAACATATTGAATATGTACTAGATAAATTGCAAAATGGGGTTTAACAGTTAATTGGGAGAAGTCGAAGTTTCTACAAACTGAAATAAATTTTTTAGGTTTTATTATTACTCCAGAGGGAATTCTAGCCAACCCAGATAAGGTAGAAGCTGTTATGCCTTTTCCAGAACCTAAAAATATTAAGCAGCTACAAAGTTTTTTGGGCTTATGTAACTTTTATCGGAAGTTTCAGAAAAATTATGCACAGATAACCTCTAAATTAAGTGTGGTATTACAAAAGAATAAACAATGGAGATGGGGCGAGACAGAAAGGGTTAATTTTAACGAAATTAAAGAGAAGTTTATAGATATGATAATGATGAATCATCCCGATTTTCAGAAAAAATTTTATTTACAGACGGATGCCAGCAACATAGCCCTCGGCACAGAACTATACCAGGAGGGTGAGGATAAGGAACACCGGACAATAGCTTTTGCCAGCCGAACTTTGTTAGCAGCGGAGAGGAACTATACGACCACCACGGAGAAGGAGTTGTTGAGTATCATTTTTGCAGTGAAAAAATTCCGTACTTACCTTCTAGGGAACCAGACCGTCATTAGGACAGATCACAAGGCATTATCATTTTTAAACACTTGCAAATTGACTCATAGCAGATTAACCAGGTGGGTGTTAGCATTACAAGAATATCACTTTTCATGGGAGTACATTAAAGGGACAGATAATAAAGTACCGGACACTCTGTCCAGGGTAGATGTAATAGAAAATAAAACAGGGAGGGATCTTAAAGAAATAGAGATTTTTCGGTTAACCAGGGAAGATAGAGTTTTTGGTGAGGAATTAAGGGAGATACAAAACCTACAAAGATGAGAAAATAAATTGGGTAAAGTAATCGCTAGTTTAGAAGCAGATGTAAACGAGTCTGAATGTAATAAGCATTTTCAAATATATCGGGGAATTTTGTTCAAGAAAGTAGAGGGGGGTGAACATGATTGGAGGTTGATGGTACCTGAAGAGTTAATAGATAAAATTATTTGGGATTGTCATGTAAGGTATGGGCATTTTGGTGCAAAAAAGTGTACAAATGTGTTAAAAGAGTCTTGTGTTTTTAAGAATATGGAGAGGCGAGTTAGAAGAGTGTTAAGAGTATGCGATTTGTGTCAAAAGTCAAAAGTAGTGAATTATAGGGTTGAAGGGGAGATGAATTTTATAAAAGTAGAAAGACCGTTCGATTTAGTTGCTGTAGATTTGTATGGGCCATTGCCCAAAGGTAGAGGTGGAGTAGTGTATGTTTTTGTTGTGTTGGACACTTTTTCTAAGTTTGTTAAGTTGTACAGCGTGAAGAGAGCCACAAGCTGGGTACTAAGTGAAAAGATCACCAAGGATTACATGATTAACGTAGGGAAGCCGAAGGTAATATTATCTGATCACGGACCCCATTCATCAGCGGTAAGTGGAGACAGATTCTTGGCTGGGAAGGCATCATACCCAAGCATACGGCGGTATACCATCCACAGTCGAACCAGGCAGAGCGGGTGATGAGAGAAATTGGTAGGATATTCCGGGTGTATTGTCACGCTAAACACACGGAATGGCCTTTGTATGTAAAGAAAGTGGAAGAATGGTTAAATAGTACTACCCACGATTCTACAGGGTTTACCCCATACGAACTAATAAGGGGAACCCGGCCGCCAAGAATACTAGAACAGCTTTTCGAATATCCACCGGAAGAACGGACTATTGACAGAAATGTAAAAATCCAGCTCGCAAACGAGAGTCTACTCACAAAGGGGGAGAGGAGAAAGCGGAAACATGACAAAAAGGGTAAGTGGGTCAAATACGAGGTAGGACAATTAGTGTTGGTAAGGAGACATGATTTGTCTAGTGCACAAGAGAAAGAAATAAAAAAGTTTTTCCTGTTATATGAAGGGCCCTATGAAATAGTGGAAATAAAGATGAATAACGCTTATGTACTACGCTACCAAACAACACAGGAGATAGTGGATACGCAGAATGCTACAAATTTGAAATTATATTGGTCAAGGTAAAGAATTATTATTAAATAATTTGAATTTTAATATGTTTTATTTGCTTTCAGAAGGGATCCTCCCCCATTTTCAGGCGGTCACGACCTTACCAATCCTGACCGTGGGTTTCGGCACTTTGGAGGCGGACCATGGTTGGCGGAACTTCCTTCGGGTGGTGAAACGACGATGGTCCGGCTCCACCAAAATTGGTATGAAGTAGAAATTTCACTATATTATTGAACGGGGAGGGGGATCCCTAAGGTACGTGGTAACAAAATGTTTTTCACTCAAGGTGCATAGATAAGGTGCACAATACCACGTACCAACATTGCCTAAGAGTGCATGTAAATAATTTTAAATGGAGGTAATTTTAATGAGGCAATGTATTCAAATAAAAAATTAATAGTGTCATTTGCAAAATGCAAAATTAACAAATGACAGCAGTTACAGAGTATTTAAAGAAGATGAGTTTTGTGGGGATGTGATTGGTGATGAACAGACGGCGGGTTTGGATAAATGGGAGAGTAAAGGGAGTAGATCTTGTGTTGGAGATAGTGTAGGATAATGTCATCTAAAATTAGAAAGGGGAACGTGAATTCACATAGTGTATCTGTCCATCACCTATCCCGTCCCAACAAAACCCCCTCTTTTCGGGTGATCACCGACTCACATTAAGAATAAAAATAATAAGTTTTTATGTATTACTAATTGTCTATATATAATTGTGAATGTTTATAATTTTAAGTCTATATCAGTAGCTGTAATTTTACTTTAGGTGAATAGTTGACCATATATAATTATGAAGTTTGTAGTACGAGTTAAAGAAAGTGAAATGTTTGATGTTTAAAAGTTAAAGTGTAGATAAGTCTCAGAGATGTTAACCATGAAAATTTAATTAATAAAATAACCAAACATATAAGAGTTTACCATCCGAGAATAGTAACGGTATCAGTGTGAACCTTATATGTCTTTTGGTAGTTTCCCCTACTTTTCG
The DNA here is from genome assembly GCA_034769895.1 of Magicicada septendecula. Classification (NCBI taxonomy): domain Eukaryota; kingdom Metazoa; phylum Arthropoda; class Insecta; order Hemiptera; family Cicadidae; genus Magicicada; species Magicicada septendecula. The sequence continues at coordinate 46,484,444 of CM068370.1, read as the reverse complement.
GGCGGTCACGGCTTCACCGAACCCTGACCGTGGATTTATAATATAAATATATTCCAAATTGGTGAACATAGAAATTAACCGAGGGGTAACTCAGGGGAAACTACATAACTATGGAACAGCGGCTATCATCGAAGGTGGTGATAGTGCCGTAATAAGGGTGTGTGAATCATATTTAGTAGGATTACTGGTGTCCTCGGACATCAGTAATGCCGAATTTTTATATAACGTTGAACCAAGAATGGTATAGGCAGCGTCTATACCCTATATAAACTTCAGTTCTTGGGGATGCAAATGGGCGCTACAGTCCACCAGCAGGAAACAATAGTGTGTGTGGAAAAGGAGCTGGCTGTTACAAGCCAGGGGCACAGATAACGCATCTGTGCATAAGGCAAACGCTCGATCCGGTTTATCCGGCCGGTGGTTACCTAATTGTAACTGGGTAAAGGGGGGAATTTAAGAAAATTGATGTAGTAGGAGGGTAACTGAAAAAATCAGGGAGAGGGTGATGACATCTGTAAACAGAGGGCGATCAATTTCACTTCCTCTAAAGAGAGAGTTGGTGGTTGACGACCCAATTTCCTGTTCAGTAACAGTTGCTATAACTATGACTCGATGATTAGTGATGTATTTCCCTTATGAGAGCAACCGATTTTAAGTGCTAGGTTTAATGGTAAGGATTCTAAATCCACCAGAATATTTTGTAATGATAACTGTATAATCTTGTGTATGTGTGAGTTATATGAAGTGTGTTGAGAGAAAGGTCATTCACCTGACAAGAAGACATCAGCTAATTACTGGTGTTACCTATGCAGCATGTCACTTATACTTGATGTGCAGATTTTAGCAATGTAATTAAATGTTTCAATAATACATTTTCAATGTGTTTAAAATGTTTTAAGTTAAGTGATAAAATTAATTTGAGATAGTTGTGAATTTTCATTGGGTAACAAAGGTTAGAAGTTGGGTGATAACTGTTTTAATAAGGCATTTGAATTAGTCAGAGTTAATTTTAGATGGGTGTTAAACAGAATAAGATTTTTGGGAATAAAAATAGTATAGAAAACCGAGTATTAATAGTGCTTATCTAAAAATGAAACTTTTTCTTGTGAAACTTACTGTTTATTCTCTTCTCGTTGAACGCGTTTCAGCGTACGTATTCGCCTTCTTCAGCTTTGAGACAGACTGCCATCATTTAGTAATGGTTGTTGTGTGGAAGGTGTAGTGGGGTTGGTGCGTGGAGGAAGGGGATTGGCGCGGGGATTCAACTTAATGTTTGTTTTTTGTATAATTGTGTCAAAAAGTGTATGTGATTTATATTGTAATTGATCGTTAAGTATGTTGTTTGGTTGTGTTGTGTGGTGTTTATATATTTCATATTGTTCAGTTGTGTTGAGTTTTCGACCTTTGGGTAAGTAATGTAAAATTTCAAGATTAGTGTCTATGTTGGTGTAACTGTGGTTTTCTGTGTGTATGTGAGTGGCAAATGCGGAGTGTATATTGTTGTTGGTTAAAGCTTTTAAGTGTTCAGAATAGTGACACAGTAGCGATAGGTAGTATATGTAGAGTAATGAGAGGGATGTAATTGGAGAGTAATTAGATGATGGTGGAATTTTGTAAAGGGGGTGGTGTGATAAGGGGTCCTCAACGAAAAGAGTTGTGGCGGGAGGTGAACCGTATGTGCATTGGCGGGGTTACCTGGGGGAGGCCAGGAACCAATAAGGGAATGAGCATAGGGAGGGAACACACGTCCTAAGTACAAAGAGGGTAGAGGGTATTTTGTTATAAGGGTAGAATGATGTGAATGGAATTAGAGAATTATTGGTAAATATTTTGAGAGAGTGGTGTCAGACTATGTAAACCTGTTAATGAGTGTTAGAGTCAGAAGGGGGTTGAGGTTATATTTAATCACCCATTTGTAAATCAAATTATTATGAATAACTAAGAGTCACCCAAAATAATTAATGATGAAAATGTTAAAGAGAAAATCATAGGTAAAATGTAATAATAAACGAAACCAGTGAAAGATTTAATAGAATTTGAAAATAAAATAAAGCTGTAAGGTGGGTAAACTTTGATCAAAATTAAATGTAAATTGTTTATTGTAAGGTAATAACAACAATGTTAATTATGAGTGTTCTATGTTTTATTATGTTGTATTATGTTTGAATGTAAAATAAAAAAAAAAAATTATAAACATGTGATGTATTTTACCTTGTATAATTTTTGAGATATATCTAGGGCAAGGTCATTCACATGACCCAGAGAGATCAGCTGATGACTGATGTTTGATATATAGTGTGTTTTTTACAATTGATTCATTGATTTTATTTGTGTATTCATACTGAAATGCTTAAAGAATGAATTTTGTTGACAAAATGATTCTTTTTGGAATAAAAAAAAAAAAAAAAAAAAAAAAATTTGCTTGAAGTATAGATTGTGTTTTTGTGTCCAGGAATATTGTTGATTATATGTTAATGTGTTAACTGATTTGTGTTATTCATATTTTATATGTGTTGTAAACAAATGTAATGATAAGTGATTTTATGATTTAATAAGATGTTCAGTTTATTTGTTTTTTATGATTGTTCGTAGCTAGTGAAGAAGAATTGTAGATTCATGTAAAAGATTTTGGGGTTTTCATGAGATTAATGGTAATATAACATTTTGATATTGGACTTAAATTAATTTTGAATGGAATTTAAATAATTTAATCTGATTTGTTCGATTTGTTTTGATAAAAAAAAATTTGAGAAAAGAAATTGAAAATAAAACAGAAATTATTTTGAAATTTGAAGCAAGAAATGGAATGTAAGTGTTATGATCAGTAATAATGAGTATGTGTTAGTATGTGTGTGCACCCAGTACTAAAGCTAAAGGCAACCCAGTATGCATGTACATATCGGTTGAGGATCTGGTATGGTATAAGGCCAGTGTTTTGATTTTTGGGCGGAATGATAGAAGGTTAGGGGTACTATGGTGAGTATCTGTCCGATTTTATGGTGTTGGGATCTTGTACAGAGAAGTCCAGTAATCTCGTTCAGGTGCAGCCATAGTCGCCGAGCTAGGGGGGGTAGTTTACCCATGATGTGTTAAGAATTAACGGGGGTTGTTGGCGCCATATCCTCACCGATCCTCTTAGGGTTTAGCAATGAGAGTTTGTATGCTCTTGGGCATAAAACCTCTCATTGGGGGGGGTATTGTAAAGGGGCAATTGAAGGGAAATATCTATTTTTTCAATTTAATAATAATTTTGGGGCCAATCTGTTTGGGCACCATGTATGGCCACGAAACCTGATTTTTGTGTAACACCCTGTAATCAACTTTGTGCCAGGAGGCACAAGGTACGGAAGAGATAAAAACATTGGAATGCGGGGGTGTGCGCGCTCTTGTGCCGCTGTTTATAATCTCAAAACCAAAGTCGTTGATGGAAGTGACCACCACGTGGCTAATTAACCTGCCACGTAAGCGAATCAACCAATCAGAGCGCAGGCGGAAGGATGTGGTTTTTACCGACGCTTAGCGTGGCGTCGTCCAGTTGACACAGAACTCCAGACCACGCGTGGTCTATAATAAGCATCGCTCGAGCAAATTAGGGTCAGCCGACCAGTAAATTGTGTATTCAAACTGTCTAAAATGATGTGAAATGTGTAAAATCAACAGTGAGTCTTCAGGGATACAAAATTTAGTGACGACTTTCAGAACATTTACGTAAAACTGTGGCGGATGATATGCGGTGTAACCAGTGACCACGTGCAGTAAGAGTAACTAAGATTATTATTATTTGGCCAACAACTCGAATCAATTTTTTTAACTGGAAAAATTTAGTCATTTATAATGGAAGTGGGAAGATAAAATGTAATAAGGGGACAAGTATGAGTGTTGAGTGTGAGCAAATTGCTGGGATGCTTTAATTATGTAAATAAATAATTTAATTTACTTATAAGGAAATAAAAATACTTGTGGTTTGGTATTTCAATGTGTTTGTGGTTTTAGTCAGATGAGGTCGCTACCTCAGAATTTAATTTTGTTCATTTGAAAGAGTAGAGAAGGTAAAAGGAGAAAGCATGTGTTAATTGATTCATAAAAAAGAGAATGATGAAAGAATAATAAATGAGTTGAAATAGTTAACCGTAAATGAGAATAATTATTACAACACATACCCTAAGTCTCGCTTGTATTTCACCGTTCGTGTGAAGAACCTTGGAACCCTATAGAAGGTAAGAAATATAATAAAATGGTTAATTTTATTAATTATTAATTTTATTAATTGGTATTGTGAAAGAGATTACACACTTTTTAGCATTTCTTACATACTTATAGATATCAAATATGACCTGAATTTGGCGATGTTATAATATATATATATATATATATATATACACTTGTGATGTTATCCTAACAAACTGAAACTATTGTCACCCTGGTGCTCACCAATGCTAATAAAGATAGAAACATTTTAATGGTGTACAACGAACATGATTGAAATCATTCAATTATTTTTATACTTGTATTAATAAAATACATGGGAAACCAATATTTCATGTTTAAATAAAAAATAAGGCATGATTGGAAGAATATGATATTATAAGTGAACATTTTTATTATAAATATCTTTTGTATAAGCAAAATTGCCATGCAAGAACTGACTACATATGGTATAGGTTAACAGTTAACTTATCTCAACTTTGTCAAATTTTGTTGCTTCCCTGCTATATACACTTTTTCCTCGAACGAGGCCTTTCGGTTTTGCAACCATTATCAAGTTCTTCCTACAACAAGAACTTGATAGGAAGAACTTGATACTTCTTCGTTGTAGGAAGAACTTGATAATGGTTGCGAAACCGAAAGGCCTCGTTCGAAGAAAAAGTGTATATAGCAGGGAAGCAACAAAATTTGACAAAGTTGTGGTGAAGACTGCTAACATAGAGAAAATAACTGAGTTAACTTATCTGTGATAATTTTAATTAATTAAATTTACTATTAATAACTACAGTAGGTCTTCTACTTTCAGACATTTTGACTTTCACACATTTTACTCTTTCAGACATTCAAAAGCGATAACCTTTATTCAAGTTTCATTTTTCAGATTTCGACATTCAAACACTGATGGGGATGTGAGGAAATGAATAAGCGTTAAGACAAGTGCACATATTCGTTATTATTCATTAGCATTACAGTAATGAATTTTCATAATTAATGCTAGTCTATTGATATAAAGAATGCAAAGTATTAAAGTAATTAACTTTATTATACAATAAGACTATGCTGCAGGCTGTTTTGCAAACATTGCTTATACGTTTTTACTAATATACAAATATGACTAATTTAGCGTGTTACTGTTCTATATATTTTTGGTAGTAAGAGTGGGTAAGAGTGGTCCCCTGTCTCGGTAACAGATTTAAGTTACTCCAGCTTTATCATTTCTAACACTACAGTCAGAACTATATCCTGCAGTAAAGTATAAGCTTTGTTTTATCTATTCCTTCAAATAATTGCATCTTCTTTTCGTGCTTCAATTATGTTTAAAGATTTATTTCTTCCAAATTCAACCAGTGTATCTACACACTTTTTGATCAGTACTCAATTTTTTGAGACCCAATAGTTAATCCTGAAAGTTTAGCAAAGAGCAGTCTTTGTTGCTCTTCATAGACTGTTTGAAAGTAAATTTTCTTTGCAGCCCCAAAAAGGCTATGTTGACAAGGACAAATGTCCTTTTGGCTACAAAAGTATCCACACTGGCAAAACTTTAGTAAGGACCCAGTTTAGCAGGGGATGTGCAGCTGTCGTGGAAGATACCCAGTAGCGGTAAAGTATCTATATATGCTATGTAAGTGCCACCTACAAATAAAAAAATGACGTTAAAAGAAAATATTTTATTGTTAAATTCACTAACTTTTCTATACCAGTGCATCAGTATTAAATTCTAAAAGCGAATAAAATGAAATAATATTAATCAACAGACAATGGACAGTGGTTATAAGTGTCACGCAACAGAAATGCTGGCATCCATGTTACATAAAAATTATATTAACAAAATAATAAACAAGTCAATATCTAACCCCATGATAAAACAAAAGTCTATTAATTACATTTATAATTATAGATAAAGATAAATAAGGATGCAAGGTAGAAATAATGAGAATAAACAAACCTGTAAGTTAGATAATAGTTAATGATCTATGTTCAGTGAAAAGTAAATCAATGTGATACTGATGAGAAGTGTAAGAAGTAGAATAGTACAGAAATTGTCAAAGTAAATGACCATGAAAGTAAACAAAAATGAAACAATAATTTACCTTATAGCAATAGCAAGTAAGGATTTTGAGTTAAATGATATTATTTTGTGACAAAGAATGTTATGATAAAGTTTATGTTATGTTATACCAATTACTTGTTGAGTTAATGAAAGGTAATGAAACAAGATGTATTATTCAATTACTGTTGTAGAATGATGTGTGAAGCAGCTAGTTAGCGTTAATAGATTTGAATTTTCTTATATGTGATCCATAGGTCAAGATAAAATTGTCATTAGATATGGAAAAAATAATTGTTTATGTAAATGTTAATAGTTAAGATTTGATTATATGTATGAATTTATGTAAAAGGGCTATAGATGTTTACTAGTTATAAACACAGGTAGGTCCGTATACAATAAAAGGCCTACCAGCAAAAAAACACTATATAACCACTCATAACATAAAGGTTAGGTACATGAATTAATAATAATTAATGAATACGGTTTGAAGAGCTAGGAAAAAACATTAAATTAGTAATGATATATAATAAACCATATCAATTTATACAAATTATGATAATGCCACAATGCCATAATATCGATTGATAACGTTTAATATCGAAAAGGTAGTAAATATAAAAGAAACAGGCTCATATAAAAAAACCAGCAGAATATGTGTAGAAAATAATAAACCAACTATCGGTAAAGTTATATTCCGATATGATAGCAAATTAATAAGGAATAGACAAAAAATATATGAAATAAACACTATATACAAAACATGTAGAAGGAAGAAAAATTCTGGGTTGCTATGGACTACAGGAAATGAAGAAGTTGTTGATTTTCAATTATTGCCTTTTATGATCTGAATGTGATGAGATTAAAAAACCTAATAAATGTCTATTTAATCGGAATATTCTAAATTAGCAGATACTCTTATAAAATACAAAATTCTAATGATAATATTTATGACTCTTGCCAGTACAGTTTAACCAAACAAGACTATAGTATGAAATCACAATAGAAAATAAATAACTGGGTTCTACAAGGAAGGACTTGAATTGTCCCATATCCGAAAGGAATTGACGATATATGAAACCAAATAGAAAGAGTTAACTGTATCACAACTAATAATATACACTACACTAGAACTTATAACCTTTCAAATACACGGAACATCACTAATTGCTTCAACCGAGAGAAGAACGTATTTGGATCCAGGAATTGCAGAAGGAGCAGCAATCGGGCTGTAAATCAATCCACAAGAGCTGTATTTCCGAGGTGGACAGGACAAGAATTCCATTTTATTAAACCGAAGAAAGAATATCGTACGGCATAATCAACCAGGACAGCAAAATTATCAAACAACCGCCTACCAGATTCGCTTCGTTATAGTCTGGTAAATTATTATTGTATAAATCATATTAACTACACAACACTTCAAATCTGTAAATCTTGCATTCTTATCTATGTATTTTTAATCTTCCCCACAGTTACAAGAACCTTCACACCCTGAATTAAGTTAATTACAAATTAAAACACATTATATAACCGAATCTAAATAAAGTATCGGACTGATTAATAATCGATTCACGCAATCTATAGCCCATGTGTATGTCAGTTAGAACATATCTTATTCAATGTTAAAGAAGTAAACAAATAAAGAACCTTTGTATAGTTGCAAAATCTTGTCATTTGGAGTATGATTTAATGAATTGGGAATAAAAAGTAACTGACTAAGTGTAGAATAATTGGTTAACATAAACAGTGAAATAACCTCTAAGTTTCGTTGCTCCGGTACTACAGCGCTTATAGCGGAATTCTCCGACACCAAAGAGAGAGCGTAAAAATACAAAATTATACATAATTCTCTTCAAGGTATAATAGGGTTGAATGAAATTACAGAATAACACATTAATTATTTAAGTTTCAAGTACACTAACACTGATATTTTTTAGAGAGATAAGTTAATATTAGTTAATTAAATCAATATATCCCACAACTCCAAATATCTCAGATATTTAAATAATTAAGTAAATTAAAACGACCTAAGAGAGTAAAGACAGGGGAACATACCCGTTCATAGCAACGAATAGGCTAATATTGTGTGACACATTATAAGACGCAAGTAGTCATCTTATAACAAATTGGCGCTCAACCAGTGTAGGGCTTAAGTTAAGTAACTATAATTATAATAACATTACTTAACCAGAGCAGGCAACTGTGGGAGAATAAACATGCATACCAGAGGTAGATCAAGGATTAGAGCAGGAGAAACGGAGAAGGAAATAGATGAACAAGAACAGGAAATAGAACTAATAACAGACAGTGAAATGGAACAACAGACAGACGAAATAGCGGAAACTGAAATTATTATGGACAAGGAAAGGGAACCAGTTGGAGAAGAGGCCCAAGGGGACCAAACAGATAAAGTGGGAGTCAGAGAAATACCAAGTTGGCAGGAGATGATGAAATTTAAGGCAGAACAATTTAATAAACAGAAAGAGGAAATTAATGAAAACTCAAAGAGACTGGAGGAAAACTCCAGGAAAACAAATGAGGAAATTAAAGAAACCTCAAAACAAATTCACGAAAGGTTAGATAGGAATGATGAGGGTTTAAAACAAATGAAGGAAGACATTTTACAAATACATGAAGAAAATTTAAGGCAAATTAATGAAAAAATTGAAAATCTTCATGTGACAATTAACCAGAAGGTGGACCAAAATAATGAGGAAAGAAAATTAGAAATAGCCAAAACAAATGAAGGGTTAGAAAAAACTAACGAAACAATAGTACAGGTTCGTGAAGAACTACAAAATAAAATTAATGACATAAAAATTGAGAGTAAAACATTGGTCGAAGAAATCCAACAGGAAACTGTCGGAAAATATGAGCAAATTCAAAACAAAGTACATCAGGTAGGGGAAGAGAATAAGGAAGGGATTACGCAAATACAGACAGACATGGGTGAACGACTCGAAAGAGTCTATGGCAATTTAAACAGTATGGAAGGTCAAATTAATACCAGTAAAAATAAAATAGAGGAAATTAGTAGACGTGAATTACAATTGCAAGAAGAAGTAGATTCATGGCGTGATAGGACATGCCAACATAGTCATACAAATAACCACGAGAACCGGGAGTCGATTAATTTTCGTAATTACAAGCGCAATCTGATGGAATTTTTAAAGAGGTTGGAAGAGATGATTACAAAAAATAGAGAAAATCGCTGGAGTATTATACGCAGTATGATTGACGAGACATTTAAAGGTACCTATGATAATTGGTGGACAGCGGTGCGCCCGGATATACTGGACATGACCGAATTCAAAAAACAATTTAAAGAGAAATATTGGTCTGAATCGACCCAGAACATGATTAGAAATAATTTGAGTAACGGTCGATACGAAACAAACATAGGCCAGTCTCCTACTTCATACTTTCTAGGAAAAGTATGTATGGCACAGAACTTAGAGCCCAGAATTCCCAAAGAATTTTTGGTGATACAACTATCCTACCATTACGAGGAAGGGATAAAAAATGCACGTATGTGTAGCCAAATCAAAACGATTTCAGCCATGGCCAAATTCCTTGAGAATTATGAGCACGAGAACCAATACCAAAGAAATAGGATGTTAAACTATAAATATCAGAAGTATAATAATAACGCACCACCAACCAATTCTCATAATAATGATCACAATCGACCTGCGCAGAACGTTAATGCAAATAGAACCCAACATGAGCACACGAATAATAATTCCAGGAACTATAATTATCGTGGCAATAATACTTATAATTACCGCGATAGTCGCAATAATAGAGGAGATGGGGACAGACGACCCAATAATTATAGGCATAACGTTAATTACATCTACTCCAGGCCTCAAGGTAATCAGCGACGGTATTACCCAAGGAGTCACCAATATGACAATCATTATGACCAGTCCCGGCGTGAAGACAACTATCCACTTGAAAGAAATCATAGGATAGCGGAACCTAATACAGAGGACCGCACCGAAACTGTACTAAATCAACATAATAATCCAAATGAAAATAGAGAAGAGGGGGTAAGCCCTTATTTAAACTAACAGAGGCAGTGAAAAATAATGAATACCCTTCACTGAACCGTAATCTTGGGGAACAACGACTTGTAAACAAAATTAAGAATAATAATACCATAACTGTAATTAATAACACCACTATTTAAAGAATATTAGAGAAGATTTATTGGAAGAGGATAAGAAACATGTAAACAGTAATAGTAATAACGAAATCATATATGTAACAGCAAAATTAAATGGGGTACAATCTACCATAATGATAGATACTGGATCTAACATATATTTGATAGACAGTACTGAACTTGAAAAAATACAGCGAGAAGGCCAGTTGCCCATACCGACCTTACCTGTCAATAATGTGATAATTATCGGAGTCACTGGGCGACAAAATAAAACAGTTAAAAAACAAGTATCGCTCGATCTTACCAATAATAATATGACCCTACCAATAGGATTATTGGTCGCAACGGGATTAACGTTCAATGTATTGATTGGATGCGATGTATTGCGCCAGCATTCCGCAGTAATTGACTTACATAAAGGTATAATATCTTTAACATCCGAAGAAGGGATTATGGACAGCCGAATTAGTTGACACTAGTAGAACCGTTCCAGATAACACCAGATGTCTAGCCATAAAAAGCTACTGTTGTAAGAAAAACAAATTACCAGAAGTCATTCAATATGAGGACGATAATCCTGAACTGTGGCAATGTAAGTTAGAAGAGGTCCGAGAATTCCAAAGGGAAAAAACTTGTCGACAAGTAAGTAAGGTACAGGCCGAAAATTTAATTCAAATATATAATAAACACAAACATGTATTCTCCAATGCTCCAGGTAAAGTAAAAGGATATCAGTGTGTAATAAATTTTAAAGAACCAGTGGACTTTCGCAGAAAATCATACCCAATTGCTTATTCCATAAAAAACGAAGTCCGGGACGAGATTAATCGTATGATTCAAGATGACATAATAGAATATAGTCAATCACCATATACCAGTCCCATAGTGGCAGTCCCGAAAAAGAACGGAAGGAACTGTCAATTTAAAAGGCTACCTTTCGGACTAATTAATTCTGTTGCAATATTTGTAAAATGTATGGACCAAGTATTGGGACAAGAAACACTGCAGTTCACTACGGTCTATGTAGATGACCTACTTATAACTTCTTCACATTGGGATGAACATTGCGAGCGGGTGGAACAGGTACTGAGAAAATTATCCGAAAACAACATAACACTTAAGCTGAATAAATCTAAATTTATCGCCAATCAAGTAAAGTTCTTAGGTTTTAATTTGTCTGAGGAGGGTATCACACCTTCAACAGAAAAGGTAGAAGCAATTCAACTGTTCCCTACTCCAAAAAATAGAAAACAGCTACAATCCTTTCTTGGAATTTGTAACTATTACCGAAAATTCCAAGATAACTATTCGGAAGTAACTGCCAAGTTTCAGAAACAATTATCATCCAAAGACAAATGGGCCTGGGGACCAGAACAAGATAAAATTCTGCAATTAATCAAGAAGAAATTTTTAGAAACAGTTATGTTGTACCACCCTGTTTTTAACAAACGCTTTTATTTAAATTGTGACGCGAGCAATGTTAGGTTAGGAGCTACCCTATATCAAGAAGATAAAGAAGGACATCATATGGTAATCAGCTTCGCCAGCAGAGTGCTTAACAACTGCGAACGCAATTATAACGTTACCGAGAAGGAGCTGCTAAGTGTAGTATACGCATGCAATAAATTTAGAACTTACATACTCGGATACCCAGTGACAGTAAGAAGTGACCATAAATCAATTTCATTTCTAAAAAGATGTAAACTTAGTCATGGCCTGCTAACTAGATGGGTCCTTGCATTGCAAGAGTATTGCATTGATTGGGAATATATACCTGGAAGAAAGAACATAGCAGCCGATATCTTGTCCCGAATAAACATACAAGACCAATCGTTCGAAGGAGAAAAGGAAGAGATTGCAAAAGTGTACCATGTCATTAAGAGTCGGAAGGATTTGGAAATTATTACAAATGAAATTAATCAACACCAAAAATCGGATCCCAAATTAATAAACACACGCCAGAAGATACAAAGTGCTGATGAAGTTATTACTAAATATTACTGTATACATGATGATCGATTATTTATTAAGGTCACCCCTAAACAAATAAACTGGAAACTAGTAATTCCCACCGCTGTGGAAAACAAATTGATATTGGATTACCATGAACGATATGGACACATGGGAACCATGAAAATCGTCAAAGCCCTGGAAGAACAAGTGTACATAAAAAATATAACCAGAAAAGTACAAAAATCTATACAAGCATGTCACATCTGCCAGATGGTTAAATATAATAATGAGAAGAAGGAGGGAGTCATGATCCCTATCACATCCAAATATAAGCTGGAGAAAGTATTTCTGGTTATATGTGGACCATTCCCACGCAGTGGAGGAAACCATAGATATAAATTCATAATTATTATTTTTGATCACTTTTCCAAATACACTAAACTCTACGCTATTAGCAGAGCCACGACCAAGAAAATTCTGGAAATAGTCATTGTACGTTACATAACAGAGATTGGTAAACCGTCATCTATTATTACCGATCATGGTACACAATTCAAGGGCTGTAAATGGAGAAATAATCTTTTAAAACACAACATTAGAACATATAAGACTTCAGTATACCACCCCAGCAGTAATCCGGCAGAACGTGTGTTGAGGGAAGTTGGCAGAATACTCCGAACTTACTGTCATGACCAACAGAGAAGGTGGTACGAATACTTGTCACTGACCGAAGAGTTCTTAAATATATCTTACCATCAATCCATTGAAAATACCCCTTATACTGTTATGTTTGAAAGGCTTCCACCTAGAGAAATCCAGGATATTATAAACTTTCCAAATAACACAGAATATCAATTTGAAACCGTTAAATTTTATAACCGAGTAATGGAAAAGGCGGAAATGAAGAAAAGGAAATATGAAAAGAATAATCCAAAACCAATTAAGTACCAAGTGGGCGAGAAAATATTAGTAAGAAACAGGGAGCTACCAAGCACTCTAGAGGGAATAACTAAAAAATTATTATTATTATATACTGGGCCATATGTGATAACAAAAAATAATAATAACAATACATATGAAATAATGAACCCTATCATGAAAAGGATTAAGGGAACATACAATCAGGAGTCCATAAAGAAATATTATGAATAAATTCTAAAATACAATAAGAACAACTTATTACCAGTCTTGAAGAGAAAATAATTGGAATTTAAAAAGAATTTGAATTTGAATACAACCACTAAATTGTAAAATACAATAAGAACCACTTATTATCGATTTTGAAGAAAACAACACTTGTAAATAAAAGAGAATTTGTTGAACAATAAAATAAATAGAAAAAAAAATGTCATTCAAAATGAAGTAAGTCTGAATTAAAATATAGTTATGAAGAAGGTATTAAGAAGAGTTAATAACAAACCCCAAGATTACAGAAGAAAGCGAGAATTATTACTAAACATCTACAAAGAAATAGTGTGAATAATGAATAATGAAACCCCAAGATTACAGAAGAAAGCTAGAATTATTACTAAACGTCTACAAAGAAATAGAGTGAATAATGAATAATGAAACCCCAAGATAAAAGTTTTTATCTCAAATCTACCTATGCAAAATAAAGAAAGAGAAAAGTCGTATGACCTAAAATACATACCACATTGCCAAGTGAAGGAAACAACTTCAGTAAACGATTGAATGTAACCAATGTAATATTAAAGAAAACAAGAAAGAAAGAGTATTTATGAACATAATTCATTGAAAAATAAACAGCCAAAATAATGAAATACGATAAGAAAAATAATAGTTGAGCTAAGGACTGTATTTAGTCAGAAACACAGTTATAATGATTAAAGAGTATTTATGAACATAATTCATTGAAAAATAAACAGCCAAAATAATGAAATACGATAAGAAAAATAATAGTTGAGCTAAGGACTGTATTTAGTCAGAAACACAGTTATAATGATTATCACACAATAACTATTTAGAAAATATTGAGATCAGAAAAACAAATGAAGAAGATACTTAGCATTATAATCACAACAAGAATGAAAAACAAAATTAATTACAAATGATAACTGTCAGATTTAATATCAAAGAATGTTTAAGGAAACTAAAATGGAATCACAAAGTATGAAGGATAGTAATGAAGAAATATAAAAGCAACAAAGAAAAAAAAAATTTTCCCAAATATTTATTATTAAGTAATTAAAGAGATTATTAGGAGATTATTATATTTTATAGCTGACTGTAGATGAATTCCAGCAGTACTATATTAAGGTGTGGTGTGGGCAGCAGAGTATGAAGCCAAACAGTGCCTCTCTGAACTGTACCAACGCACATATTAGGGATTGTTAGGGAAATTAAATATTTAAGGAATATTAGAATAGTTGCAAGAATGACCTCAGTTTCCAAAAGAGTAGGATGAAGAAAACAGAAGGAAATTAGATGACAGAAGAATAATTGAGAAATACAGTGATTACAGTAATTATAAGTAGAAGAGATGTGAACCTAAAGTACCATTGAATATTGTAGCCAACTATCAACAAATACTGTTTACAGAAATTAAAAATGATCAAGAATGTTAATTAAAATGATGAAATGTTATTAAATAAAGAATTATTAATACTAGTCTAATGAAGTTACATTGAGAATCCCATCGTCAACCATTAATATTGATATGAAGAAAAGGCATGTGAAAAAGACAAGTTTATTTGACCTAAACTTCATTCAGGTAAACTAAACTTTTTTAGGAGGGGGAGCATATGTAACGCAACAGAAATGCTGGCATCCATGTTACATAAAAATTATATTAACAAAATAATAAACAAGTCAATATCTAACCCCATGATAAAACAAAAGTCTATTAATTACATTTATAATTATAGATAAAGATAAATAAGGATGCAAGGTAGAAATAATGAGAATAAACAAACCTGTAAGTTAGATAATAGTTAATGATCTATGTTCAGTGAAAAGTAAATCAATGTGATACTGATGAGAAGTGTAAGAAGTAGAATAGTACAGAAATTGTCAAAGTAAATGACCATGAAAGTAAACAAAAATGAAACAATAATTTACCTTATAGCAATAGCAAGTAAGGATTTTGAGTTAAATGATATTATTTTGTGACAAAGAATGTTATGATAAAGTTTATGTTATGTTATACCAATTACTTGTTGAGTTAATGAAAGGTAATGAAACAAGATGTATTATTCAATTACTGTTGTAGAATGATGTGTGAAGCAGCTAGTTAGCGTTAATAGATTTGAATTTTCTTATATGTGATCCATAGGTCAAGATAAAATTGTCATTAGATATGGAAAAAATAATTGTTTATGTAAATGTTAATAGTTAAGATTTGATTATATGTATGAATTTATGTAAAAGGGCTATAGATGTTTACTAGTTATAAAGACAGGTAGGTCCGTATACAATAAAAGGCCTACCAGCAAAAAAACACTATATAACCACTCATAACATAAAGGTTAGGTACATGAATTAATAATAATTAATGAATACGGTTTGAAGAGCTAGGAAAAAACATTAAATTAGTAATGATATATAATAAACCATATCAATTTATACAAATTATGATAATGCCACAATGCCATAATATCGATTGATAACGTTTAATATCGAAAAGGTAGTAAATATAAAAGAAACAGGCTCATATAAAAAAACCAGCAGAATATGTGTAGAAAATAATAAACCAACTATCGGTAAAGTTATATTCCGATATGATAGCAAATTAATAAGGAATAGACAAAAAATATATGAAATAAACACTATATACAAAACATGTAGAAGGAAGAAAAATTCTGGGTTGCTATGGACTACAGGAAATGAAGAAGTTGTTGATTTTCAATTATTGCCTTTTATGATCTGAATGTGATGAGATTAAAAAACCTAATAAATGTCTATTTAATCGGAATATTCTAAATTAGCAGATACTCTTATAAAATACAAAATTCTAATGATAATATTTATGACTCTTGCCAGTACAGTTTAACCAAACAAGACTATAGTATGAAATCACAATAGAAAATAAATAACTGGGTTCTACAAGGAAGGACTTGAATTGTCCCATATCCGAAAGGAATTGACGATATATGAAACCAAATAGAAAGAGTTAACTGTATCACAACTAATAATATACACTACACTAGAACTTATAACCTTTCAAATACACGGAACATCACTAATTGCTTCAACCGAGAGAAGAACGTATTTGGATCCAGGAATTGCAGAAGGAGCAGCAATCGGGCTGTAAATCAATCCACAAGAGCTGTATTTCCGAGGTGGACAGGACAAGAATTCCATTTTATTAAACCGAAGAAAGAATATCGTACGGCATAATCAACCAGGACAGCAAAATTATCAAACAACCGCCTACCAGATTCGCTTCGTTATAGTCTGGTAAATTATTATTGTATAAATCATATTAACTACACAACACTTCAAATCTGTAAATCTTGCATTCTTATCTATGTATTTTTAATCTTCCCCACAGTTACAAGAACCTTCACACCCTGAATTAAGTTAATTACAAATTAAAACACATTATATAACCGAATCTAAATAAAGTATCGGACTGATTAATAATCGATTCACGCAATCTATAGCCCATGTGTATGTCAGTTAGAACATATCTTATTCAATGTTAAAGAAGTAAACAAATAAAGAACCTTTGTATAGTTGCAAAATCTTGTCATTTGGAGTATGATTTAATGAATTGGGAATAAAAAGTAACTGACTAAGTGTAGAATAATTGGTTAACATAAACAGTGAAATAACCTCTAAGTTTCGTTGCTCCGGTACTACAGCGCTTATAGCGGAATTCTCCGACACCAAAGAGAGAGCGTAAAAATACAAAATTATACATAATTCTCTTCAAGGTATAATAGGGTTGAATGAAATTACAGAATAACACATTAATTATTTAAGTTTCAAGTACACTAACACTGATATTTTTTAGAGAGATAAGTTAATATTAGTTAATTAAATCAATATATCCCACAACTCCAAATATCTCAGATATTTAAATAATTAAGTAAATTAAAACGACCTAAGAGAGTAAAGACAGGGGAACATACCCGTTCATAGCAACGAATAGGCTAATATTGTGTGACACATTATAAGACGCAAGTAGTCATCTTATAACAAATTGGCGCTCAACCAGTGTAGGGCTTAAGTTAAGTAACTATAATTATAATAACATTACTTAACCAGAGCAGGCAACTGTGGGAGAATAAACATGCATACCAGAGGTAGATCAAGGATTAGGGCAGAAGAAACGGAGAAGGAAATAGATGAACAAGAACAGGAAATAGAACTAATAACAGACAGTGAAATGGAACAACAGACAGACGAAATAGCGGAAACTGAAATTATTATGGACAAGGAAAGGGAACCAGTTGGAGAAGAGGCCCAAGGGGACCAAATAGATAAAGTGGGAGTCAGAGAAATACCAAGTTGGCAGGAGATGATGAAATTTAAGGCAGAACAATTTAATAAACAGAAAGAGGAAATTAATGAAAACTCAAAGAGACTGGAGGAAAACTCCAGGAAAACAAATGAGGAAATTAAAGAAACCTCAAAACAAATTCACGAAAGGTTAGATAGGAATGATGAGGGTTTAAAACAAATGAAGGAAGACATTTTACAAATACATGAAGAAAATTTAAGGCAAATTAATGAAAAAATTGAAAATCTTCATGTGACAATTAACCAGAAGGTGGACCAAAATAATGAGGAAAGAAAATTAGAAATAGCCAAAACAAATGAAGGGTTAGAAAAAACTAACGAAACAATAGTACAGGTTCGTGAAGAACTACAAAATAAAATTAATGACATAAAAATTGAGAGTAAAACATTGGTCGAAGAAATCCAACAGGAAACTGTCGGAAAATATGAGCAAATTCAAAACAAAGTACATCAGGTACGGGAAGAGAATAAGGAAGGGATTACGCAAATACAGACAGACATGGGTGAACGACTCGAAAGAGTCTATGGAAATTTAAACAGTATGGAAGGTCAAATTAATACCAGTAAAAATAAAATAGAGGAAATTAGTAGACGTGAATTACAATTGCAAGAAGAAGTAGATTCATGGCGTGATAGGACATGCCAACATAGTCATACAAATAACCACGAGAACCGGGAGTCGATTAATTTTCGTAATTACAAGCGCAATCTGATGGAATTTTTAAAGAGGTTGGAAGAGATGATTACAAAAAATAGAGAAAATCGCTGGAGTATTATACGCAGTATGATTGACGAGACATTTAAAGGTACCTATGATAATTGGTGGACAGCGGTGCGCCCGGATATACTGGACATGACCGAATTCAAAAAACAATTTAAAGAGAAATATTGGTCTGAATCGACCCAGAACATGATTAGAAATAATTTGAGTAACGGTCGATACGAAACAAACATAGGCCAGTCTCCTACTTCATACTTTCTAGGAAAAGTATGTATGGCACAGAACTTAGAGCCCAGAATTCCCAAAGAATTTTTGGTGATACAACTATCCTACCATTACGAGGAAGGGATAAAAAATGCACGTATGTGTAGCCAAATCAAAACGATTTCAGCCATGGCCAAATTCCTTGAGAATTATGAGCACGAGAACCAATACCAAAGAAATAGGATGTTAAACTATAAATATCAGAAGTATAATAATAACGCGCCACCAACCAATTCTCATAATAATGATCACAATCGACCTGCGCAGAACGTTAATGCAAATAGAACCCAACATGAGCACACGAATAATAATTCCAGGAACTATAATTATCGTGGCAATAATACTTATAATTACCGCGATAGTCGCAATAATAGAGGAGATGGGGACAGACGACCCAATAATTATAGGCATAACGTTAATTACATCTACTCCAGGCCTCAAGGTAATCAGCGACGGTATTACCCAAGGAGTCACCAATATGACAATCATTATGACCAGTCCCGGCGTGAAGACAACTATCCACTTGAAAGAAATCATAGGATAGCGGAACCTAATACAGAGGACCGCACCGAAACTGTACTAAATCAACATAATAATCCAAATGAAAATAGAGAAGAGGGGGTAAGCCCTTATTTAAACTAACAGAGGCAGTGAAAAATAATGAATACCCTTCACTGAACCGTAATCTTGGGGAACAACGACTTGTAAACAAAATTAAGAATAATAATACCATAACTGTAATTAATAACACCACTATTTAAAGAATATTAGAGAAGATTTATTGGAAGAGGATAAGAAACATGTAAACAGTAATAGTAATAACGAAATCATATATGTAACAGCAAAATTAAATGGGGTACAATCTACCATAATGATAGATACTGGATCTAACATATATTTGATAGACAGTACTGAACTTGAAAAAATACAGCGAGAAGGCCAGTTGCCCATACCGACCTTACCTGTCAATAATGTGATAATTATCGGAGTCACTGGGCGACAAAATAAAACAGTTAAAAAACAAGTATCGCTCGATCTTACCAATAATAATATGACCCTACCAATAGGATTATTGGTCGCAACGGGATTAACGTTCAATGTATTGATTGGATGCGATGTATTGCGCCAGCATTCCGCAGTAATTGACTTACATAAAGGTATAATATCTTTAACATCCGAAGAAGGGATTATGGACAGCCGAATTAGTTGACACTAGTAGAACCGTTCCAGATAACACCAGATGTCTAGCCATAAAAAGCTACTGTTGTAAGAAAAACAAATTACCAGAAGTCATTCAATATGAGGACGATAATCCTGAACTGTGGCAATGTAAGTTAGAAGAGGTCCGAGAATTCCAAAGGGAAAAAACTTGTCGACAAGTAAGTAAGGTACAGGCCGAAAATTTAATTCAAATATATAATAAACACAAACATGTATTCTCCAATGCTCCAGGTAAAGTAAAAGGATATCAGTGTGTAATAAATTTTAAAGAACCAGTGGACTTTCGCAGAAAATCATACCCAATTGCTTATTCCATAAAAAACGAAGTCCGGGACGAGATTAATCGTATGATTCAAGATGACATAATAGAATATAGTCAATCACCATATACCAGTCCCATAGTGGCAGTCCCGAAAAAGAACGGAAGGAACTGTCAATTTAAAAGGCTACCTTTCGGACTAATTAATTCTGTTGCAATATTTGTAAAATGTATGGACCAAGTATTGGGACAAGAAACACTGCAGTTCACTACGGTCTATGTAGATGACCTACTTATAACTTCTTCACATTGGGATGAACATTGCGAGCGGGTGGAACAGGTACTGAGAAAATTATCCGAAAACAACATAACACTTAAGCTGAATAAATCTAAATTTATCGCCAATCAAGTAAAGTTCTTAGGTTTTAATTTGTCTGAGGAGGGTATCACACCTTCAACAGAAAAGGTAGAAGCAATTCAACTGTTCCCTACTCCAAAAAATAGAAAACAGCTACAATCCTTTCTTGGAATTTGTAACTATTACCGAAAATTCCAAGATAACTATTCGGAAGTAACTGCCAAGTTTCAGAAACAATTATCATCCAAAGACAAATGGGCCTGGGGACCAGAACAAGATAAAATTCTGCAATTAATCAAGAAGAAATTTTTAGAAACAGTTATGTTGTACCACCCTGTTTTTAACAAACGCTTTTATTTAAATTGTGACGCGAGCAATGTTAGGTTAGGAGCTACCCTATATCAAGAAGATAAAGAAGGACATCATATGGTAATCAGCTTCGCCAGCAGAGTGCTTAACAACTGCGAACGCAATTATAACGTTACCGAGAAGGAGCTGCTAAGTGTAGTATACGCATGCAATAAATTTAGAACTTACATACTCGGATACCCAGTGACAGTAAGAAGTGACCATAAATCAATTTCATTTCTAAAAAGATGTAAACTTAGTCATGGCCTGCTAACTAGATGGGTCCTTGCATTGCAAGAGTATTGCATTGATTGGGAATATATACCTGGAAGAAAGAACATAGCAGCCGATATCTTGTCCCGAATAAACATACAAGACCAATCGTTCGAAGGAGAAAAGGAAGAGATTGCAAAAGTGTACCATGTCATTAAGAGTCGGAAGGATTTGGAAATTATTACAAATGAAATTAATCAACACCAAAAATCGGATCCCAAATTAATAAACACACGCCAGAAGATACAAAGTGCTGATGAAGTTATTACTAAATATTACTGTATACATGATGATCGATTATTTATTAAGGTCACCCCTAAACAAATAAACTGGAAACTAGTAATTCCCACCGCTGTGGAAAACAAATTGATATTGGATTACCATGAACGATATGGACACATGGGAACCATGAAAATCGTCAAAGCCCTGGAAGAACAAGTGTACATAAAAAATATAACCAGAAAAGTACAAAAATCTATACAAGCATGTCACATCTGCCAGATGGTTAAACATAATAATGAGAAGAAGGAGGGAGTCATGATCCCTATCACATCCAAATATAAGCTGGAGAAAGTATTTCTGGTTATATGTGGACCATTCCCACGCAGTGGAGGAAACCATAGATATAAATTCATAATTATTATTTTTGATCACTTTTCCAAATACACTAAACTCTACGCTATTAGCAGAGCCACGACCAAGAAAATTCTGGAAATAGTCATTGTACGTTACATAACAGAGATTGGTAAACCGTCATCTATTATTACCGATCATGGTACACAATTCAAGGGCTGTAAATGGAGAAATAATCTTTTAAAACACAACATTAGAACATATAAGACTTCAGTATACCACCCCAGCAGTAATCCGGCAGAACGTGTGTTGAGGGAAGTTGGCAGAATACTCCGAACTTACTGTCATGACCAACAGAGAAGGTGGTACGAATACTTGTCACTGACCGAAGAGTTCTTAAATATATCTTACCATCAATCCATTGAAAATACCCCTTATACTGTTATGTTTGAAAGGCTTCCACCTAGAGAAATCCAGGATATTATAAACTTTCCAAATAACACAGAATATCAATTTGAAACCGTTAAATTTTATAACCGAGTAATGGAAAAGGCGGAAATGAAGAAAAGGAAATATGAAAAGAATAATCCAAAACCAATTAAGTACCAAGTGGGCGAGAAAATATTAGTAAGAAACAGGGAGCTACCAAGCACTCTAGAGGGAATAACTAAAAAATTATTATTATTATATACTGGGCCATATGTGATAACAAAAAATAATAATAACAATACATATGAAATAATGAACCCTATCATGAAAAGGATTAAGGGAACATACAATCAGGAGTCCATAAAGAAATATTATGAATAAATTCTAAAATACAATAAGAACAACTTATTACCAGTCTTGAAGAGAAAATAATTGGAATTTAAAAAGAATTTGAATTTGAATACAACCACTAAATTGTAAAATACAATAAGAACCACTTATTATCGATTTTGAAGAAAACAACACTTGTAAATAAAAGAGAATTTGTTGAACAATAAAATAAATAGAAAAAAAAATGTCATTCAAAATGAAGTAAGTCTGAATTAAAATATAGTTATGAAGAAGGTATTAAGAAGAGTTAATAACAAACCCCAAGATTACAGAAGAAAGCGAGAATTATTACTAAACATCTACAAAGAAATAGTGTGAATAATGAATAATGAAACCCCAAGATTACAGAAGAAAGCTAGAATTATTACTAAACGTCTACAAAGAAATAGAGTGAATAATGAATAATGAAACCCCAAGATAAAAGTTTTTATCTCAAATCTACCTATGCAAAATAAAGAAAGAGAAAAGTCGTATGACCTAAAATACATACCACATTGCCAAGTGAAGGAAACAACTTCAGTAAACGATTGAATGTAACCAATGTAATATTAAAGAAAACAAGAAAGAAAGAGTATTTATGAACATAATTCATTGAAAAATAAACAGCCAAAATAATGAAATACGATAAGAAAAATAATAGTTGAGCTAAGGACTGTATTTAGTCAGAAACACAGTTATAATGATTAAAGAGTATTTATGAACATAATTCATTGAAAAATAAACAGCCAAAATAATGAAATACGATAAGAAAAATAATAGTTGAGCTAAGGACTGTATTTAGTCAGAAACACAGTTATAATGATTATCACACAATAACTATTTAGAAAATATTGAGATCAGAAAAACAAATGAAGAAGATACTTAGCATTATAATCACAACAAGAATGAAAAACAAAATTAATTACAAATGATAACTGTCAGATTTAATATCAAAGAATGTTTAAGGAAACTAAAATGGAATCACAAAGTATGAAGGATAGTAATGAAGAAATATAAAAGCAACAAAGAAAAAAAAAATTTTCCCAAATATTTATTATTAAGTAATTAAAGAGATTATTAGGAGATTATTATATTTTATAGCTGACTGTAGATGAATTCCAGCAGTACTATATTAAGGTGTGGTGTGGGCAGCAGAGTATGAAGCCAAACAGTGCCTCTCTGAACTGTACCAACGCACATATTAGGGATTGTTAGGGAAATTAAATATTTAAGGAATATTAGAATAGTTGCAAGAATGACCTCAGTTTCCAAAAGAGTAGGATGAAGAAAACAGAAGGAAATTAGATGACAGAAGAATAATTGAGAAATACAGTGATTACAGTAATTATAAGTAGAAGAGATGTGAACCTAAAGTACCATTGAATATTGTAGCCAACTATCAACAAATACTGTTTACAGAAATTAAACATGATCAAGAATGTTAATTAAAATGATGAAATGTTATTAAATAAAGAATTATTAATACTAGTCTAATGAAGTTACATTGAGAATCCCATCGTCAACCATTAATATTGATATGAAGAAAAGGCATGTGAAAAAGACAAGTTTATTTGACCTAAACTTCATTCAGGTAAACTAAACTTTTTTAGGAGGGGGAGCATATGTAACGCAACAGAAATGCTGGCATCCATGTTACATAAAAATTATATTAACAAAATAATAAACAAGTCAATATCTAACCCCATGATAAAACAAAAGTCTATTAATTACATTTATAATTATAGATAAAGATAAATAAGGATGCAAGGTAGAAATAATGAGAATAAACAAACCTGTAAGTTAGATAATAGTTAATGATCTATGTTCAGTGAAAAGTAAATCAATGTGATACTGATGAGAAGTGTAAGAAGTAGAATAGTACAGAAATTGTCAAAGTAAATGACCATGAAAGTAAACAAAAATGAAACAATAATTTACCTTATAGCAATAGCAAGTAAGGATTTTGAGTTAAATGATATTATTTTGTGACAAAGAATGTTATGATAAAGTTTATGTTATGTTATACCAATTACTTGTTGAGTTAATGAAAGGTAATGAAACAAGATGTATTATTCAATTACTGTTGTAGAATGATGTGTGAAGCAGCTAGTTAGCGTTAATAGATTTGAATTTTCTTATATGTGATCCATAGGTCAAGATAAAATTGTCATTAGATATGGAAAAAATAATTGTTTATGTAAATGTTAATAGTTAAGATTTGATTATATGTATGAATTTATGTAAAAGGGCTATAGATGTTTACTAGTTATAAAGACAGGTAGGTCCGTATACAATAAAAGGCCTACCAGCAAAAAAACACTATATAACCACTCATAACATAAAGGTTAGGTACATGAATTAATAATAATTAATGAATACGGTTTGAAGAGCTAGGAAAAAACATTAAATTAGTAATGATATATAATAAACCATATCAATTTATACAAATTATGATAATGCCACAATGCCATAATATCGATTGATAACGTTTAATATCGAAAAGGTAGTAAATATAAAAGAAACAGGCTCATATAAAAAAACCAGCAGAATATGTGTAGAAAATAATAAACCAACTATCGGTAAAGTTATATTCCGATATGATAGCAAATTAATAAGGAATAGACAAAAAATATATGAAATAAACACTATATACAAAACATGTAGAAGGAAGAAAAATTCTGGGTTGCTATGGACTACAGGAAATGAAGAAGTTGTTGATTTTCAATTATTGCCTTTTATGATCTGAATGTGATGAGATTAAAAAACCTAATAAATGTCTATTTAATCGGAATATTCTAAATTAGCAGATACTCTTATAAAATACAAAATTCTAATGATAATATTTATGACTCTTGCCAGTACAGTTTAACCAAACAAGACTATAGTATGAAATCACAATAGAAAATAAATAACTGGGTTCTACAAGGAAGGACTTGAATTGTCCCATATCCGAAAGGAATTGACGATATATGAAACCAAATAGAAAGAGTTAACTGTATCACAACTAATAATATACACTACACTAGAACTTATAACCTTTCAAATACACGGAACATCACTAATTGCTTCAACCGAGAGAAGAACGTATTTGGATCCAGGAATTGCAGAAGGAGCAGCAATCGGGCTGTAAATCAATCCACAAGAGCTGTATTTCCGAGGTGGACAGGACAAGAATTCCATTTTATTAAACCGAAGAAAGAATATCGTACGGCATAATCAACCAGGACAGCAAAATTATCAAACAACCGCCTACCAGATTCGCTTCGTTATAGTCTGGTAAATTATTATTGTATAAATCATATTAACTACACAACACTTCAAATCTGTAAATCTTGCATTCTTATCTATGTATTTTTAATCTTCCCCACAGTTACAAGAACCTTCACACCCTGAATTAAGTTAATTACAAATTAAAACACATTATATAACCGAATCTAAATAAAGTATCGGACTGATTAATAATCGATTCACGCAATCTATAGCCCATGTGTATGTCAGTTAGAACATATCTTATTCAATGTTAAAGAAGTAAACAAATAAAGAACCTTTGTATAGTTGCAAAATCTTGTCATTTGGAGTATGATTTAATGAATTGGGAATAAAAAGTAACTGACTAAGTGTAGAATAATTGGTTAACATAAACAGTGAAATAACCTCTAAGTTTCGTTGCTCCGGTACTACAGCGCTTATAGCGGAATTCTCCGACACCAAAGAGAGAGCGTAAAAATACAAAATTATACATAATTCTCTTCAAGGTATAATAGGGTTGAATGAAATTACAGAATAACACATTAATTATTTAAGTTTCAAGTACACTAACACTGATATTTTTTAGAGAGATAAGTTAATATTAGTTAATTAAATCAATATATCCCACAACTCCAAATATCTCAGATATTTAAATAATTAAGTAAATTAAAACGACCTAAGAGAGTAAAGACAGGGGAACATACCCGTTCATAGCAACGAATAGGCTAATATTGTGTGACACATTATAAGACGCAAGTAGTCATCTTATAACAAATTGGCGCTCAACCAGTGTAGGGCTTAAGTTAAGTAACTATAATTATAATAACATTACTTAACCAGAGCAGGCAACTGTGGGAGAATAAACATGCATACCAGAGGTAGATCAAGGATTAGGGCAGGAGAAACGGAGAAGGAAATAGATGAACAAGAACAGGAAATAGAACTAATAACAGACAGTGAAATGGAACAACAGACAGACGAAATAGCGGAAACTGAAATTATTATGGACAAGGAAAGGGAACCAGTTGGAGAAGAGGCCCAAGGGGACCAAATAGATAAAGTGGGAGTCAGAGAAATACCAAGTTGGCAGGAGATGATGAAATTTAAGGCAGAACAATTTAATAAACAGAAAGAGGAAATTAATGAAAACTCAAAGAGACTGGAGGAAAACTCCAGGAAAACAAATGAGGAAATTAAAGAAACCTCAAAACAAATTCACGAAAGGTTAGATAGGAATGATGAGGGTTTAAAACAAATGAAGGAAGACATTTTACAAATACATGAAGAAAATTTAAGGCAAATTAATGAAAAAATTGAAAATCTTTATGTGACAATTAACCAGAAGGTGGACCAAAATAATGAGGAAAGAAAATTAGAAATAGCCAAAACAAATGAAGGGTTAGAAAAAACTAACGAAACAATAGTACAGGTTCGTGAAGAACTACAAAATAAAATTAATGACATAAAAATTGAGAGTAAAACATTGGTCGAAGAAATCCAACAGGAAACTGTCGGAAAATATGAGCAAATTCAAAACAAAGTACATCAGGTAGGGGAAGAGAATAAGGAAGGGATTACGCAAATACAGACAGACATGGGTGAACGACTCGAAAGAGTCTATGGCAATTTAAACAGTATGGAAGGTCAAATTAATACCAGTAAAAATAAAATAGAGGAAATTAGTAGACGTGAATTACAATTGCAAGAAGAAGTAGATTCATGGCGTGATAGGACATGCCAACATAGTCATACAAATAACCACGAGAACCGGGAGTCGATTAATTTTCGTAATTACAAGCGCAATCTGATGGAATTTTTAAAGAGGTTGGAAGAGATGATTACAAAAAATAGAGAAAATCGCTGGAGTATTATACGCAGTATGATTGACGAGACATTTAAAGGTACCTATGATAATTGGTGGACAGCGGTGCGCCCGGATATACTGGACATGACCGAATTCAAAAAACAATTTAAAGAGAAATATTGGTCTGAATCGACCCAGAACATGATTAGAAATAATTTGAGTAACGGTCGATACGAAACAAACATAGGCCAGTCTCCTACTTCATACTTTCTAGGAAAAGTATGTATGGCACAGAACTTAGAGCCCAGAATTCCCAAAGAATTTTTGGTGATACAACTATCCTACCATTACGAGGAAGGGATAAAAAATGCACGTATGTGTAGCCAAATCAAAACGATTTCAGCCATGGCCAAATTCCTTGAGAATTATGAGCACGAGAACCAATACCAAAGAAATAGGATGTTAAACTATAAATATCAGAAGTATAATAATAACGCACCACCAACCAATTCTCATAATAATGATCACAATCGACCTGCGCAGAACGTTAATGCAAATAGAACCCAACATGAGCACACGAATAATAATTCCAGGAACTATAATTATCGTGGCAATAATACTTATAATTACCGCGATAGTCGCAATAATAGAGGAGATGGGGACAGACGACCCAATAATTATAGGCATAACGTTAATTACATCTACTCCAGGCCTCAAGGTAATCAGCGACGGTATTACCCAAGGAGTCACCAATATGACAATCATTATGACCAGTCCCGGCGTGAAGACAACTATCCACTTGAAAGAAATCATAGGATAGCGGAACCTAATACAGAGGACCGCACCGAAACTGTACTAAATCAACATAATAATCCAAATGAAAATAGAGAAGAGGGGGTAAGCCCTTATTTAAACTAACAGAGGCAGTGAAAAATAATGAATACCCTTCACTGAACCGTAATCTTGGGGAACAACGACTTGTAAACAAAATTAAGAATAATAATACCATAACTGTAATTAATAACACCACTATTTAAAGAATATTAGAGAAGATTTATTGGAAGAGGATAAGAAACATGTAAACAGTAATAGTAATAACGAAATCATATATGTAACAGCAAAATTAAATGGGGTACAATCTACCATAATGATAGATACTGGATCTAACATATATTTGATAGACAGTACTGAACTTGAAAAAATACAGCGAGAAGGCCAGTTGCCCATACCGACCTTACCTGTCAATAATGTGATAATTATCGGAGTCACTGGGCGACAAAATAAAACAGTTAAAAAACAAGTATCGCTCGATCTTACCAATAATAATATGACCCTACCAATAGGATTATTGGTCGCAACGGGATTAACGTTCAATGTATTGATTGGATGCGATGTATTGCGCCAGCATTCCGCAGTAATTGACTTACATAAAGGTATAATATCTTTAACATCCGAAGAAGGGATTATGGACAGCCGAATTAGTTGACACTAGTAGAACCGTTCCAGATAACACCAGATGTCTAGCCATAAAAAGCTACTGTTGTAAGAAAAACAAATTACCAGAAGTCATTCAATATGAGGACGATAATCCTGAACTGTGGCAATGTAAGTTAGAAGAGGTCCGAGAATTCCAAAGGGAAAAAACTTGTCGACAAGTAAGTAAGGTACAGGCCGAAAATTTAATTCAAATATATAATAAACACAAACATGTATTCTCCAATGCTCCAGGTAAAGTAAAAGGATATCAGTGTGTAATAAATTTTAAAGAACCAGTGGACTTTCGCAGAAAATCATACCCAATTGCTTATTCCATAAAAAACGAAGTCCGGGACGAGATTAATCGTATGATTCAAGATGACATAATAGAATATAGTCAATCACCATATACCAGTCCCATAGTGGCAGTCCCGAAAAAGAACGGAAGGAACTGTCAATTTAAAAGGCTACCTTTCGGACTAATTAATTCTGTTGCAATATTTGTAAAATGTATGGACCAAGTATTGGGACAAGAAACACTGCAGTTCACTACGGTCTATGTAGATGACCTACTTATAACTTCTTCACATTGGGATGAACATTGCGAGCGGGTGGAACAGGTACTGAGAAAATTATCCGAAAACAACATAACACTTAAGCTGAATAAATCTAAATTTATCGCCAATCAAGTAAAGTTCTTAGGTTTTAATTTGTCTGAGGAGGGTATCACACCTTCAACAGAAAAGGTAGAAGCAATTCAACTGTTCCCTACTCCAAAAAATAGAAAACAGCTACAATCCTTTCTTGGAATTTGTAACTATTACCGAAAATTCCAAGATAACTATTCGGAAGTAACTGCCAAGTTTCAGAAACAATTATCATCCAAAGACAAATGGGCCTGGGGACCAGAACAAGATAAAATTCTGCAATTAATCAAGAAGAAATTTTTAGAAACAGTTATGTTGTACCACCCTGTTTTTAACAAACGCTTTTATTTAAATTGTGACGCGAGCAATGTTAGGTTAGGAGCTACCCTATATCAAGAAGATAAAGAAGGACATCATATGGTAATCAGCTTCGCCAGCAGAGTGCTTAACAACTGCGAACGCAATTATAACGTTACCGAGAAGGAGCTGCTAAGTGTAGTATACGCATGCAATAAATTTAGAACTTACATACTCGGATACCCAGTGACAGTAAGAAGTGACCATAAATCAATTTCATTTCTAAAAAGATGTAAACTTAGTCATGGCCTGCTAACTAGATGGGTCCTTGCATTGCAAGAGTATTGCATTGATTGGGAATATATACCTGGAAGAAAGAACATAGCAGCCGATATCTTGTCCCGAATAAACATACAAGACCAATCGTTCGAAGGAGAAAAGGAAGAGATTGCAAAAGTGTACCATGTCATTAAGAGTCGGAAGGATTTGGAAATTATTACAAATGAAATTAATCAACACCAAAAATCGGATCCCAAATTAATAAACACACGCCAGAAGATACAAAGTGCTGATGAAGTTATTACTAAATATTACTGTATACATGATGATCGATTATTTATTAAGGTCACCCCTAAACAAATAAACTGGAAACTAGTAATTCCCACCGCTGTGGAAAACAAATTGATATTAGATTACCATGAACGATATGGACACATGGGAACCATGAAAATCGTCAAAGCCCTGGAAGAACAAGTGTACATAAAAAATATAACCAGAAAAGTACAAAAATCTATACAAGCATGTCACATCTGCCAGATGGTTAAACATAATAATGAGAAGAAGGAGGGAGTCATGATCCCTATCACATCCAAATATAAGCTGGAGAAAGTATTTCTGGTTATATGTGGACCATTCCCACGCAGTGGAGGAAACCATAGATATAAATTCATAATTATTATTTTTGATCACTTTTCCAAATACACTAAACTCTACGCTATTAGCAGAGCCACGACCAAGAAAATTCTGGAAATAGTCATTGTACGTTACATAACAGAGATTGGTAAACCGTCATCTATTATTACCGATCATGGTACACAATTCAAGGGCTGTAAATGGAGAAATAATCTTTTAAAACACAACATTAGAACATATAAGACTTCAGTATACCACCCCAGCAGTAATCCGGCAGAACGTGTGTTGAGGGAAGTTGGCAGAATACTCCGAACTTACTGTCATGACCAACAGAGAAGGTGGTACGAATACTTGTCACTGACCGAAGAGTTCTTAAATATATCTTACCATCAATCCATTGAAAATACCCCTTATACTGTTATGTTTGAAAGGCTTCCACCTAGAGAAATCCAGGATATTATAAACTTTCCAAATAACACAGAATATCAATTTGAAACCGTTAAATTTTATAACCGAGTAATGGAAAAGGCGGAAATGAAGAAAAGGAAATATGAAAAGAATAATCCAAAACCAATTAAGTACCAAGTGGGCGAGAAAATATTAGTAAGAAACAGGGAGCTACCAAGCACTCTAGAGGGAATA
Organism: Magicicada septendecula; assembly: GCA_034769895.1. Classification (NCBI taxonomy): domain Eukaryota; kingdom Metazoa; phylum Arthropoda; class Insecta; order Hemiptera; family Cicadidae; genus Magicicada; species Magicicada septendecula. The sequence goes on along the minus strand of CM068370.1, from coordinate 46,452,741 downwards.
ACTAAAAAATTATTATTATTATATACTGGGCCATATGTGATAACAAAAAATAATAATAACAATACATATGAAATAATGAACCCTATCATGAAAAGGATTAAGGGAACATACAATCAGGAGTCCATAAAGAAATATTATGAATAAATTCTAAAATACAATAAGAACAACTTATTACCAGTCTTGAAGAGAAAATAATTGGAATTTAAAAAGAATTTGAATTTGAATACAACCACTAAATTCTAAAATACAATAAGAACCACTTATTATCGATTTTGAAGAAAACAACACTTGTAAATAAAAGAGAATTTGTTGAACAATAAAATAAATAGAAAAAAAAATGTCATTCAAAATGAAGTAAGTCTGAATTAAAATATAGTTATGAAGAAGGTATTAAGAAGAGTTAATAACAAACCCCAAGATTACAGAAGAAAGCGAGAATTATTACTAAACATCTACAAAGAAATAGTGTGAATAATGAATAATGAAACCCCAAGATTACAGAAGAAAGCTAGAATTATTACTAAACGTCTACAAAGAAATAGAGTGAATAATGAATAATGAAACCCCAAGATAAAAGTTTTTATCTCAAATCTACCTATGCAAAATAAAGAAAGAGAAAAGTCGTATGACCTAAAATACATACCACATTGCCAAGTGAAGGAAACAACTTCAGTAAATGATTGAATGTAACCAATGTAATATTAAAGAAAACAAGAAAGAAAGAGTATTTATGAACATAATTCATTTAAAAATAAACAGCCAAAATAATGAAATACGATAAGAAAAATAATAGTTGAGCTAAGGACTGTATTTAGTCAGAAACACAGTTATAATGATTAAAGAGTATTTATGAACATAATTCATTGAAAAATAAACAGCCAAAATAATGAAATACGATAAGAAAAATAATAGTTGAGCTAAGGACTGTATTTAGTCAGAAACACAGTTATAATGATTATCACACAATAACTATTTAGAAAATATTGAGATCAGAAAAACAAATGAAGAAGATACTTAGCATTATAATCACAACAAGAATGAAAAACAAAATTAATTACAAATGATAACTGTCAGATTTAATATCAAAGAATGTTTAAGGAAACTAAAATGGAATCACAAAGTATGAAGGATAGTAATGAAGAAATATAAAAGCAACAAAGAAAAAAAAAATTTTCCCAAATATTTATTATTAAGTAATTAAAGAGATTATTAGGAGATTATTATATTTTATAGCTGACTGTAGATGAATTCCAGCAGTACTATATTAAGGTGTGGTGTGGGCAGCAGAGTATGAAGCCAAACAGTGCCTCTCTGAACTGTACCAACGCACATATTAGGGATTGTTAGGGAAATTAAATATTTAAGGAATATTAGAATAGTTGCAAGAATGACCTCAGTTTCCAAAAGAGTAGGATGAAGAAAACAGAAGGAAATTAGATGACAGAAGAATAATTGAGAAATACAGTGATTACAGTAATTATAAGTAGAAGAGATGTGAACCTAAAGTACCATTGAATATTGTAGCCAACTATCAACAAATACTGTTTACAGAAATTAAACATGATCAAGAATGTTAATTAAAATGATGAAATGTTATTAAATAAAGAATTATTAATACTAGTCTAATGAAGTTACATTGAGAATCCCATCGTCAACCATTAATATTGATATGAAGAAAAGGCATGTGAAAAAGACAAGTTTATTTGACCTAAACTTCATTCAGGTAAACTAAACTTTTTTAGGAGGGGGAGCATATGTAACGCAACAGAAATGCTGGCATCCATGTTACATAAAAATTATATTAACAAAATAATAAACAAGTCAATATCTAACCCCATGATAAAACAAAAGTCTATTAATTACATTTATAATTATAGATAAAGATAAATAAGGATGCAAGGTAGAAATAATGAGAATAAACAAACCTGTAAGTTAGATAATAGTTAATGATCTATGTTCAGTGAAAAGTAAATCAATGTGATACTGATGAGAAGTGTAAGAAGTAGAATAGTACAGAAATTGTCAAAGTAAATGACCATGAAAGTAAACAAAAATGAAACAATAATTTACCTTATAGCAACAGCAAGTAAGGATTTTGAGTTAAATGATATTATTTTGTGACAAAGAATGTTATGATAAAGTTTATGTTATGTTATACAAATTACTTGTTGAGTTAATGAAAGGTAATGAAACAAGATGTATTATTGTTGTAGAATGATGTGTGAAGCAGCTAGTTAGCGTTAATAGATTTGAATTTTCTTATATGTGATCCATAGGTCAAGATAAAATTGTCATTAGATATGGAAAAAATAATTGTTTATGTAAATGTTAATAGTTAAGATTTGATTATATGTATGAATTTATGTAAAAGGGCTATAGATGTTTACTAGTTATAAACACAGGTAGGTCCGTATACAATAAAAGGCCTACCAGCAAAAAAACACTATATAACCACTCATAACATAAAGGTTAGGTACATGAATTAATAATAATTAATGAATACGGTTTGAAGAGCTAGGAAAAAACATTAAATTAGTAATGATATATAATAAACCATATCAATTTATACAAATTATGATAATGCCACAATGCCATAATATCGATTGATAACGTTTAATATCGAAAAGGTAGTAAATATAAAAGAAACAGGCTCATATAAAAAAACCAGCAGAATATGTGTAGAAAATAATAAACCAACTATCGGTAAAGTTATATTCCGATATGATAGCAAATTAATAAGGAATAGACAAAAAATATATGAAATAAACACTATATACAAAACATGTAGAAGGAAGAAAAATTCTGGGTTGCTATGGACTACAGGAAATGAAGAAGTTGTTGATTTTCAATTATTGCCTTTTATGATCTGAATGTGATGAGATTAAAAAACCTAATAAATGTCTATTTAATCGGAATATTCTAAATTAGCAGATACTCTTATAAAATACAAAATTCTAATGATAATATTTATGACTCTTGCCAGTACAGTTTAACCAAACAAGACTATAGTATGAAATCACAATAGAAAATAAATAACTGGGTTCTACAAGGAAGGACTTGAATTGTCCCATATCCGAAAGGAATTGACGATATATGAAACCAAATAGAAAGAGTTAACTGTATCACAACTAATAATATACACTACACTAGAACTTATAACCTTTCAAATACACGGAACATCACTAATTGCTTCAACCGAGAGAAGAACGTATTTGGATCCAGGAATTGCAGAAGGAGCAGCAATCGGGCTGTAAATCAATCCACAAGAGCTGTATTTCCGAGGTGGACAGGACAAGAATTCCATTTTATTAAACCGAAGAAAGAATATCGTACGGCATAATCAACCAGGACAGCAAAATTATCAAACAACCGCCTACCAGATTCGCTTCGTTATAGTCTGGTAAATTATTATTGTATAAATCATATTAACTACACAACACTTCAAATCTGTAAATCTTGCATTCTTATCTATGTATTTTTAATCTTCCCCACAGTTACAAGAACCTTCACACCCTGAATTAAGTTAATTACAAATTAAAACACATTATATAACCGAATCTAAATAAAGTATCGGACTGATTAATAATCGATTCACGCAATCTATAGCCCATGTGTATGTCAGTTAGAACATATCTTATTCAATGTTAAAGAAGTAAACAAATAAAGAACCTTTGTATAGTTGCAAAATCTTGTCATTTGGAGTATGATTTAATGAATTGGGAATAAAAAGTAACTGACTAAGTGTAGAATAATTGGTTAACATAAACAGTGAAATAACCTCTAAGTTTCGTTGCTCCGGTACTACAGCGCTTATAGCGGAATTCTCCGACACCAAAGAGAGAGCGTAAAAATACAAAATTATACATAATTCTCTTCAAGGTATAATAGGGTTGAATGAAATTACAGAATAACACATTAATTATTTAAGTTTCAAGTACACTAACACTGATATTTTTTAGAGAGATAAGTTAATATTAGTTAATTAAATCAATATATCCCACAACTCCAAATATCTCAGATATTTAAATAATTAAGTAAATTAAAACGACCTAAGAGAGTAAAGACAGGGGAACATACCCGTTCATAGCAACGAATAGGCTAATATTGTGTGACACATTATAAGACGCAAGTAGTCATCTTATAACAAATTGGCGCTCAACCAGTGTAGGGCTTAAGTTAAGTAACTATAATTATAATAACATTACTTAACCAGAGCAGGCAACTGTGGGAGAATAAACATGCATACCAGAGGTAAATCAAGGATTAGGGCAGGAGAAACGGAGAAGGAAATAGATGAACAAGAACAGGAAATAGAACTAATAACAGACAGTGAAATGGAACAACAGACAGACGAAATAGCGGAAACTGAAATTATTATGGACAAGGAAAGGGAACCAGTTGGAGAAGAGGCCCAAGGGGACCAAATAGATAAAGTGGGAGTCAGAGAAATACCAAGTTGGCAGGAGATGATGAAATTTAAGGCAGAACAATTTAATAAACAGAAAGAGGAAATTAATGAAAACTCAAAGAGACTGGAGGAAAACTCCAGGAAAACAAATGAGGAAATTAAAGAAACCTCAAAACAAATTCACGAAAGGTTAGATAGGAATGATGAGGGTTTAAAACAAATGAAGGAAGACATTTTACAAATACATGAAGAAAATTTAAGGCAAATTAATGAAAAAATTGAAAATCTTCATGTGACAATTAACCAGAAGGTGGACCAAAATAATGAGGAAAGAAAATTAGAAATAGCCAAAACAAATGAAGGGTTAGAAAAAACTAACAAAACAATAGTACAGGTTCGTGAAGAACTACAAAATAAAATTAATGACATAAAAATTGAGAGTAAAACATTGGTCGAAGAAATCCAACAGGAAACTGTCGGAAAATATGAGCAAATTCAAAACAAAGTACATCAGGTACGGGAAGAGAATACGGAAGGGATTACGCAAATACAGACAGACATGGGTGAACGACTCGAAAGAGTCTATGGAAATTTAAACAGTATGGAAGGTCAAATTAATACCAGTAAAAATAAAATAGAGGAAATTAGTAGACGTGAATTACAATTGCAAGAAGAAGTAGATTCATGGCGTGATAGGACATGCCAACATAGTCATACAAATAACCACGAGAACCGGGAGTCGATTAATTTTCGTAATTACAAGCGCAATCTGATGGAATTTTTAAAGAGGTTGGAAGAGATGATTACAAAAAATAGAGAAAATCGCTGGAGTATTATACGCAGTATGATTGACGAGACATTTAAAGGTACCTATGATAATTGGTGGACAGCGGTGCGCCCGGATATACTGGACATGACCGAATTCAAAAAACAATTTAAAGAGAAATATTGGTCTGAATCGACCCAGAACATGATTAGAAATAATTTGAGTAACGGTCGTTACGAAACAAACATAGGCCAGTCTCCTACTTCATACTTTCTAGGAAAAGTATGTATGGCACAGAACTTAGAGCCCAGAATTCCCAAAGAATTTTTGGTGATACAACTATCCTACCATTACGAGGAAGGGATAAAAAATGCACGTATGTGTAGCCAAATCAAAACGATTTCAGCCATGGCCAAATTCCTTGAGAATTATGAGCACGAGAACCAATACCAAAGAAATAGGATGTTAAACTATAAATATCAGAAGTATAATAATAACGCGCCACCAACCAATTCTCATAATAATGATCACAATCGACCTGCGCAGAACGTTAATGCAAATAGAACCCAACATGAGCACACGAATAATAATTCCAGGAACTATAATTATCGTGGCAATAATACTTATAATTACCGCGATAGTCGCAATAATAGAGGAGATGGGGACAGACGACCCAATAATTATAGGCATAACATTAATTACATCTACTCCAGGCCTCAAGGTAATCAGCGACGGTATTACCCAAGGAGTCACCAATATGACAATCATTATGACCAGTCCCGGCGTGAAGACAACTATCCACTTGAAAGAAATCATAGGATAGCGGAACCTAATACAGAGGACCGCACCGAAACTGTACTAAATCAACATAATAATCCAAATGAAAATAGAGAAGAGGGGGTAAGCCCTTATTTAAACTAACAGAGGCAGTGAAAAATAATGAATACCCTTCACTGAACCGTAATCTTGGGGAACAACGACTTGTAAACAAAATTAAGAATAATAATACCATAACTGTAATTAATAACACCACTATTTAAAGAATATTAGAGAAGATTTATTGGAAGAGGATAAGAAACATGTAAACAGTAATAGTAATAACGAAATCATATATGTAACAGCAAAATTAAATGGGGTACAATCTACCATAATGATAGATACTGGATCTAACATATATTTGATAGACAGTACTGAACTTGAAAAAATACAGCGAGAAGGCCAGTTGCCCATACCGACCTTACCTGTCAATAATGTGATAATTATCGGAGTCACTGGGCGACAAAATAAAACAGTTAAAAAACAAGTATCGCTCGATCTTACCAATAATAATATGACCCTACCAATAGGATTATTGGTCGCAACGGGATTAACGTTCAATGTATTGATTGGATGCGATGTATTGCGCCAGCATTCCGCAGTAATTGACTTACATAAAGGTATAATATCTTTAACATCCGAAGAAGGGATTATGGACAGCCGAATTAGTTGACACTAGTAGAACCGTTCCAGATAACACCAGATGTCTAGCCATAAAAAGCTACTGTTGTAAGAAAAACAAATTACCAGAAATCATTCAATATGAGGACGATAATCCTGAACTGTGGCAATGTAAGTTAGAAGAGGTCCGAGAATTCCAAAGGGAAAAAACTTGTCGACAAGTAAGTAAGGTACAGGCCGAAAATTTAATTCAAATATATAATAAACACAAACATGTATTCTCCAATGCTCCAGGTAAAGTAAAAGGATATCAGTGTGTAATAAATTTTAAAGAACCAGTGGACTTTCGCAGAAAATCATACCCAATTGCTTATTCCATAAAAAACGAAGTCCGGGACGAGATTAATCGTATGATTCAAGATGACATAATAGAATATAGTCAATCACCATATACCAGTCCCATAGTGGCAGTCCCGAAAAAGAACGGAAGGAACTGTCAATTTAAAAGGCTACCTTTCGGACTAATTAATTCTGTTGCAATATTTGTAAAATGTATGGACCAAGTATTGGGACAAGAAACACTGCAGTTCACTACGGTCTATGTAGATGACCTACTTATAACTTCTTCACATTGGGATGAACATTGCGAGCGGGTGGAACAGGTACTGAGAAAATTATCCGAAAACAACATAACACTTAAGCTGAATAAATCTAAATTTATCGCCAATCAAGTAAAGTTCTTAGGTTTTAATTTGTCTGAGGAGGGTATCACACCTTCAACAGAAAAGGTAGAAGCAATTCAACTGTTCCCTACTCCAAAAAATAGAAAACAGCTACAATCCTTTCTTGGAATTTGTAACTATTACCGAAAATTCCAAGATAACTATTCGGAAGTAACTGCCAAGTTTCAGAAACAATTATCATCCAAAGACAAATGGGCCTGGGGACCAGAACAAGATAAAATTCTGCAATTAATCAAGAAGAAATTTTTAGAAACAGTTATGTTGTACCACCCTGTTTTTAACAAACGCTTTTATTTAAATTGTGACGCGAGCAATGTTAGGTTAGGAGCTACCCTATATCAAGAAGATAAAGAAGGACATCATATGGTAATCAGCTTCGCCAGCAGAGTGCTTAACAACTGCGAACGCAATTATAACGTTACCGAGAAGGAGCTGCTAAGTGTAGTATACGCATGCAATAAATTTAGAACTTACATACTCGGATACCCAGTGACAGTAAGAAGTGACCATAAATCAATTTCATTTCTAAAAAGATGTAAACTTAGTCATGGCCTGCTAACTAGATGGGTCCTTGCATTGCAAGAGTATTGCATTGATTGGGAATATATACCTGGAAGAAAGAACATAGCAGCCGATATCTTGTCCCGAATAAACATACAAGACCAATCGTTCGAAGGAGAAAAGGAAGAGATTGCAAAAGTGTACCATGTCATTAAGAGTCGGAAGGATTTGGAAATTATTACAAATGAAATTAATCAACACCAAAAATCGGATCCCAAATTAATAAACACACGCCAGAAGATACAAAGTGCTGATGAAGTTATTACTAAATATTACTGTATACATGATGATCGATTATTTATTAAGGTCACCCCTAAACAAATAAACTGGAAACTAGTAATTCCCACCGCTGTGGAAAACAAATTGATATTGGATTACCATGAACGATATGGACACATGGGAACCATGAAAATCGTCAAAGCCCTGGAAGAACAAGTGTACATAAAAAATATAACCAGAAAAGTACAAAAATCTATACAAGCATGTCACATCTGCCAGATGGTTAAACATAATAATGAGAAGAAGGAGGGAGTCATGATCCCTATCACATCCAAATATAAGCTGGAGAAAGTATTTCTGGTTATATGTGGACCATTCCCACGCAGTGGAGGAAACCATAGATATAAATTCATAATTATTATTTTTGATCACTTTTCCAAATACACTAAACTCTACGCTATTAGCAGAGCCACGACCAAGAAAATTCTGGAAATAGTCATTGTACGTTACATAACAGAGATTGGTAAACCGTCATCTATTATTACCGATCATGGTACACAATTCAAGGGCTGTAAATGGAGAAATAATCTTTTAAAACACAACATTAGAACATATAAGACTTCAGTATACCACCCCAGCAGTAATCCGGCAGAACGTGTGTTGAGGGAAGTTGGCAGAATACTCCGAACTTACTGTCATGACCAACAGAGAAGGTGGTACGAATACTTGTCACTGACCGAAGAGTTCTTAAATATATCTTACCATCAATCCATTGAAAATACCCCTTATACTGTTATGTTTGAAAGGCTTCCACCTAGAGAAATCCAGGATATTATAAACTTTCCAAATAACACAGAATATCAATTTGAAACCGTTAAATTGTATAACCGAGTAATGGAAAAGGCGGAAATGAAGAAAAGGAAATATGAAAAGAATAATCCAAAACCAATTAAGTACCAAGTGGGCGAGAAAATATTAGTAAGAAACAGGGAGCTACCAAGCACTCTAGAGGGAATAACTAAAAAATTATTATTATTATATACTGGGCCATATGTGATAACAAAAAATAATAATAACAATACATATGAAATAATGAACCCTATCATGAAAAGGATTAAAGGAACATACAATCAGGAGTCCATAAAGAAATATTATGAATAAATTCTAAAATACAATAAGAACAACTTATTACCAGTCTTGAAGAGAAAATAATTGGAATTTAAAAAGAATTTGAATTTGAATACAACCACTAAATTCTAAAATACAATAAGAACCACTTATTATCGATTTTGAAGAAAACAACACTTGTAAATAAAAGAGAATTTGTTGAACAATAAAATAAATAGAAAAAAAAATGTCATTCAAAATGAAGTAAGTCTGAATTAAAATATAGTTATGAAGAAGGTATTAAGAAGAGTTAATAACAAACCCCAAGATTACAGAAGAAAGCGAGAATTATTACTAAACATCTACAAAGAAATAGTGTGAATAATGAATAATGAAACCCCAAGATTACAGAAGAAAGCTAGAATTATTACTAAACGTCTACAAAGAAATAGAGTGAATAATGAATAATGAAACCCCAAGATAAAAGTTTTTATCTCAAATCTACCTATGCAAAATAAAGAAAGAGAAAAGTCGTATGACCTAAAATACATACCACATTGCCAAGTGAAGGAAACAACTTCAGTAAACGATTGAATGTAACCAATGTAATATTAAAGAAAACAAGAAAGAAAGAGTATTTATGAACATAATTCATTGAAAAATAAACAGCCAAAATAATGAAATACGATAAGAAAAATAATAGTTGAGCTAAGGACTGTATTTAGTCAGAAACACAGTTATAATGATTAAAGAGTATTTATGAACATAATTCATTGAAAAATAAACAGCCAAAATAATGAAATACGATAAGAAAAATAATAGTTGAGCTAAGGACTGTATTTAGTCAGAAACACAGTTATAATGATTATCACACAATAACTATTTAGAAAATATTGAGATCAGAAAAACAAATGAAGAAGATACTTAGCATTATAATCACAACAAGAATGAAAAACAAAATTAATTACAAATGATAACTGTCAGATTTAATATCAAAGAATGTTTAAGGAAACTAAAATGGAATCACAAAGTATGAAGGATAGTAATGAAGAAATATAAAAGCAACAAAGAAAAAAAAAATTTTCCCAAATATTTATTATTAAGTAATTAAAGAGATTATTAGGAGATTATTATATTTTATAGCTGACTGTAGATGAATTCCAGCAGTACTATATTAAGGTGTGGTGTGGGCAGCAGAGTATGAAGCCAAACAGTGCCTCTCTGAACTGTACCAACGCACATATTAGGGATTGTTAGGGAAATTAAATATTTAAGGAATATTAGAATAGTTGCAAGAATGACCTCAGTTTCCAAAAGAGTAGGATGAAGAAAACAGAAGGAAATTAGATGACAGAAGAATAATTGAGAAATACAGTGATTACAGTAATTATAAGTAGAAGAGATGTGAACCTAAAGTACCATTGAATATTGTAGCCAACTATCAACAAATACTGTTTACAGAAATTAAAAATGATCAAGAATGTTAATTAAAATGATGAAATGTTATTAAATAAAGAATTATTAATACTAGTCTAATGAAGTTACATTGAGAATCCCATCGTCAACCATTAATATTGATATGAAGAAAAGGCATGTGAAAAAGACAAGTTTATTTGACCTAAACTTCATTCAGGTAAACTAAACTTTTTTATGAGGGGGAGCATATGTAACGCAACAGAAATGCTGGCATCCATGTTACATAAAAATTATATTAACAAAATAATAAACAAGTCAATATCTAACCCCATGATAAAACAAAAGTCTATTAATTACATTTATAATTATAGATAAAGATAAATAAGGATGCAAGGTAGAAATAATGAGAATAAACAAACCTGTAAGTTAGATAATAGTTAATGATCTATGTTCAGTGAAAAGTAAATCAATGTGATACTGATGAGAAGTGTAAGAAGTAGAATAGTACAGAAATTGTCAAAGTAAATGACCATGAAAGTAAACAAAAATGAAACAATAATTTACCTTATAGCAATAGCAAGTAAGGATTTTGAGTTAAATGATATTATTTTGTGACAAAGAATGTTATGATAAAGTTTATGTTATGTTATACAAATTACTTGTTGAGTTAATGAAAGGTAATGAAACAAGATGTATTATTGTTGTAGAATGATGTGTGAAGCAGCTAGTTAGCGTTAATAGATTTGAATTTTCTTATATGTGATCCATAGGTCAAGATAAAATTGTCATTAGATATGGAAAAAATAATTGTTTATGTAAATGTTAATAGTTAAGATTTGATTATATGTATGAATTTATGTAAAAGGGCTATAGATGTTTACTAGTTATAAACACAGGTAGGTCCGTATACAATAAAAGGCCTACCAGCAAAAAAACACTATATAACCACTCATAACATAAAGGTTAGGTACATGAATTAATAATAATTAATGAATACGGTTTGAAGAGCTAGGAAAAAACATTAAATTAGTAATGATATATAATAAACCATATCAATTTATACAAATTATGATAATGCCACAATGCCATAATATCGATTGATAACGTTTAATATCGAAAAGGTAGTAAATATAAAAGAAACAGGCTCATATAAAAAAACCAGCAGAATATGTGTAGAAAATAATAAACCAACTATCGGTAAAGTTATATTCCGATATGATAGCAAATTAATAAGGAATAGACAAAAAATATATGAAATAAACACTATATACAAAACATGTAGAAGGAAGAAAAATTCTGGGTTGCTATGGACTACAGGAAATGAAGAAGTTGTTGATTTTCAATTATTGCCTTTTATGATCTGAATGTGATGAGATTAAAAAACCTAATAAATGTCTATTTAATCGGAATATTCTAAATTAGCAGATACTCTTATAAAATACAAAATTCTAATGATAATATTTATGACTCTTGCCAGTACAGTTTAACCAAACAAGACTATAGTATGAAATCACAATAGAAAATAAATAACTGGGTTCTACAAGGAAGGACTTGAATTGTCCCATATCCGAAAGGAATCGACGATATATGAAACCAAATAGAAAGAGTTAACTGTATCACAACTAATAATATACACTACACTAGAACTTATAACCTTTCAAATACACGGAACATCACTAATTGCTTCAACCGAGAGAAGAACGTATTTGGATCCAGGAATTGCAGAAGGAGCAGCAATCGGGCTGTAAATCAATCCACAAGAGCTGTATTTCCGAGGTGGACAGGACAAGAATTCCATTTTATTAAACCGAAGAAAGAATATCGTACGGCATAATCAACCAGGACAGCAAAATTATCAAACAACCGCCTACCAGATTCGCTTCGTTATAGTCTGGTAAATTATTATTGTATAAATCATATTAACTACACAACACTTCAAATCTGTAAATCTTGCATTCTTATCTATGTATTTTTAATCTTCCCCACAGTTACAAGAACCTTCACACCCTGAATTAAGTTAATTACAAATTAAAACACATTATATAACCGAATCTAAATAAAGTATCGGACTGATTAATAATCGATTCACGCAATCTATAGCCCATGTGTATGTCAGTTAGAACATATCTTATTCAATGTTAAAGAAGTAAACAAATAAAGAACCTTTGTATAGTTGCAAAATCTTGTCATTTGGAGTATGATTTAATGAATTGGGAATAAAAAGTAACTGACTAAGTGTAGAATAATTGGTTAACATAAACAGTGAAATAACCTCTAAGTTTCGTTGCTCCGGTACTACAGCGCTTATAGCGGAATTCTCCGACACCAAAGAGAGAGCGTAAAAATACAAAATTATACATAATTCTCTTCAAGGTATAATAGGGTTGAATGAAATTACAGAATAACACATTAATTATTTAAGTTTCAAGTACACTAACACTGATATTTTTTAGAGAGATAAGTTAATATTAGTTAATTAAATCAATATATCCCACAACTCCAAATATCTCAGATATTTAAATAATTAAGTAAATTAAAACGACCTAAGAGAGTAAAGACAGGGGAACATACCCGTTCATAGCAACGAATAGGCTAATATTGTGTGACACATTATAAGACGCAAGTAGTCATCTTATAACAAATTGGCGCTCAACCAGTGTAGGGCTTAAGTTAAGTAACTATAATTATAATAACATTACTTAACCAGAGCAGGCAACTGTGGGAGAATAAACATGCATACCAGAGGTAGATCAAGGATTAGGGCAGGAGAAACGGAGAAGGAAATAGATGAACAAGAACAGGAAATAGAACTAATAACAGACAGTGAAATGGAACAACAGACAGACGAAATAGCGGAAACTGAAATTATTATGGACAAGGAAAGGGAACCAGTTGGAGAAGAGGCCCAAGGGGACCAAATAGATAAAGTGGGAGTCAGAGAAATACCAAGTTGGCAGGAGATGATGAAATTTAAGGCAGAACAATTTAATAAACAGAAAGAGGAAATTAATGAAAACTCAAAGAGACTGGAGGAAAACTCCAGGAAAACAAATGAGGAAATTAAAGAAACCTCAAAACAAATTCACGAAAGGTTAGATAGGAATGATGAGGGTTTAAAACAAATGAAGGAAGACATTTTACAAATACATGAAGAAAATTTAAGGCAAATTAATGAAAAAATTGAAAATCTTCATGTGACAATTAACCAGAAGGTGGACCAAAATAATGAGGAAAGAAAATTAGAAATAGCCAAAACAAATGAAGGGTTAGAAAAAACTAACGAAACAATAGTACAGGTTCGTGAAGAACTACAAAATAAAATTAATGACATAAAAATTGAGAGTAAAACATTGGTCGAAGAAATCCAACAGGAAACTGTCGGAAAATATGAGCAAATTCAAAACAAAGTACATCAGGTACGGGAAGAGAATAAGGAAGGGATTACGCAAATACAGACAGACATGGGTGAACGACTCGAAAGAGTCTATGGAAATTTAAACAGTATGGAAGGTCAAATTAATACCAGTAAAAATAAAATAGAGGAAATTAGTAGACGTGAATTACAATTGCAAGAAGAAGTAGATTCATGGCGTGATAGGACATGCCAACATAGTCATACAAATAACCACGAGAACCGGGAGTCGATTAATTTTCGTAATTACAAGCGCAATCTGATGGAATTTTTAAAGAGGTTGGAAGAGATGATTACAAAAAATAGAGAAAATCGCTGGAGTATTATACGCAGTATGATTGACGAGACATTTAAAGGTACCTATGATAATTGGTGGACAGCGGTGCGCCCGGATATACTGGACATGACCGAATTCAAAAAACAATTTAAAGAGAAATATTGGTCTGAATCGACCCAGAACATGATTAGAAATAATTTGAGTAACGGTCGATACGAAACAAACATAGGCCAGTCTCCTACTTCATACTTTCTAGGAAAAGTATGTATGGCACAGAACTTAGAGCCCAGAATTCCCAAAGAATTTTTGGTGATACAACTATCCTACCATTACGAGGAAGGGATAAAAAATGCACGTATGTGTAGCCAAATCAAAACGATTTCAGCCATGGCCAAATTCCTTGAGAATTATGAGCACGAGAACCAATACCAAAGAAATAGGATGTTAAACTATAAATATCAGAAGTATAATAATAACGCGCCACCAACCAATTCTCATAATAATGATCACAATCGACCTGCGCAGAACGTTAATGCAAATAGAACCCAACATGAGCACACGAATAATAATTCCAGGAACTATAATTATCGTGGCAATAATACTTATAATTACCGCGATAGTCGCAATAATAGAGGAGATGGGGACAGACGACCCAATAATTATAGGCATAACGTTAATTACATCTACTCCAGGCCTCAAGGTAATCAGCGACGGTATTACCCAAGGAGTCACCAATATGACAATCATTATGACCAGTCCCGGCGTGAAGACAACTATCCACTTGAAAGAAATCATAGGATAGCGGAACCTAATACAGAGGACCGCACCGAAACTGTACTAAATCAACATAATAATCCAAATGAAAATAGAGAAGAGGGGGTAAGCCCTTATTTAAACTAACAGAGGCAGTGAAAAATAATGAATACCCTTCACTGAACCGTAATCTTGGGGAACAACGACTTGTAAACAAAATTAAGAATAATAATACCATAACTGTAATTAATAACACCACTATTTAAAGAATATTAGAGAAGATTTATTGGAAGAGGATAAGAAACATGTAAACAGTAATAGTAATAACGAAATCATATATGTAACAGCAAAATTAAATGGGGTACAATCTACCATAATGATAGATACTGGATCTAACATATATTTGATAGACAGTACTGAACTTGAAAAAATACAGCGAGAAGGCCAGTTGCCCATACCGACCTTACCTGTCAATAATGTGATAATTATCGGAGTCACTGGGCGACAAAATAAAACAGTTAAAAAACAAGTATCGCTCGATCTTACCAATAATAATATGACCCTACCAATAGGATTATTGGTCGCAACGGGATTAACGTTCACTGTATTGATTGGATGCGATGTATTGCGCCAGCATTCCGCAGTAATTGACTTACATAAAGGTATAATATCTTTAACATCCGAAGAAGGGATTATGGACAGCCGAATTAGTTGACACTAGTAGAACCGTTCCAGATAACACCAGATGTCTAGCCATAAAAAGCTACTGTTGTAAGAAAAACAAATTACCAGAAATCATTCAATATGAGGACGATAATCCTGAACTGTGGCAATGTAAGTTAGAAGAGGTCCGAGAATTCCAAAGGGAAAAAACTTGTCGACAAGTAAGTAAGGTACAGGCCGAAAATTTAATTCAAATATATAATAAACACAAACATGTATTCTCCAATGCTCCAGGTAAAGTAAAAGGATATCAGTGTGTAATAAAGTGTAATAAATTTTAAAGAACCAGTGGACTTTCGCAGAAAATCATACCCAATTGCTTATTCCATAAAAAACGAAGTCCGGGACGAGATTAATCGTATGATTCAAGATGACATAATAGAATATAGTCAATCACCATATACCAGTCCCATAGTGGCAGTCCCGAAAAAGAACGGAAGGAACTGTCAATTTAAAAGGCTACCTTTCGGACTAATTAATTCTGTTGCAATATTTGTAAAATGTATGGACCAAGTATTGGGACAAGAAACACTGCAGTTCACTACGGTCTATGTAGATGACCTACTTATAACTTCTTCACATTGGGATGAACATTGCGAGCGGGTGGAACAGGTACTGAGAAAATTATCCGAAAACAACATAACACTTAAGCTGAATAAATCTAAATTTATCGCCAATCAAGTAAAGTTCTTAGGTTTTAATTTGTCTGAGGAGGGTATCACACCTTCAACAGAAAAGGTAGAAGCAATTCAACTGTTCCCTACTCCAAAAAATAGAAAACAGCTACAATCCTTTCTTGGAATTTGTAACTATTACCGAAAATTCCAAGATAACTATTCGGAAGTAACTGCCAAGTTTCAGAAACAATTATCATCCAAAGACAAATGGGCCTGGGGACCAGAACAAGATAAAATTCTGCAATTAATCAAGAAGAAATTTTTAGAAACAGTTATGTTGTACCACCCTGTTTTTAACAAACGCTTTTATTTAAATTGTGACGCGAGCAATGTTAGGTTAGGAGCTACCCTATATCAAGAAGATAAAGAAGGACATCATATGGTAATCAGCTTCGCCAGCAGAGTGCTTAACAACTGCGAACGCAATTATAACGTTACCGAGAAGGAGCTGCTAAGTGTAGTATACGCATGCAATAAATTTAGAACTTACATACTCGGATACCCAGTGACAGTAAGAAGTGACCATAAATCAATTTCATTTCTAAAAAGATGTAAACTTAGTCATGGCCTGCTAACTAGATGGGTCCTTGCATTGCAAGAGTATTGCATTGATTGGGAATATATACCTGGAAGAAAGAACATAGCAGCCGATATCTTGTCCCGAATAAACATACAAGACCAATCGTTCGAAGGAGAAAAGGAAGAGATTGCAAAAGTGTACCATGTCATTAAGAGTCGGAAGGATTTGGAAATTATTACAAATGAAATTAATCAACACCAAAAATCGGATCCCAAATTAATAAACACACGCCAGAAGATACAAAGTGCTGATGAAGTTATTACTAAATATTACTGTATACATGATGATCGATTATTTATTAAGGTCACCCCTAAACAAATAAACTGGAAACTAGTAATTCCCACCGCTGTGGAAAACAAATTGATATTGGATTACCATGAACGATATGGACACATGGGAACCATGAAAATCGTCAAAGCCCTGGAAGAACAAGTGTACATAAAAAATATAACCAGAAAAGTACAAAAATCTATACAAGCATGTCACATCTGCCAGATGGTTAAACATAATAATGAGAAGAAGGAGGGAGTCATGATCCCTATCACATCCAAATATAAGCTGGAGAAAGTATTTCTGGTTATATGTGGACCATTCCCACGCAGTGGAGGAAACCATAGATATAAATTCATAATTATTATTTTTGATCACTTTTCCAAATACACTAAACTCTACGCTATTAGCAGAGCCACGACCAAGAAAATTCTGGAAATAGTCATTGTACGTTACATAACAGAGATTGGTAAACCGTCATCTATTATTACCGATCATGGTACACAATTCAAGGGCTGTAAATGGAGAAATAATCTTTTAAAACACAACATTAGAACATATAAGACTTCAGTATACCACCCCAGCAGTAATCCGGCAGAACGTGTGTTGAGGGAAGTTGGCAGAATACTCCGAACTTACTGTCATGACCAACAGAGAAGGTGGTACGAATACTTGTCACTGACCGAAGAGTTCTTAAATATATCTTACCATCAATCCATTGAAAATACCCCTTATACTGTTATGTTTGAAAGGCTTCCACCTAGAGAAATCCAGGATATTATAAACTTCCCAAATAACACAGAATATCAATTTGAAACCGTTAAATTTTATAACCGAGTAATGGAAAAGGCGGAAATGAAGAAAAGGAAATATGAAAAGAATAATCCAAAACCAATTAAGTACCAAGTGGGTGAGAAAATATTAGTAAGAAACAGGGAGCTACCAAGCACTCTAGAGGGAATAACTAAAAAATTATTATTATTATATACTGGGCCATATGTGATAACAAAAAATAATAATAACAATACATATGAAATAATGAACCCTATCATGAAAAGGATTAAGGGAACATACAATCAGGAGTCCATAAAGAAATATTATGAATAAATTCTAAAATACAATAAGAACAACTTATTACCAGTCTTGAAGAGAAAATAATTGGAATTTAAAAAGAATTTGAATTTGAATACAACCACTAAATTCTAAAATACAATAAGAACCACTTATTATCGATTTTGAAGAAAACAACACTTGTAAATAAAAGAGAATTTGTTGAACAATAAAATAAATAGAAAAAAAAATGTCATTCAAAATGAAGTAAGTCTGAATTAAAATATAGTTATGAAGAAGGTATTAAGAAGAGTTAATAACAAACCCCAAGATTACAGAAGAAAGCGAGAATTATTACTAAACATCTACAAAGAAATAGTGTGAATAATGAATAATGAAACCCCAAGATTACAGAAGAAAGCTAGAATTATTACTAAACGTCTACAAAGAAATAGAGTGAATAATGAATAATGAAACCCCAAGATAAAAGTTTTTATCTCAAATCTACCTATGCAAAATAAAGAAAGAGAAAAGTCGTATGACCTAAAATACATACCACATTGCCAAGTGAAGGAAACAACTTCAGTAAACGATTGAATGTAACCAATGTAATATTAAAGAAAACAAGAAAGAAAGAGTATTTATGAACATAATTCATTGAAAAATAAACAGCCAAAATAATGAAATACGATAAGAAAAATAATAGTTGAGCTAAGGACTGTATTTAGTCAGAAACACAGTTATAATGATTAAAGAGTATTTATGAACATAATTCATTGAAAAATAAACAGCCAAAATAATGAAATACGATAAGAAAAATAATAGTTGAGCTAAGGACTGTATTTAGTCAGAAACACAGTTATAATGATTATCACACAATAACTATTTAGAAAATATTGAGATCAGAAAAACAAATGAAGAAGATACTTAGCATTATAATCACAACAAGAATGAAAAACAAAATTAATTACAAATGATAACTGTCAGATTTAATATCAAAGAATGTTTAAGGAAACTAAAATGGAATCACAAAGTATGAAGGATAGTAATGAAGAAATATAAAAGCAACAAAGAAAAAAAAATGTTTCCCAAATATTTATTATTAAGTAATTAAAGAGATTATTAGGAGATTATTATATTTTATAGCTGACTGTAGATGAATTCCAGCAGTACTATATTAAGGTGTGGTGTGGGCAGCAGAGTATGAAGCCAAACAGTGCCTCTCTGAACTGTACCAACGCACATATTAGGGATTGTTAGGGAAATTAAATATTTAAGGAATATTAGAATAGTTGCAAGAATGACCTCAGTTTCCAAAAGAGTAGGATGAAGAAAACAGAAGGAAATTAGATGACAGAAGAATAATTGAGAAATACAGTGATTACAGTAATTATAAGTAGAAGAGATGTGAACCTAAAGTACCATTGAATATTGTAGCCAACTATCAACAAATACTGTTTACAGAAATTAAAAATGATCAAGAATGTTAATTAAAATGATGAAATGTTATTAAATAAAGAATTATTAATACTAGTCTAATGAAGTTACATTGAGAATCCCATCGTCAACCATTAATATTGATATGAAGAAAAGGCATGTGAAAAAGACAAGTTTATTTGACCTAAACTTCATTCAGGTAAACTAAACTTTTTTATGAGGGGGAGCATATGTAACGCAACAGAAATGCTGGCATCCATGTTACATAAAAATTATATTAACAAAATAATAAACAAGTCAATATCTAACCCCATGATAAAACAAAAGTCTATTAATTACATTTATAATTATAGATAAAGATAAATAAGGATGCAAGGTAGAAATAATGAGAATAAACAAACCTGTAAGTTAGATAATAGTTAATGATCTATGTTCAGTGAAAAGTAAATCAATGTGATACTGATGAGAAGTGTAAGAAGTAGAATAGTACAGAAATTGTCAAAGTAAATGACCATGAAAGTAAACAAAAATGAAACAATAATTTACCTTATAGCAATAGCAAGTAAGGATTTTGAGTTAAATGATATTATTTTGTGACAAAGAATGTTATGATAAAGTTTATGTTATGTTATACCAATTACTTGTTGAGTTAATGAAAGGTAATGAAACAAGATGTATTATTGTTGTAGAATGATGTGTGAAGCAGCTAGTTAGCGTTAATAGATTTGAATTTTCTTATATGTGATCCATAGGTCAAGATAAAATTGTCATTAGATATGGAAAAAATAATTGTTTATGTAAATGTTAATAGTTAAGATTTGATTATATGTATGAATTTATGTAAAAGGGCTATAGATGTTTACTAGTTATAAACACAGGTAGGTCCGTATACAATAAAAGGCCTACCAGCAAAAAAACACTATATAACCACTCATAACATAAAGGTTAGGTACATGAATTAATAATAATTAATGAATACGGTTTGAAGAGCTAGGAAAAAACATTAAATTAGTAATGATATATAATAAACCATATCAATTTATACAAATTATGATAATGCCACAATGCCATAATATCGATTGATAACGTTTGATATCGAAAAGGTAGTAAATATAAAAGAAACAGGCTCATATAAAAAAACCAGCCGAATATGTGTAGAAAATAATAAACCAACTATCGGTAAAGTTATATTCCGATATGATAGCAAATTAATAAGGAATAGACAAAAAATATATGAAATAAACACTATATACAAAACATGTAGAAGGAAGAAAAATTCTGGGTTGCTATGGACTACAGGAAATGAAGAAGTTGTTGATTTTCAATTATTGCCTTTTATGATCTGAATGTGATGAGATTAAAAAACCTAATAAATGTCTATTTAATCGGAATATTCTAAATTAGCAGATACTCTTATAAAATACAAAATTCTAATGATAATATTTATGACTCTTGCCAGTACAGTTTAACCAAACAAGACTATAGTATGAAATCACAATAGAAAATAAATAACTGGGTTCTACAAGGAAGGACTTGAATTGTCCCATATCCGAAAGGAATTGACGATATATGAAACCAAATAGAAAGAGTTAACTGTATCACAACTAATAATATACACTACACTAGAACTTATAACCTTTCAAATACACGGAACATCACTAATTGCTTCAACCGAGAGAAGAACGTATTTGGATCCAGGAATTGCAGAAGGAGCAGCAATCGGGATGTAAATCAATCCACAAGAGCTGTATTTCCGAGGTGGACAGGACAAGAATTCCATTTTATTAAACCGAAGAAAGAATATCGTACGGCATAATCAACCAGGACAGCAAAATTATCAAACAACCGCCTACCAGATTCGCTTCGTTATAGTCTGGTAAATTATTATTGTATAAATCATATTAACTACACAACACTTCAAATCTGTAAATCTTGCATTCTTATCTATGTATTTTTAATCTTCCCCACAGTTACAAGAACCTTCACACCCTGAATTAAGTTAATTACAAATTAAAACACATTATATAACCGAATCTAAATAAAGTATCGGACTGATTAATAATCGATTCACGCAATCTATAGCCCATGTGTATGTCAGTTAGAACATATCTTATTCAATGTTAAAGAAGTAAACAAATAAAGAACCTTTGTATAGTTGCAAAATCTTGTCATTTGGAGTATGATTTAATGAATTGGGAATAAAAAGTAACTGACTAAGTGTAGAATAATTGGTTAACATAAACAGTGAAATAACCTCTAAGTTTCGTTGCTCCGGTACTACAGCGCTTATAGCGGAATTCTCCGACACCAAAGAGAGAGCGTAAAAATACAAAATTATACATAATTCTCTTCAAGGTATAATAGGGTTGAATGAAATTACAGAATAACACATTAATTATTTAAGTTTCAAGTACACTAACACTGATATTTTTTAGAGAGATAAGTTAATATTAGTTAATTAAATCAATATATCCCACAACTCCAAATATCTCAGATATTTAAATAATTAAGTAAATTAAAACGACCTAAGAGAGTAAAGACAGGGGAACATACCCGTTCATAGCAACGAATAGGCTAATATTGTGTGACACATTATAAGACGCAAGTAGTCATCTTATAACAAATTGGCGCTCAACCAGTGTAGGGCTTAAGTTAAGTAACTATAATTATAATAACATTACTTAACCAGAGCAGGCAACTGTGGGAGAATAAACATGCATACCAGAGGTAAATCAAGGATTAGGGCAGGAGAAACGGAGAAGGAAATAGATGAACAAGAACAGGAAATAGAACTAATAACAGACAGTGAAATGGAACAACAGACAGACGAAATAGCGGAAACTGAAATTATTATGGACAAGGAAAGGGAACCAGTTGGAGAAGAGGCCCAAGGGGACCAAATAGATAAAGTGGGAGTCAGAGAAATACCAAGTTGGCAGGAGATGATGAAATTTAAGGCAGAACAATTTAATAAACAGAAAGAGGAAATTAATGAAAACTCAAAGAGACTGGAGGAAAACTCCAGGAAAACAAATGAGGAAATTAAAGAAACCTCAAAACAAATTCACGAAATGTTAGATAGGAATGATGAGGGTTTAAAACAAATGAAGGAAGACATTTTACAAATACATGAAGAAAATTTAAGGCAAATTAATGAAAAAATTGAAAATCTTCATGTGACAATTAACCAGAAGGTGGACCAAAATAATGAGGAAAGAAAATTAGAAATAGCCAAAACAAATGAAGGGTTAGAAAAAACTAACGAAACAATAGTACAGGTTCGTGAAGAACTACAAAATAAAATTAATGACATAAAAATTGAGAGTAAAACATTGGTCGAAGAAATCCAACAGGAAACTGTCGGAAAATATGAGCAAATTCAAAACAAAGTACATCAGGTACGGGAAGAGAATAAGGAAGGGATTACGCAAATACAGACAGACATGGGTGAACGACTCGAAAGAGTCTATGGAAATTTAAACAGTATGGAAGGTCAAATTAATACCAGTAAAAATAAAATAGAGGAAATTAGTAGACGTGAATTACAATTGCAAGAAGAAGTAGATTCATGGCGTGATAGGACATGCCAACATAGTCATACAAATAACCACGAGAACCGGGAGTCGATTAATTTTCGTAATTACAAGCGCAATCTGATGGAATTTTTAAAGAGGTTGGAAGAGATGATTACAAAAAATAGAGAAAATCGCTGGAGTATTATACGCAGTATGATTGACGAGACATTTAAAGGTACCTATGATAATTGGTGGACAGCGGTGCGCCCGGATATACTGGACATGACCGAATTCAAAAAACAATTTAAAGAGAAATATTGGTCTGAATCGACCCAGAACATGATTAGAAATAATTTGAGTAACGGTCGATACGAAACAAACATAGGCCAGTCTCCTACTTCATACTTTCTAGGAAAAGTATGTATGGCACAGAACTTAGAGCCCAGAATTCCCAAAGAATTTTTGGTGATACAACTATCCTACCATTACGAGGAAGGGATAAAAAATGCACGTATGTGTAGCCAAATCAAAACGATTTCAGCCATGGCCAAATTCCTTGAGAATTATGAGCACGAGAACCAATACCAAAGAAATAGGATGTTAAACTATAAATATCAGAAGTATAATAATAACGCGCCACCAACCAATTCTCATAATAATGATCACAATCGACCTGCGCAGAACGTTAATGCAAATAGAACCCAACATGAGCACACGAATAATAATTCCAGGAACTATAATTATCGTGGCAATAATACTTATAATTACCGCGATAGTCGCAATAATAGAGGAGATGGGGACAGACGACCCAATAATTATAGGCATAACGTTAATTACATCTACTCCAGGCCTCAAGGTAATCAGCGACGGTATTACCCAAGGAGTCACCAATATGACAATCATTATGACCAGTCCCGGCGTGAAGACAACTATCCACTTGAAAGAAATCATAGGATAGCGGAACCTAATACAGAGGACCGCACCGAAACTGTACTAAATCAACATAATAATCCAAATGAAAATAGAGAAGAGGGGGTAAGCCCTTATTTAAACTAACAGAGGCAGTGAAAAATAATGAATACCCTTCACTGAACCGTAATCTTGGGGAACAACGACTTGTAAACAAAATTAAGAATAATAATACCATAACTGTAATTAATAACACCACTATTTAAAGAATATTAGAGAAGATTTATTGGAAGAGGATAAGAAACATGTAAACAGTAATAGTAATAACGAAATCATATATGTAACAGCAAAATTAAATGGGGTACAATCTACCATAATGATAGATACTGGATCTAACATATATTTGATAGACAGTACTGAACTTGAAAAAATACAGCGAGAAGGCCAGTTGCCCATACCGACCTTACCTGTCAATAATGTGATAATTATCGGAGTCACTGGGCGACAAAATAAAACAGTTAAAAAACAAGTATCGCTCGATCTTACCAATAATAATATGACCCTACCAATAGGATTATTGGTCGCAACGGGATTAACGTTCAATGTATTGATTGGATGCGATGTATTGCGCCAGCATTCCGCAGTAATTGACTTACATAAAGGTATAATATCTTTAACATCCGAAGAAGGGATTATGGACAGCCGAATTAGTTGACACTAGTAGAACCGTTCCAGATAACACCAGATGTCTAGCCATAAAAAGCTACTGTTGTAAGAAAAACAAATTACCAGAAGTCATTCAATATGAGGACGATAATCCTGAACTGTGGCAATGTAAGTTAGAAGAGGTCCGAGAATTCCAAAGGGAAAAAACTTGTCGACAAGTAAGTAAGGTACAGGCCGAAAATTTAATTCAAATATATAATAAACACAAACATGTATTCTCCAATGCTCCAGGTAAAGTAAAAGGATATCAGTGTGTAATAAATTTTAAAGAACCAGTGGACTTTCGCAGAAAATCATACCCAATTGCTTATTCCATAAAAAACGAAGTCCGGGACGAGATTAATCGTATGATTCAAGATGACATAATAGAATATAGTCAATCACCATATACCAGTCCCATAGTGGCAGTCCCGAAAAAGAACGGAAGGAACTGTCAATTTAAAAGGCTACCTTTCGGACTAATTAATTCTGTTGCAATATTTGTAAAATGTATGGACCAAGTATTGGGACAAGAAACACTGCAGTTCACTACGGTCTATGTAGATGACCTACTTATAACTTCTTCACATTGGGATGAACATTGCGAGCGGGTGGAACAGGTACTGAGAAAATTATCCGAAAACAACATAACACTTAAGCTGAATAAATCTAAATTTATCGCCAATCAAGTAAAGTTCTTAGGTTTTAATTTGTCTGAGGAGGGTATCACACCTTCAACAGAAAAGGTAGAAGCAATTCAACTGTTCCCTACTCCAAAAAATAGAAAACAGCTACAATCCTTTCTTGGAATTTGTAACTATTACCGAAAATTCCAAGATAACTATTCAGAAGTAACTGCCAAGTTTCAGAAACAATTATCATCCAAAGACAAATGGGCCTGGGGACCAGAACAAGATAAAATTCTGCAATTAATCAAGAAGAAATTTTTAGAAACAGTTATGTTGTACCACCCTGTTTTTAACAAACGCTTTTATTTAAATTGTGACGCGAGCAATGTTAGGTTAGGAGCTACCCTATATCAAGAAGATAAAGAAGGACATCATATGGTAATCAGCTTCGCCAGCAGAGTGCTTAACAACTGCGAACGCAATTATAACGTTACCGAGAAGGAGCTGCTAAGTGTAGTATACGCATGCAATAAATTTAGAACTTACATACTCGGATACCCAGTGACAGTAAGAAGTGACCATAAATCAATTTCATTTCTAAAAAGATGTAAACTTAGTCATGGCCTGCTAACTAGATGGGTCCTTGCATTGCAAGAGTATTGCATTGATTGGGAATATATACCTGGAAGAAAGAACATAGCAGCCGATATCTTGTCCTGAATAAACATACAAGACCAATCGTTCGAAGGAGAAAAGGAAGAGATTGCAAAAGTGTACCATGTCATTAAGAGTCGGAAGGATTTGGAAATTATTACAAATGAAATTAATCAACACCAAAAATCGGATCCCAAATTAATAAACACACGCCAGAAGATACAAAGTGCTGATGAAGTTATTACTAAATATTACTGTATACATGATGATCGATTATTTATTAAGGTCACCCCTAAACAAATAAACTGGAAACTAGTAATTCCCACCGCTGTGGAAAACAAATTGATATTGGATACCATGAACGATATGGACACATGGGAACCATGAAAATCGTCAAAGCCCTGGAAGAACAAGTGTACATAAAAAATATAACCAGAAAAGTACAAAAATCTATACAAGCATGTCACATCTGCCAGATGGTTAAACATAATAATGAGAAGAAGGAGGGAGTCATGATCCCTATCACATCCAAATATAAGCTGGAGAAAGTATTTCTGGTTATATGTGGACCATTCCCACGCAGTGGAGGAAACCATAGATATAAATTCATAATTATTATTTTTGATCACTTTTCCAAATACACTAAACTCTACGCTATTAGCAGAGCCACGACCAAGAAAATTCTGGAAATAGTCATTGTACGTTACATAACAGAGATTGGTAAACCGTCATCTATTATTACCGATCATGGTACATAATTCAAGGGCTGTAAATGGAGAAATAATCTTTTAAAACACAACATTGGAACATATAAGACTTCAGTATACCACCCCAGCAGTAATCCGGCAGAACGTGTGTTGAGGGAAGTTGGCAGAATACTCCGAACTTACTGTCATGACCAACAGAGAAGGTGGTACGAATACTTGTCACTGACCGAAGAGTTCTTAAATATATCTTACCATCAATCCATTGAAAATACCCCTTATACTGTTATGTTTGAAAGGCTTCCACCTAGAGAAATCCAGGATATTATAAACTTTCCAAATAACACAGAATATCAATTTGAAACCGTTAAATTTTATAACCGAGTAATGGAAAAGGCGGAAATGAAGAAAAGGAAATATGAAAAGAATAATCCAAAACCAATTAAGTACCAAGTGGGCGAGAAAATATTAGTAAGAAACAGGGAGCTACCAAGCACTCTAGAGGGAATAACTAAAAAATTATTATTATTATATACTGGGCCATATGTGATAACAAAAAATAATAATAACAATACATATGAAATAATGAACCCTATCATGAAAAGGATTAAGGGAACATACAATCAGGAGTCCATAAAGAAATATTATGAATAAATTCTAAAATACAATAAGAACAACTTATTACCAGTCTTGAAGAGAAAATAATTGGAATTTAAAAAGAATTTGAATTTGAATACAACCACTAAATTCTAAAATACAATAAGAACCACTTATTATCGATTTTGAAGAAAACAACACTTGTAAATAAAAGAGAATTTGTTGAACAATAAAATAAATAGAAAAAAAAATGTCATTCAAAATGAAGTAAGTCTGAATTAAAATATAGTTATGAAGAAGGTATTAAGAAGAGTTAATAACAAACCCCAAGATTACAGAAGAAAGCGAGAATTATTACTAAACATCTACAAAGAAATAGTGTGAATAATGAATAATGAAACCCCAAGATTACAGAAGAAAGCTAGAATTATTACTAAACGTCTACAAAGAAATAGAGTGAATAATGAATAATGAAACCCCAAGATAAAAGTTTTTATCTCAAATCTACCTATGCAAAATAAAGAAAGAGAAAAGTCGTATGACCTAAAATACATACCACATTGCCAAGTGAAGGAAACAACTTCAGTAAACGATTGAATGTAACCAATGTAATATTAAAGAAAACAAGAAAGAAAGAGTATTTATGAACATAATTCATTGAAAAATAAACAGCCAAAATAATGAAATACGATAAGAAAAATAATAGTTGAGCTAAGGACTGTATTTAGTCAGAAACACAGTTATAATGATTAAAGAGTATTTATGAACATAATTCATTGAAAAATAAACAGCCAAAATAATGAAATACGATAAGAAAAATAATAGTTGAGCTAAGGACTGTATTTAGTCAGAAACACAGTTATAATGATTATCACACAATAACTATTTAGAAAATATTGAGATCAGAAAAACAAATGAAGAAGATACTTAGCATTATAATCACAACAAGAATGAAAAACAAAATTAATTACAAATGATAACTGTCAGATTTAATATCAAAGAATGTTTAAGGAAACTAAAATGGAATCACAAAGTATGAAGGATAGTAATGAAGAAATATAAAAGCAACAAAGAAAAAAAAAATTTTCCCAAATATTTATTATTAAGTAATTAAAGAGATTATTAGGAGATTATTATATTTTATAGCTGACTGTAGATGAATTCCAGCAGTACTATATTAAGGTGTGGTGTGGGCAGCAGAGTATGAAGCCAAACAGTGCCTCTCTGAACTGTACCAACGCACATATTAGGGATTGTTAGGGAAATTAAATATTTAAGGAATATTAGAATAGTTGCAAGAATGACCTCAGTTTCCAAAAGAGTAGGATGAAGAAAACAGAAGGAAATTAGATGACAGAAGAATAATTGAGAAATACAGTGATTACAGTAATTATAAGTAGAAGAGATGTGAACCTAAAGTACCATTGAATATTGTAGCCAACTATCAACAAATACTGTTTACAGAAATTAAAAATGATCAAGAATGTTAATTAAAATGATGAAATGTTATTAAATAAAGAATTATTAATACTAGTCTAATGAAGTTACATTGAGAATCCCATCGTCAACCATTAATATTGATATGAAGAAAAGGCATGTGAAAAAGACAAGTTTATTTGACCTAAACTTCATTCAGGTAAACTAAACTTTTTTAGGAGGGGGAGCATATGTAACGCAACAGAAATGCTGGCATCCATGTTACATAAAAATTATATTAATCAATTATGCTCATAAATACTGCTCGTCCATTTGCACTGCCTGACTGGGCTGTGTACCAAATGCGTACGGAGTTCTTTGTCCCTCCAGCAAAGAGCAGTATTTATGAGCATAATTGATAACTTATGTAAGTAAACGAGTACGTACGGTTCAAGTCCCACTGTTGGGTTCGTCAATTTGTATCGTGACGAGTACGAGCGTCTCGTTATTTTCACACAATATAAGCCTATTCGTTGCTATGAACGGGTATGTTCCCCTGTCTTTACTCTCTTAGGTCGTTTTAATTTACTTAATTATTTAAATATCTGAGATATTTGGAGTTGTGGGATATATTGATTTAATTAACTAATATTAACTTATCTCTCTAAAAAATATCAGTGTTAGTGTACTTGAAACTTAAATAATTAATGTGTTATTCTGTAATTTCATTCAACCCTATTATACCTTGAAGAGAATTATGTATAATTTTGTATTTTTACGCTCTCTCTTTGGTGTCGGAGAATTCCGCTATAAGCGCTGTAGTACCGGAGCAACGAAACTTAGAGGTTATTTCACTGTTTATGTTAACCAATTATTCTACACTTAGTCAGTTACTTTTTATTCCCAATTCATTAAATCATACTCCAAATGACAAGATTTTGCAACTATACAAAGGTTCTTTATTTGTTTACTTCTTTAACATTGAATAAGATATGTTCTAACTGACATACACATGGGCTATAGATTGCGTGAATCGATTATTAATCAGTCCGATACTTTATTTAGATTCGGTTATATAATGTGTTTTAATTTGTAATTAACTTAATTCAGGGTGTGAAGGTTCTTGTAACTGTGGGGAAGATTAAAAATACATAGATAAGAATGCAAGATTTACAGATTTGAAGTGTTGTGTAGTTAATATGATTTATACAATAATAATTTACCAGACTATAACGAAGCGAATCTGGTAGGCGGTTGTTTGATAATTTTGCTGTCCTGGTTGATTATGCCGTACGATATTCTTTCTTCGGTTTAATAAAATGGAATTCTTGTCCTGTCCACCTCGGAAATACAGCTCTTGTGGATTGATTTACAGCCCGATTGCTGCTCCTTCTGCAATTCCTGGATCCAAATACGTTCTTCTCTCGGTTGAAGCAATTAGTGATGTTCCGTGTATTTGAAAGGTTATAAGTTCTAGTGTAGTGTATATTATTAGTTGTGATACAGTTAACTCTTTCTATTTGGTTTCATATATCGTCAATTCCTTTCGGATATGGGACAATTCAAGTCCTTCCTTGTAGAACCCAGTTATTTATTTTCTATTGTGATTTCATACTATAGTCTTGTTTGGTTAAACTGTACTGGCAAGAGTCATAAATATTATCATTAGAATTTTGTATTTTATAAGAGTATCTGCTAATTTAGAATATTCCGATTAAATAGAAATTTATTAGGTTTTTTAATCTCATCACATTCAGATCATAAAAGGCAATAATTGAAAATCAACAACTTCTTCATTTCCTGTAGTCCATAGCAACCCAGAATTTTTCTTCCTTCTACATGTTTTGTATATAGTGTTTGTTTAAACTTTGTACTGTTTTGTCAGTTGTAAGCAGCCTACTAACATTGCACGGCACGCGCGGATGACGTCACGCTTTTATCAAACCTTGCAATCGGCCAGACTAGCCGACTGCAAGCCGGTATTAGTTTAGTATATAACACGACTCCGAGCGCAACTCTCGTTAAACACTTCTCTTACAGCCGCGGCTTTTGGCTATTATTCAGCATACATTTATAACATTCAACTTTAATCGTCTACCTGCGTCCATCTGCAATGGACCACGATTTCATTCAAAATTAATATCGGGCATTATCGCTTCAAATGCTTCCGCACGTGCCGATCGTAACTAACAAACCAAATTATTCAATAAACGCATGTTCAATATCTCGAATACAGTCCACTTCTTTCTAACAAACAATCCAGCCTTCCTTATTAGCGTCTTTGGAATAACTCGCGATTCTTCAAGACCTTCCAAACCGCATCATTTACGCGACGTAAATGGAATTTAACACTCCTTACACCACTTTCCCACAAACCACCGAAATGAGGGGCTGAAGGGGGGATAAAGGACCATTTGATGCCGTGGAGACCGCAAAACTCCAGAGAAGATTGTTCAACTTCCTTGGAGGTTAAAAATTTGTACCAATCATGCAACGTGTGGTTGGCACGACGAAAATTCGTGCCATTATCCGAAAATATTTGCGCGGGAATACCTCTGCGCGATATGAACCTTTTTAAAGCCGCTATAAAGGCGTTGGAAGTAAGATCCATAAGGTCTTTGGAATAACTCGCGATTCTTCAAGAGCTTCCAAACCGCATCATTTTTGGTCCCACCGGACCGGATTTCACATTTCAGGCCAAAAACGACATCATTTTTGGTCCAATCAGGCAGGATTTCACATTTTCAGGCCAAAACAAACTACATCATTTTTGGTCCCAACGGCACAGATTTCTCATACCTGAGTACACAGGCGACAACATTTATTTATATACATCATTTCTGGAAAAACCAATCTGAAGTTAATCACGACAGACGGGCATCATTTTCGTCCTGAGCGACACCATTATCGTGAAGCACGTCGCAGTCATCTCGACAAGATTCAGCCAAGCAGTAGACCAGAGACGACGGGACAAAACAGTACAAAGTTTAAACATACTGCCCGCCAAAATCGGGAATATTTTGTACATTAACGGTTAAATTGAACAATATAATAATTAGACTTACATGCCGTAAGCGATACAATAATTGGCGCACTGGCCAGAGAGCATAGACATAATAAACATAATATACTTAAAGACTTATACATAAAATTTGTAGAAAACAAAAATCATTAATCTAGCACAAAGCTTAAGTCAAAACAAAACAATTTCTGTGCTAGAAAAGGTACAACAAATAAAAAATCGTGATAAAAATGAACCTTTACATAACTGAACATGATCTCTCTTAAAGCATAACATGTGGATAAAAAATACATATATAGAATAATTGCCACTATAACTGACACTTGTGGTTCTCAGAATTTGAATCACACAAACATATTAACGATACACAACATTCATAATAATTGATAGTACATATGAGACATAGTCACTGTTGCTGCAATAGCTAGCGACACTTAACAATGTTACAATGCTTATGATACAATTGACTTGTATGCTCGCCCCGGGGAATGTCCCGGGCGTGTTCCATGTAATGACACGCACACACTCACACACACACACACACACACACACACACACACCTCGTGTGTCTCGTATGGCACGCATACGATTAGCTTGTTGCCACCGGAAGGGGGCATAATTTGTGGATGGGTCGGCGTAAGATACCTAGCGCAGTGCGTACTTCTGCGACGCGTACTAAGGAATCTTGACCCGGAAAAACATTGGTAATTACCCCACGCTTCCATTCTAAAGGGGGGGAATTGTCATCCAAAATGAGGACAAGTTGTCCGACCTTCAAATTTTTAAATGGGGTGCGCCATTTGTTGCGCTGCTGCAGCTGGTGCAGATAATCCCTAGACCACCGTTTCCAGATGGTCTGCGTAAATTTTTGGAGCAGAAGCCATCTGCCCAAATGAGTATTATTGCCTTGTGTATAGTCGGGTTCCGGAAGTGCCGTCAGTGGAGCACCGACCAAAAAATGAGCGGGTGTTAAGGGTTCAGGGTCTCTAGCATCGTCGGACACGGCGCATAACGGGCGTGAATTAAGGCAAGCCTCAATTTGAGAAAGAAGGGTAGAATATTCCTCAAAATTCAAGATCGTACTGCCAATTACGCGACGTAAATGGAATTTAACACTCCTTACACCACTTTCCCACAAACCACCGAAATGAGGGGCTGAAGGGGGGATAAAGGACCATTTCATGCCGTGGAGACCGCAAAACTCCAGAGAAGATTGTTCAACTTCCTTGGAGGTTAAAAATTTGTACCAATCATGCAACGTGTGGTTGGCACGACGAAAATTCGTGCCATTATCCGAAAATATTTGCGCGGGAATACCTCTGCGCGATATGAACCTTTTTAAAGCCGCTATAAAGGCGTTGGAAGTAAGATCCGACACCAATTCTAAATGGATGGCCCTAGTACACATGCTTATACATAGAGCGATATATGCCTTGGTCGTGGACTTAGAGCGCTGCCCGCCATGGCGCAAAAACACCGGACCTGCGTAATCCACGGCCGACTGTGAGAATGGCCTTGACGGCGTGACCCTAGAAGAGAGTAATTGACCGAGTAATTGATTCGCGCCTTTAGCCCGGAAACGAAAACAAGTGACACACTTATGTATCACTGAGCGGATATAGGACTTATCGTGTATGATCCAATACTTAAGCCTAAGCGAAGCTTGAGTTGATTGCACTCCAGCGTGCAACAAACGGATGTGTTCGTATTCAATTATTAATCTCGTGAGATGAGAGTGCGGGTGTAAAATTATTTGGTGTTTAGTCTCGTAGCTAAGTGGGGAGAATTGCAAGCGTCCACCCACTCTTAAAATGCCTGATTTATCCAGGAATGGGTTGAGAGCAAGAATTTTACTACTGCGTGGAAGGCACCGGTGTGCCTCAAGTTCCCTAACCTCTACGTCGAAATGCAACTTCTGAGATTGCCGGACAAAAACCAAGAGCGTGTCAGACAATTCTTGAGCCGACAAAAAGGACGTGTCTCTATCAACCACCGCGAGCCTAGAATTGCGAAGAAATCGACGGCAGTATGCGAAGACGCGAATAAGCCTCGTAAGAGATGAATAGTTTTCAATGTAACTATGTGTTGAGGACGCGACAATTAGTGAGGTTTGAGCCTGCTTGCGACGTTCCTCTTCAATGTCGCGAAAGGTACAGGGAGCATTAATGTCGAACGCGCTGACCGGCCATGAGGCCGCATCACGAGCCAACCAGGAGGGACCATGCCACCATTGAGCATGACAGTGCACACCACGAGGGAGGCAACCGCGCGATAAAACGTCGGCAGGGTTGTCATTCGATACTACATGACGCCAAATTCCCCTGCTGCTAACAAGACGCTGTATTTCTGCGACACGGTTAGCCACAAATACCTTCCAGCGGGAAGATTGCTGATGTATCCAGTACAACGCTATCATCGAATCCGAATAAAGATATAATCCGTCAAAATTGAATCGACGGCCACGTGACTATAAACTTTACCTATATTTGATTTATTTTTAATAATATTTCACCCAGTGTGTATTTTTGACATATTTATATAAACAATTAACTTATTACACAATATAAATTAATAGATGGTTGGCAGCTCATTATCAGTCAGAACTTTAAAGATATAGCTATACTTTGTAATCATTTAGATTTATAATTTCAATAATTTAACTGCCAACGAGTTTGATTAGTTAGAGAGAGTAAGTTTATGTTCAAACCAACGATCGCTAGCTACCAAACGTACTTAAACTCATTCAAAATTAAGTTTGTGGTTCACATGCTCGATGCTCAATTGTTTCTAAATATCTTTCCATTTTTTATCTCAAACTGTAATAATGGCCGATGTAAGGGCTCTGATAAAAAAACGAGGTACAATTAAGGCCTCAATATCCCGAATAAATACCTTCGCGGATAATTTTGATTTGTTAAACAGCGATCCTCATGCGCTCAAAATAAAACTGCGTCATTTGATGGAATTATCCACCAAATATGACGAGATACAGTCACAAATCGAGGCTGAGGAAGCAGACGTTGCGTCAACAAGTGATAGAGTGCAAACGGAGGACGATCTCTGTGCTATAGAATGTAAATTGCAACACTTGTTGGAGCAATCTGAGCACTTGAACCAAAAACCACTAATTAATACTGATGGTAAACAGCCTAAAACAACCCCCATTCAATTGGAACCAATAAAATTACCACGGTTCGAGGGTAGTATTGTGGAATGGCAACATTATTACCATATTTTTATGGAACTAATTCATGTCAGAACAGACCTGACAGATATACAGAAGCTTCATTATTTGCACTCGTCATTATATGGCGAGGCGCTTAACGTAATAAAATCATTACCCATAACACATGAAAATTACGCGGTGGCTATCGATCTGTTGAGGAATAGATATGATAGTAAGCTGATTGTCTCCGCTCACCACGTGTGGAATGTACTAGACGTACCATTAGTTCAGCAGGAATCCCAAGGTAGCATATCGCAATTTATTGATCAAATCTCTGGAAATATAAACGCTTTAAATAATCTCAAACTGCCAGTCAACACGTTTGAAATTATTGTAGTAAATTATCTAGCCAAAAAACTTGACAGTTACACTTTACGTTTGTGGAAAGAGAGTTTATCGGAGCATAAGCTCCCTGATTTTAATAGTTTTATAAATTTTTTAAATTCACGTAGGAAACTACTGCAAAATATCGATAACGCGACTAGCCCAACGAGCAGGTTGAACAAAAGCGATAAGTCTCCTTATCGCAAGGCAGTTAAACAGATAAGCACTCCAAAGGGCGCATTCCACTCACATATTAGAAATAATTTATGCAGACTATGTAACGGTGAACATAGACTTAACGATTGCCCACAATTTATATCGCTGTCTATCCCTGATAGAAAAAATGCGTTACTAAAAAACAAACTTTGCTTAAACTGTCTCCGTTCGGGACACGAGGGTTCAAAATGTCCCTCCAAATTTTCGTGTAAAAAATGTTCTAGGCGTCACCACACCATGATTCATGTCCCCAACAGGGACGTAACTTCTGTTAACAACCAGTGTTCACTGAAATCACAGACCAATAAATCGGTATTGTTATCTACCGCCGTCTGTATGACATACAATAAGGTCGGCAAAAAATTTCCCGTTAGGATATTACTGGATTCCGGTTCTCAAGCGAACTTTTGCACAATGGATTTCGCCCGCAGGTTGGGCCTCCAATTAGTTAAATCGCAATTGCCCATCACGGGTATAAACAACTCGCTTTCCCGGGCTGACTTCAGTACTAACGTAAGGCTACATTCACGCTATAAACCCTTCACGTTAAACGTACATTGTGCCGTATTACCCAGTATAACTAATAATTTACCGGCGGAGTCGTTCAATCTTACCTCTTTAAATTTACCCAAGCGCATATTCTTGGCGGATCCTCACCTACATTGCTCATCGCAAGTCGATATATTAATCGGCGCTCAATATTTTCTACAATTAATTGAACCTGTGAAATATACGCGCGGACCACACTTTCCTATAATTCAGGAAACCAAGTTAGGATTTATTTTGGCCGGTGACTTACCATTCAACGTCGACATGACTAGAACGGTTTCTTCATTTATGGTCTGTAAGGATGATAATCAGGTTTCCTCGCAACTAAAGGAATTTTGGAAGTTGGAGGAGATCTCTAGTCGCGAAACCCGATCTGAGGACTCACCGTGTGAAAGGCATTTCGTGGAAAACACTAGCCGCAATCGCGACGGGAGATTCGTGGTAGCCCTGCCCCGCAGATCTGATAAATCTTATTTGGGAGATTCTCTCCGCGGAGCAATACGCAGATTCCAATCGTTAGAATTCAAATTCAAGCAGAACCCTACCCTTTACAAGGATTATAGTGAGTTCATGAGTGACTACTTAAGACTTGGCGGCCACATGTCGCCGCTTAATGAATACGATCTGTCGCTTGACAGGTCAGAGATCTTTTATCTGCCCCATCACGCAGTCTTCAAAGACTCTAGCTTAACCACTAAATTGCGCGTGGTATTTGACGCATCCGCTAAAACCACCAATAATTTGTCCCTTAACGACACTTTAATGGTCGGTCCTACGATCCAGCAGGATCTGTTTTCGATAATGGTTCGGTTCCGCACCCACCGATACGTACTTATTGCGGACATTGAAAAGATGTATCGCCAGATCATTGTTAATCCTAAGGATTCAAACTTGCAACGCATTGTTTGGCGTGATGGCACCGCATAAGGAATTGCGACATTACGCGTTAAGGACGGTTACATATGGCACTGCTAGTGCCTCCTTCCTTGCTACGCGTTGTCTGGCTCAAATAGCATATGAAAATAAAGCCGACTACCCTACCGCTAGCTAAGGCCATAGCAAATGACTTTTACGTAGACGATCTCATAAACGGGTTCGGATGATCCGAACAGCTTAGCTGAAATGAAAGGCGAGATCGAGATGTTGTTGAGGAGGTATGGTTTTTCGTTACACAAATGGTTCTCTAACCACCATAAGATTATGACTCTTCGCGCCCAAGTAACCCGTGACTTCAGCAAGGGTCAAAACGTGCGTACCTTGGGCATACAGTGTGAATGTTGAGGGGGATAACTTTTTGTACACCGTTAGGGGTGATGACAATCTAACCGTTCTCAACAAGAGAAGCGTGTTGTCAATCATTGCCGGGATCTATGATCCACTAGGTCTAATTGCTCCCATCACATTTTGCTGCAAGCATTTCGTGCAGCAGTTGTGGTTGGCGGGCACTGATTGGGGACGAACCCTTGTCCGGGTCAACTAGCCGATCAATGGTCGGAATTATACGCCCAATTAGTTTCTGACACTCATTTTGAGATTACGAGGTCGGTTAAGAGTTCGAACAGTTGCCCAGTTAGTTCATTGCAGCTGCACGGATTCGCCGACGCTTCGGTTAAAGGTTACGCGTGTTGCATTTATGTGCGGGCGGTCTATTCGAACGGCGCCATATCATCAAACTTGTTGTGTGCTAAATCTAGGGTCGCTCCGCTGAAACAGATAACGCTTCCTAGACTTGAACTTTGTGCTTGTTTATTGTTGGCTCAATTAACGTCCAAGGTTTTAAATGCCGTCGATTACAATTTTGACGGATTATATCTTTATTCGGATTCGATGATAGCGTTGTACTGGATACATCAGCAATCTTCCCGCTGGAAGGTATTTGTGGCTAACCGTGTCGCAGAAATACAGCGTCTTGTTAGCAGCAGGGGAATTTGGCGTCATGTAGTATCGAATGACAATCCTGCCGACGTTTTATCGCGCGGTTGCCTCCCTCGTGGTGTGCACTGTCATGCTCAATGGTGGCATGGTCCCTCCTGGTTGGCTCGTGATGCGGCCTCATGGCCGGTCAGCGCGTTCGACATTAATGCTCCCTGTACCTTTCCCGACATTGAAGAGGAACGTCGCAAGCAGGCTCAAACCTCACTAATTGTCGCGTCCTCAACACATAGTTACATTGAAAACTATTCATCTCTTACGAGGCTTATTCGCGTCTTCGCATACTGCCGTCGATTTCTTCGCAATTCTAGGCTCGCGGTGGTTGATAGAGACACGTCCTTTTTGTCGGCTCAAGAATTGTCTGACACGCTCTTGGTTTTTGTCCGGCAATCTCAGAAGTTGCATTTCGACGTAGAGGTTAGGGAACTTGAGGCACACCGGTGCCTTCCACGCAGTAGTAAAATTCTTGCTCTCAACCCATTCCTGGATAAATCAGGCATTTTAAGAGTGGGTGGACGCTTGCAATTCTCCCCACTTAGCTACGAGACTAAACACCAAATAATTTTACACCCGCACTCTCATCTCACGAGATTAATAATTGAATACGAACACATCCGTTTGTTGCACGCTGGAGTGCAATCAACTCAAGCTTCGCTTAGGCTTAAGTATTGGATCATACACGATAAGTCCTATATCCGCTCAGTGATACATAAGTGTGTCACTTGTTTTCGTTTCCGGGCTAAAGGCGCGAATCAATTACTCGGTCAATTACCCTCTTCTAGGGTCACGCCGTCAAGGCCATTCTCACAGTCGGCCGAGGATTACGCAGGTCCGGTGTTTTTGCGCCATGGCGGGCAGCGCTCTAAGTCCACGACCAAGGCATATATCGCTCTATTTATATGCATGTGTACTAGGGCCATCCATTTAGAATTGGTGTCGGATCTTACTTCCAACGCCTTTAAAACCGGCCATGAGGCCGCATCACGAGCCAACCAGGAGGGACCATGCCACCATTGAGCATGACAGTGCACACCACGAGGGAGGCAACCGCGCGATAAAACGTCGGCAGGGTTGTCATTCGATACTACATGACGCCAAATTCCCCTGCTGCTAACAAGACGCTGTATTTCTGCGACACGGTTAGCCACAAATACCTTCCAGCGGGAAGATTGCTGATGTATCCAGTACAACGCTATCATCGAATCCGAATAAAGATATAATCCGTCAAAATTGAATCGACGGCCACGTGACTATAAACTTTACCTATATTTGATTAATTTTTAATAATATTTCACCCAGTGTGTATTTTTGACATATTTATATAAACAAATAACTTATTACACAATATAAATTAATAGATGGTTGGCAGCTCATTATCAGTCAGAACTTTAAAGATAAAGCTATACTTTGTAATCATTTAGATTTATAATTTCAATAATTTAACTGCCAACGAGTTTGATTAGTTAGAGAGAGTAAGTTTATGTTCAAACCAACGATCGCTAGCTACCAAACGTACTTAAACTCATTCAAAATTAAGTTTGTGGTTCACATGCTCGATGCTCAATTGTTTCTAAATATCTTTCCATTTTTTATCTCAAACTGTAATAATGGCCGATGTAAGGGCTCTGATAAAAAAACGAGGTACAATTAAGGCCTCAATATCCCGAATAAATACCTTCGCGGATAATTTTGATTTGTTAAACAGCGATCCTCATGCGCTCAAAATAAAACTGCGTCATTTGATGGAATTATCCACCAAATATGACGAGATACAGTCACAAATCGAGGCTGAGGAAGCAGACGTTGCGTCAACAAGTGATAGAGTGCAAACGGAGGACGATCTCTGTGCTATAGAATGTAAATTGCAACACTTGTTGGAGCAATCTGAGCACTTGAACCAAAAACCACTAATTAATACTGATGGTAAACAGCCTAAAACAACCCCCATTCAATTGGAACCAATAAAATTACCACGGTTCGAGGGTAGTATTGTGGAATGGCAACATTATTACCATATTTTTATGGAACTAATTCATGTCAGAACAGACCTGACAGATATACAGAAGCTTCATTATTTGCACTCGTCATTATATGGCGAGGCGCTTAACGTAATAAAATCATTACCCATAACACATGAAAATTACGCGGTGGCTATCGATCTGTTGAGGAATAGATATGATAGTAAGCTGATTGTCTCCGCTCACCACGTGTGGAATGTACTAGACGTACCATTAGTTCAGCAGGAATCCCAAGGTAGCATATCGCAATTTATTGATCAAATCTCTGGAAATATAAACGCTTTAAATAATCTCAAACTGCCAGTCAACACGTTTGAAATTATTGTAGTAAATTATCTAGCCAAAAAACTTGACAGTTACACTTTACGTTTGTGGAAAGAGAGTTTATCGGAGCATAAGCTCCCTGATTTTAATAGTTTTATAAATTTTTTAAATTCACGTAGGAAACTACTGCAAAATATCGATAACGCGACTAGCCCAACGAGCAGGTTGAACAAAAGCGATAAGTCTCCTTATCGCAAGGCAGTTAAACAGATAAGCACTCCAAAGGGCGCATTCCACTCACATATTAGAAATAATTTATGCAGACTATGTAACGGTGAACATAGACTTAACGATTGCCCACAATTTATATCGCTGTCTATCCCTGATAGAAAAAATGCGTTACTAAAAAACAAACTTTGCTTAAACTGTCTCCGTTCGGGACACGAGGGTTCAAAATGTCCCTCCAAATTTTCGTGTAAAAAATGTTCTAGGCGTCACCACACCATGATTCATGTCCCCAACAGGGACGTAACTTCTGTTAACAACCAGTGTTCACTGAAATCACAGACCAATAAATCGGTATTGTTATCTACCGCCGTCTGTATGACATACAATAAGGTCGGCAAAAAATTTCCCGTTAGGATATTACTGGATTCCGGTTCTCAAGCGAACTTTTGCACAATGGATTTCGCCCGCAGGTTGGGCCTCCAATTAGTTAAATCGCAATTGCCCATCACGGGTATAAACAACTCGCTTTCCCGGGCTGACTTCAGTACTAACGTAAGGCTACATTCACGCTATAAACCCTTCACGTTAAACGTACATTGTGCCGTATTACCCAGTATAACTAATAATTTACCGGCGGAGTCGTTCAATCTTACCTCTTTAAATTTACCCAAGCGCATATTCTTGGCGGATCCTCACCTACATTGCTCATCGCAAGTCGATATATTAATCGGCGCTCAATATTTTCTACAATTAATTGAACCTGTGAAATATACGCGCGGACCACACTTTCCTATAATTCAGGAAACCAAGTTAGGATTTATTTTGGCCGGTGACTTACCATTCAACGTCGACATGACTAGAACGGTTTCTTCATTTATGGTCTGTAAGGATGATAATCAGGTTTCCTCGCAACTAAAGGAATTTTGGAAGTTGGAGGAGATCTCTAGTCGCGAAACCCGATCTGAGGACTCACCGTGTGAAAGGCATTTCGTGGAAAACACTAGCCGCAATCGCGACGGGAGATTCGTGGTAGCCCTGCCCCGCAGATCTGATAAATCTTATTTGGGAGATTCTCTCCGCGGAGCAATACGCAGATTCCAATCGTTAGAATTCAAATTCAAGCAGAACCCTACCCTTTACAAGGATTATAGTGAGTTCATGAGTGACTACTTAAGACTTGGCGGCCACATGTCGCCGCTTAATGAATACGATCTGTCGCTTGACAGGTCAGAGATCTTTTATCTGCCCCATCACGCAGTCTTCAAAGACTCTAGCTTAACCACTAAATTGCGCGTGGTATTTGACGCATCCGCTAAAACCACCAATAATTTGTCCCTTAACGACACTTTAATGGTCGGTCCTACGATCCAGCAGGATCTGTTTTCGATAATGGTTCGGTTCCGCACCCACCGATACGTACTTATTGCGGACATTGAAAAGATGTATCGCCAGATCATTGTTAATCCTAAGGATTCAAACTTGCAACGCATTGTTTGGCGTGATGCACCGCATAAGGAATTGCGACATTACGCGTTAAGGACGGTTACATATGGCACTGCTAGTGCCTCCTTCCTTGCTACGCGTTGTCTGGCTCAAATAGCATATGAAAATAAAGCCGACTACCCTACCGCTGCTAAGGCCATAGCAAATGACTTTTACGTAGACGATCTCATAACGGGTTCGGATGATCCGAACAGCTTAGCTGAAATGAAAGGCGAGATCGAGATGTTGTTGAGGAGGTATGGTTTTTCGTTACACAAATGGTTCTCTAACCACCATAAGATTATGACTCTTCGCGCCCAAGTAACCCGTGACTTCAGCAAGGGTCAAAACGTGCGTACCTTGGGCATACAGTGGAATGTTGAGGGGGATAACTTTTTGTACACCGTTAGGGGTGATGACAATCTAACCGTTCTCAACAAGAGAAGCGTGTTGTCAATCATTGCCGGGATCTATGATCCACTAGGTCTAATTGCTCCCATCACATTTTGCTGCAAGCATTTCGTGCAGCAGTTGTGGTTGGCGGGCACTGATTGGGACGAACCCTTGTCCGGGTCACTAGCCGATCAATGGTCGGAATTATACGCCCAATTAGTTTCTGACACTCATTTTGAGATTACGAGGTCGGTTAAGAGTTCGAACAGTTGCCCAGTTAGTTCATTGCAGCTGCACGGATTCGCCGACGCTTCGGTTAAAGGTTACGCGTGTTGCATTTATGTGCGGGCGGTCTATTCGAACGGCGCCATATCATCAAACTTGTTGTG
Source organism: Magicicada septendecula (assembly GCA_034769895.1). NCBI lineage: Eukaryota > Metazoa > Arthropoda > Insecta > Hemiptera > Cicadidae > Magicicada > Magicicada septendecula. The sequence goes on along the minus strand of CM068370.1, from coordinate 46,409,733 downwards.
TGCTAAATCTAGGGTCGCTCCGCTGAAACAGATAACGCTTCCTAGACTTGAACTTTGTGCTTGTTTATTGTTGGCTCAATTAACGTCCAAGGTTTTAAATGCCGTCGATTACAATTTTGACGGATTATATCTTTATTCGGATTCGATGATAGCGTTGTACTGGATACATCAGCAATCTTCCCGCTGGAAGGTATTTGTGGCTAACCGTGTCGCAGAAATACAGCGTCTTGTTAGCAGCAGGGGAATTTGGCGTCATGTAGTATCGAATGACAATCCTGCCGACGTTTTATCGCGCGGTTGCCTCCCTCGTGGTGTGCACTGTCATGCTCAATGGTGGCATGGTCCCTCCTGGTTGGCTCGTGATGCGGCCTCATGGCCGGTTAGCGCGTTCGACATTAATGCTCCCTGTACCTTTCCCGACATTGAAGAGGAACGTCGCAAGCAGGCTCAAACCTCACTAATTGTCGCGTCCTCAACACATAGTTACATTGAAAACTATTCATCTCTTACGAGGCTTATTCGCGTCTTCGCATACTGCCGTCGATTTCTTCGCAATTCTAGGCTCGCGGTGGTTGATAGAGACACGTCCTTTTTGTCGGCTCAAGAATTGTCTGACACGCTCTTGGTTTTTGTCCGGCAATCTCAGAAGTTGCATTTCGACGTAGAGGTTAGGGAACTTGAGGCACACCGGTGCCTTCCACGCAGTAGTAAAATTCTTGCTCTCAACCCATTCCTGGATAAATCAGGCATTTTAAGAGTGGGTGGACGCTTGCAATTCTCCCCACTTAGCTACGAGACTAAACACCAAATAATTTTACACCCGCACTCTCATCTCACGAGATTAATAATTGAATACGAACACATCCGTTTGTTGCACGCTGGAGTGCAATCAACTCAAGCTTCGCTTAGGCTTAAGTATTGGATCATACACGATAAGTCCTATATCCGCTCAGTGATACATAAGTGTGTCACTTGTTTTCGTTTCCGGGCTAAAGGCGCGAATCAATTACTCGGTCAATTACCCTCTTCTAGGGTCACGCCGTCAAGGCCATTCTCACAGTCGGCCGAGGATTACGCAGGTCCGGTGTTTTTGCGCCATGGCGGGCAGCGCTCTAAGTCCACGACCAAGGCATATATCGCTCTATTTATATGCATGTGTACTAGGGCCATCCATTTAGAATTGGTGTCGGATCTTACTTCCAACGCCTTTAAAACCGGCCATGAGGCCGCATCACGAGCCAACCAGGAGGGACCATGCCACCATTGAGCATGACAGTGCACACCACGAGGGAGGCAACCGCGCGATAAAACGTCGGCAGGGTTGTCATTCGATACTACATGACGCCAAATTCCCCTGCTGCTAACAAGACGCTGTATTTCTGCGACACGGTTAGCCACAAATACCTTCCAGCGGGAAGATTGCTGATGTATCCAGTACAACGCTATCATCGAATCCGAATAAAGATATAATCCGTCAAAATTGAATCGACGGCCACGTGACTATAAACTTTACCTATATTTGATTTATTTTTAATAATATTTCACCCAGTGTGTATTTTTGACATATTTATATAAACAATTAACTTATTACACAATATAAATTAATAGATGGTTGGCAGCTCATTATCAGTCAGAACTTTAAAGATAAAGCTATACTTTGTAATCATTTAGATTTATAATTTCAATAATTTAACTGCCAACGAGTTTGATTAGTTAGAGAGAGTAAGTTTATGTTCAAACCAACGATCGCTAGCTACCAAACGTACTTAAACTCATTCAAAATTAAGTTTGTGGTTCACATGCTCGATGCTCAATTGTTTCTAAATATCTTTCCATTTTTTATCTCAAACTGTAATAATGGCCGATGTAAGGGCTCTGATAAAAAAACGAGGTACAATTAAGGCCTCAATATCCCGAATAAATACCTTCGCGGATAATTTTGATTTGTTAAACAGCGATCCTCATGCGCTCAAAATAAAACTGCGTCATTTGATGGAATTATCCACCAAATATGACGAGATACAGTCACAAATCGAGGCTGAGGAAGCAGACGTTGCGTCAACAAGTGATAGAGTGCAAACGGAGGACGATCTCTGTGCTATAGAATGTAAATTGCAACACTTGTTGGAGCAATCTGAGCACTTGAACCAAAAACCACTAATTAATACTGATGGTAAACAGCCTAAAACAACTCCCATTCAATTGGAACCAATAAAATTACCACGGTTCGAGGGTAGTATTGTGGAATGGCAACATTATTACCATATTTTTATGGAACTAATTCATGTCAGAACAGACCTGACAGATATACAGAAGCTTCATTATTTGCACTCGTCATTATATGGCGAGGCGCTTAACGTAATAAAATCATTACCCATAACACATGAAAATTACGCGGTGGCTATCGATCTGTTGAGGAATAGATATGATAGTAAGCTGATTGTCTCCGCTCACCACGTGTGGAATGTACTAGACGTACCATTAGTTCAGCAGGAATCCCAAGGTAGCATATCGCAATTTATTGATCAAATCTCTGGAAATATAAACGCTTTAAATAATCTCAAACTGCCAGTCAACACGTTTGAAATTATTGTAGTAAATTATCTAGCCAAAAAACTTGACAGTTACACTTTACGTTTGTGGAAAGAGAGTTTATCGGAGCATAAGCTCCCTGATTTTAATAGTTTTATAAATTTTTTAAATTCACGTAGGAAACTACTGCAAAATATCGATAACGCGACTAGCCCAACGAGCAGGTTGAACAAAAGCGATAAGTCTCCTTATCGCAAGGCAGTTAAACAGATAAGCACTCCAAAGGGCGCATTCCACTCACATATTAGAAATAATTTATGCAGACTATGTAACGGTGAACATAGACTTAACGATTGCCCACAATTTATATCGCTGTCTATCCCTGATAGAAAAAATGCGTTACTAAAAAACAAACTTTGCTTAAACTGTCTCCGTTCGGGACACGAGGGTTCAAAATGTCCCTCCAAATTTTCGTGTAAAAAATGTTCTAGGCGTCACCACACCATGATTCATGTCCCCAACAGGGACGTAACTTCTGTTAACAACCAGTGTTCACTGAAATCACAGACCAATAAATCGGTATTGTTATCTACCGCCGTCTGTATGACATACAATAAGGTCGGCAAAAAATTTCCCGTTAGGATATTACTGGATTCCGGTTCTCAAGCGAACTTTTGCACAATGGATTTCGCCCGCAGGTTGGGCCTCCAATTAGTTAAATCGCAATTGCCCATCACGGGTATAAACAACTCGCTTTCCCGGGCTGACTTCAGTACTAACGTAAGGCTACATTCACGCTATAAACCCTTCACGTTAAACGTACATTGTGCCGTATTACCCAGTATAACTAATAATTTACCGGCGGAGTCGTTCAATCTTACCTCTTTAAATTTACCCAAGCGCATATTCTTGGCGGATCCTCACCTACATTGCTCATCGCAAGTCGATATATTAATCGGCGCTCAATATTTTCTACAATTAATTGAACCTGTGAAATATACGCGCGGACCACACTTTCCTATAATTCAGGAAACCAAGTTAGGATTTATTTTGGCCGGTGACTTACCATTCAACGTCGACATGACTAGAACGGTTTCTTCATTTATGGTCTGTAAGGATGATAATCAGGTTTCCTCGCAACTAAAGGAATTTTGGAAGTTGGAGGAGATCTCTAGTCGCGAAACCCGATCTGAGGACTCACCGTGTGAAAGGCATTTCGTGGAAAACACTAGCCGCAATCGCGACGGGAGATTCGTGGTAGCCCTGCCCCGCAGATCTGATAAATCTTATTTGGGAGATTCTCTCCGCGGAGCAATACGCAGATTCCAATCGTTAGAATTCAAATTCAAGCAGAACCCTACCCTTTACAAGGATTATAGTGAGTTCATGAGTGACTACTTAAGACTTGGCGGCCACATGTCGCCGCTTAATGAATACGATCTGTCGCTTGACAGGTCAGAGATCTTTTATCTGCCCCATCACGCAGTCTTCAAAGACTCTAGCTTAACCACTAAATTGCGCGTGGTATTTGACGCATCCGCTAAAACCACCAATAATTTTTCCCTTAACGACACTTTAATGGTCGGTCCTACGATCCAGCAGGATCTGTTTTCGATAATGGTTCGGTTCCGCACCCACCGATACGTACTTATTGCGGACATTGAAAAGATGTATCGCCAGATCATTGTTAATCCTAAGGATTCAAACTTGCAACGCATTGTTTGGCGTGATGCACCGCATAAGGAATTGCGACATTACGCGTTAAGGACGGTTACATATGGCACTGCTAGTGCCTCCTTCCTTGCTACGCGTTGTCTGGCTCAAATAGCATATGAAAATAAAGCCGACTACCCTACCGCTGCTAAGGCCATAGCAAATGACTTTTACGTAGACGATCTCATAACGGGTTCGGATGATCCGAACAGCTTAGCTGAAATGAAAGGCGAGATCGAGATGTTGTTGAGGAGGTATGGTTTTTCGTTACACAAATGGTTCTCTAACCACCATAAGATTATGACTCTTCGCGCAACTCTCGTTAAACACTTCTCTTACAGCCGCTGCTTTTGGCTATTATTCAGCATACATTTATAACATTCAACTTTAATCGTCTACCTGCGTCCATCTACCATGGACCACGATTTCATTCAAAGTTGATTTCGGGCATTATCGCCTCAAAACGCATCCGCACGTGCCGATCGTAACTAACAAACCAAATTATTCAATAAACGCATGTTCAATATCTCAAATACAGTCCACTTCTTTCTAACAAACAATCCAGCCTTCCTTATTAGCGTCTTTGGAACAACTCGCGATTCTTCAAGAGCTTCCAAACCGCAACAGTGTTTATTTCATATATTTTTTGTCTATTCCTTATTAATTTGCTATCATATCGGAATATAACTTTACCGATAGTTGGTTTATTATTTTCTACACATATTCTGCTGGTTTTTTTATATGAGCCTGTTTCTTTTATATTTACTACCTTTTCGATATTAAACGTTATCAATCGATATTATGGCATTGTGGCATTATCATAATTTGTATAAATTGATATGGTTTATTATATATCATTACTAATTTAATGTTTTTTCCTAGCTCTTCAAACCGTATTCATTAATTATTATTAATTCATGTGCCTAACCTTTATGTTATGAGTGGTTATATAGTGTTTTTTTGCTGGTAGGCCTTTTATTGTATACGGACCTACCTGTGTTTATAACTAGTAAACATCTATAGCCCTTTTACATAAATTCATACATATAATCAAATCTTAACTATTAACATTTACATAAACAATTATTTTTTCCATATCTAATGACAATTTTATCTTGACCTATGGATCACATATAAGAAAATTCAAATCTATTAACGCTAACTAGCTGCTTCACACATCATTCTACAACAATAATACATCTTGTTTCATTACCTTTCATTAACTCAACAAGTAATTGGTATAACATAACATAAACTTTATCATAACATTCTTTGTCACAAAATAATATCATTTAACTCAAAATCCTTACTTGCTATTGCTATAAGGTAAATTATTGTTTCATTTTTGTTTACTTTCATGGTCATTTACTTTGACAATTTCTGTACTATTCTACTTCTTACACTTCTCATCAGTATCACATTGATTTACTTTTCACTGAACATAGATCATTAACTATTATCTAACTTACAGGTTTGTTTATTCTCATTATTTCTACCTTGCATCCTTATTTATCTTTATCTATAATTATAAATGTAATTAATAGACTTTCGTTTTATCATGGGGTTAGATATTGACTTGTTTATTATTTTGTTAATATAATTTTTATGTAACATGGATGCCAGCATTTCTGTTGCGTTACATATGCTCCCCCTCATAAAAAAGTTTAGTTTACCTGAATGAAGTTTAGGTCAAATAAACTTGTCTTTTTCACATGCCTTTTCTTCATATCAATATTAATGGTTGACGATGGGATTCTCAATGTAACTTCATTAGACTAGTATTAATAATTCTTTATTTAATAACATTTCATCATTTTAATTAACATTCTTGATCATTTTTAATTTCTGTAAACAGTATTTGTTGATAGTTGGCTACAATATTCAATGGTACTTTAGGTTCACATCTCTTCTACTTATAATTACTGTAATCACTGTATTTCTCAATTATTCTTCTGTCATCTAATTTCCTTCTGTTTTCTTCATCCTACTCTTTTGGAAACTGAGGTCATTCTTGCAACTATTCTAATATTCCTTAAATATTTAATTTCCCTAACAAGCCCTAATATGTGCGTTGGTACAGTTCAGAGAGGCACTGTTTGGCTTCATACTCTGCTGCCCACACCACACCTTAATATAGTACTGCTGGAATTCATCTACAGTCAGCTATAAAATATAATAATCTCCTAATAATCTCTTTAACTACTTAATAATAAATATTTGGGAAACATTTTTTTTTCTTTGTTGCTTTTATATTTCTTCATTACTATCCTTCATACTTTGTGATTCCATTTTAGTTTCCTTAAACATTCTTTGATATTAAATCTGACAGTTATCATTTGTAATTAATTTTGTTTTTCATTCTTGTTGTGATTATAATGCTAAGTATCTTCTTCATTTGTTTTTCTGATCTCAATATTTTCTAAATAGTTATTGTGTGATAATCATTATAACTGTGTTTCTGACTAAATACAGTCCTTAGCTCAACTATTATTTTTCTTATCGTATTTCATTATTTTGGCTGTTTATTTTTCAATGAATTATGTTCATAAATACTCTTTAATCATTATAACTGTGTTTCTGACTAAATACAGTCCTTAGCTCAACTATTATTTTTCTTATCGTATTTCATTATTTTGGCTGTTTATTTTTCAATGAATTATGTTCATAAATACTCTTTCTTTCTTGTTTTCTTTAATATTACATTGGTTACATTCAATCGTTTACTGAAGTTGTTTCCTTCACTTGGCAATGTGGTATGTATTTTAGGTCATACGACTTTTCTCTTTCTTTATTTTGCATAGGTAGATTTGAGATAAAAACTTTTATCTTGGGGTTTCATTATTCATTATTCACTCTATTTCTTTGTAGACGTTTAGTAATAATTCTAGCTTTCTTCTGTAATCTTGGGGTTTCATTATTCATTATTCACACTATTTCTTTGTAGATGTTTAGTAATAATTCTCGCTTTCTTCTGTAATCTTGGGGTTTGTTATTAACTCTTCTTAATACCTTCTTCATAACTATATTTTAATTCAGACTTACTTCATTTTGAATGACATTTTTTTTCTATTTATTTTATTGTTCAACAAATTCTCTTTTATTTACAAGTGTTGTTTTCTTCAAAATCGATAATAAGTGGTTCTTATTGTATTTTACAATTTAGTGGTTGTATTCAAATTCAAATTCTTTTTAAATTCCAATTATTTTCTCTTCAAGACTGGTAATAAATTGTTCTTATTGTATTTTAGAATTTATTCATAATATTTCTTTATGGACTCCTGATTGTATGTTCCCTTAATCCTTTTCATGATAGGGTTCATTATATGTATGTATAGGGTTATTTCATATGTATTGTTATTATTATTTTTTGTTATCACATATGGCCCAGTATATAATAATAATAATTTTTTAGTTATTCCCTCTAGAGTGCTTGGTAGCTCCCTGTTTCTTACTAATATTTTCTCGCCCACTTGGTACTTAATTGGTTTTGGATTATTCTTTTCATATTTCCTTTTCTTCATTTCCGCCTTTTCCATTACTCGGTTATAAAATTTAACGGTTTCAAATTGATATGCTGTGTTATTTGGAAAGTTTATAATATCCTGGATTTCTCTAGGTGGAAGCCTTTCAAACATAACAGTATAAGGGGTATTTTCAATGGATTGATGGTAAGATATATTTAAGAACTCTTCGGTCAGTGACAAGTATTCGTACCACCTTCTCTGTTGGTCATGACAGTAAGTTCGGAGTATTCTGCCAACTTCCCTCAACACACGTTCTGCCGGATTACTGCTGGGGTGGTATACTGAAGTCTTATATGTTCTAATGTTGTGTTTTAAAAGATTATTTCTCCATTTACAGCCCTTGAATTGTGTACCATGATCGGTAATAATAGATGACGGTTTACCAATCTCTGTTATGTAACGTACAATGACTATTTCCAGAATTTTCTTGGTCGTGGCTCTGCTAATAGCGTAGAGTTTAGTGTATTTGGAAAAGTGATCAAAAATAATAATTATGAATTTATATCTATGGTTTCCTCCACTGCGTGGGAATGGTCCACATATAACCAGAAATACTTTCTCCAGCTTATATTTGGATGTGATAGGGATCATGACTCCCTCCTTCTTCTCATTATTATGTTTAACCATCTGGCAGATGTGACATGCTTGTATAGATTTTTGTACTTTTCTGGTTATATTTTTTATGTACACTTGTTCTTCCAGGGCTTTGACGATTTTCATGGTTCCCATGTGTCCATATCGTTCATGGTAATCCAATATCAATTTGTTTTCCACAGCGGTGGGAATTACTAGTTTCCAGTTTATTTGTTTAGGGGTGACCTTAATAAATAATCGATCATCATGTATACAGTAATATTTAGTAATAACTTCATCAGCACTTTGTATCTTCTGGCGTGTGTTTATTAATTTGGGATCCGATTTTTGGTGTTGATTAATTTCATTTGTAATAATTTCCAAATCCTTCCGACTCTTAATGACATGGTACACTTTTGCAATCTCTTCCTTTTCTCCTTCGAACGATTGGTCTTGTATGTTTATTCGGGACAAGATATCGGCTGCTATGTTCTTTCTTCCAGGTATATATTCCCAATCAATGCAATACTCTTGCAATGCAAGGACCCATCTAGTTAGCAGGCCATGACTAAGTTTACATCTTTTTAGAAATGAAATTGATTTATGGTCACTTCTTACTGTCACTGGGTATCCGAGTATGTAAGTTCTAAATTTATTGCATGCGTATACTACACTTAGCAGCTCCTTCTCGGTAACGTTATAATTGCGTTCGCAGTTGTTAAGCACTCTGCTGGCGAAGCTGATTACCATATGATGTCCTTCTTTATCTTCTTGATATAGGGTAGCTCCTAACCTAACATTGCTCGCGTCACAATTTAAATAAAAGCGTTTGTTAAAAACAGGGTGGTACAACATAACTGTTTCTAAAAATTTCTTCTTGATTAATTGCAGAATTTTATCTTGTTCTGGTCCCCAGGCCCATTTGTCTTTGGATGATAATTGTTTCTGAAACTTGGCAGTTACTTCCGAATAGTTATCTTGGAATTTTCGGTAATAGTTACAAATTCCAAGAAAGGATTGTAGCTGTTTTCTATTTTTTGGAGTAGGGAACAGTTGAATTGCTTCTACCTTTTCTGTTGAAGGTGTGATACCCTCCTCAGACAAATTAAAACCTAAGAACTTTACTTGATTGGCGATAAATTTAGATTTATTCAGCTTAAGTGTTATGTTGTTTTCGGATAATTTTCTCAGTACCTGTTCCACCCGCTCGCAATGTTCATCCCAATGTGAAGAAGTTATAAGTAGGTCATCTACATAGACCGTAGTGAACTGCAGTGTTTCTTGTCCCAATACTTGGTCCATACATTTTACAAATATTGCAACAGAATTAATTAGTCCGAAAGGTAGCCTTTTAAATTGACAGTTCCTTCCGTTCTTTTTCGGGACTGCCACTATGGGACTGGTATATGGTGATTGACTATATTCTATTATGTCATCTTGAATCATACGATTAATCTCGTCCCGGACTTCGTTTTTTATGGAATAAGCAATTGGGTATGATTTTCTGCGAAAGTCCACTGGTTCTTTAAAATTTATTACACACTGATATCCTTTTACTTTACCTGGAGCATTGGAGAATACATGTTTGTGTTTATTATATATTTGAATTAAATTTTCGGCCTGTACCTTACTTACTTGTCGACAAGTTTTTTCCCTTTGGAATTCTCGGACCTCTTCTAACTTACATTGCCACAGTTCAGGATTATCGTCCTCATATTGAATGACTTCTGGTAATCTGTTTTTCTTACAACAGTAGCTTTTTATGGCTAGACATCTGGTGTTATCTGGAACGGTTCTACTAGTGTCAACTAATTCGGCTGTCCATAATCCCTTCTTCGGATGTTAAAGATATTATACCTTTATGTAAGTCAATTACTGCGGAATGCTGGCGCAATACGTCGCATCCAATCAATACATTGAACGTTAATCCCGTTGCGACCAATAATCCTATTGGTAGGGTCATATTATTATTGGTAAGATCGAGCGATACTTGTTTTTTAACTGTTTTATTTTGTCGCCCAGTGGCTCCGATAATTATCACATTATTGACAGGTAAGGTCGGTATGGGCAACTGGCCTTCTCGCTGTATTTTTTCAAGTTCAGTACTGTCTATCAAAGATATGTTAGATCCAGTATCTATCATTATGGTAGATTGTACCCCATTTAATTTTGCTGTTCCATATATGATTTCGTTATTACTATTACTGTTTACATGTTTCTTATCCTCTTCCAATAAATCTTCTCTAATATTCTTTAAATAGTGGTGTTATTAATTACAGTTATGGTATTATTATTCTTAATTTTGTTTACAAGTCGTTGTTCCCCAAGATTACGGTTCAGTGAAGGGTATTCATTATTTTTCACTGCCTCTGTTAGTTTAAATAAGGGCTTACCCCTCTTCTCTATTTTCATTTGGATTATTATGTTGATTTAGTACAGTTTCGGTGCGGTCCTCTGTATTAGGTTCCGCTATCCTATGATTTCTTTCAAGTGGATAGTTGTCTTCACGCCGGGACTGGTCATAATGATTGTCATATTGGTGACTTCTTGGGTAATACCGTCGCTGATTACCTTGAGGCCTGGAGTAGATGTAATTAACGTTATGCCTATAATTATTGGGTCATCTGTCCCCATCTCCTCTATTATTGCGACTATCGCGGTAATTATAAGTATTATTGCCACGATAATTATAGTTCCTGGAATTATTATTCGTGTGCTCATTTTGGGTTCTATTTGCATTAACGTTCTGCGCAGGTCGATTGTGATCATTATTATGAGAATTGGTTGGTGGCGCGTTATTATTATACTTCTGATATTTATAGTTTAACATCCTATTTCTTTGGTATTGGTTCTCGTGCTCATAATTCTCAAGGAATTTGGCCATGGCTGAAATCGTTTTGATTTGGCTACACATACGTGCATTTTTTATCCCTTCCTCGTAATGGTAGGATAGTTGTATCACCAAAAATTCTTTGGGAATTCTGGGCTCTAAGTTCTGTGCCATACATACTTTTCCTAGAAAGTATGAAGTAGGAGACTGGCCTATGTTTGTTTCGTATCGACCGTTACTCAAATTATTTCTAATCATGTTCTGGGTCGATTCAGACCAATATTTCTCTTTAAATTGTTTTTTGAATTCGGTCATGTCCAGTATATCCGGGCGCACGGCTGTCCACCAATTATCATAGGTACCTTTAAATGTCTCGTCAATCATACTGCGTATAATACTCCAGCGATTTTCTCTATTTTTTGTAATCATCTCTTCCAACCTCTTTAAAAATTCCATCAGATTGCGCTTGTAATTACAAAAATTAATCGACTCCCGGTTCTCGTGGTTATTTGTATGACTATGTTGGCATGTCCTATCACGCCATGAATCTACTTCTTCTTGCAATTGTAATTCACGTCTACTAATTTCCTCTATTTTATTTTTACTGGTATTAATTTGACCTTCCATACTGTTTAAATTGCCATAGACTCTTTCGAGTCGTTCACCCATGTCTGTCTGTATTTGCGTAATCCCTTCCTTATTCTCTTCCCGTACCTGATGTACTTTGTTTTGAATTTGCTCATATTTTCCGACAGTTTCCTGTTGGATTTCTTCGACCAATGTTTTACTCTCAATTTTTATGTCATTAATTTTATTTTGTAGTTCTTCACGAACCTGTACTATTGTTTCGTTAGTTTTTTCTAACCCTTCATTTGTTTTGGCTATTTCTAATTTTCTTTCCTCATTATTTTGGTCCACCTTTTGGTTAATTGTCACATGAAGATTTTCAATTTTTTCATTAATTTGCCTTAAATTTTCTTCATGTATTTGTAAAATGTCTTTCTTCATTTGTTTTAAACCCTCATCATTCCTATCTAACCTTTCGTGAATTTGTTTTGAGGTTTCTTTAATTTCCTCATTTGTTTTCCTGGAGTTTTCCTCCAGTCTCTTTGAGTTTTCATTAATTTCCTCTTTCTGTTTATTAAATTGTTCTGCCTTAAATTTCATCATCTCCTGCCAACTTGGTATTTCTCTGACTCCCACTTTATCTATTTGGTCCCCTTGGGCCTCTTCTCCAACTGGTTCCCTTTCCTTGTCCATAATAATTTCAGTTTCCGCTATTTCGTCTGTCTGTTGTTCCATTTCACTGTCTGTTATTAGTTCTATTTCCTGTTCTTGTTCATCTATTTCCTTCTCCGTTTCTCCTGCCCTAATCCTTGATCTACCTCTGGTATGCATGTTTATTCCCCCACAGTTGCCTGCTCTGGTTAAGTAATGTTTTTATAATTATAGTTACTTAACTTAAGCCCTACACTGGTTGAGCGCCAATTTGTTATAAGATGACTACTTGCGTCTTATAATGTGTCACACAATATTAGCCTATTCGTTGCTATGAACGGGTATGTTCCCCTGTCTTTACTCTCTTAGGTCGTTTTAATTTACTTAATTATTTAAATATCTGAGATATTTGGAGTTGTGGGATATATTGATTTAATTAACTAATATTAACTTATCTCTCTAAAAAATATCAGTGTTAGTGTACTTGAAACTTAAATAATTAATGTGTTATTCTGTAATTTCATTCAACCCTATTATACCTTGAAGAGAATTATGTATAATTTTGTATTTTTACGCTCTCTCTTTGGTGTCGGAGAATTCCGCTATAAGCGCTGTAGTACCGGAGCAACGAAACTTAGAGGTTATTTCACTGTTTATGTTAACCAATTATTCTACACTTAGTCAGTTACTTTTTATTCCCAATTCATTAAATCATACTCCAAATGACAAGATTTTGCAACTATACAAAGGTTCTTTATTTGTTTACTTCTTTAACATTGAATAAGATATGTTCTAACTGACATACACATGGGCTATAGATTGCGTGAATCGATTATTAATCAGTCCGATACTTTATTTAGATTCGGTTATATAATGTGTTTTAATTTGTAATTAACTTAATTCAGGGTGTGAAGGTTCTTGTAACTGTGGGGAAGATTAAAAATACATAGATAAGAATGCAAGATTTACAGATTTGAAGTGTTGTGTAGTTAATATGATTTATACAATAATAATTTACCAGACTATAACGAAGCGAATCTGGTAGGCGGTTGTTTGATAATTTTGCTGTCCTGGTTGATTATGCCGTACGATATTCTTTCTTCGGTTTAATAAAATGGAATTCTTGTCCTGTCCACCTCGGAAATACAGCTCTTGTGGATTGATTTACAGCCCGATTGCTGCTCCTTCTGCAATTCCTGGATCCAAATACGTTCTTCTCTCGGTTGAAGCAATTAGTGATGTTCCGTGTATTTGAAAGGTTATAAGTTCTAGTGTAGTGTATATTATTAGTTGTGATACAGTTAACTCTTTCTATTTGGTTTCATATATCGTCAATTCCTTTCGGATATGGGACAATTCAAGTCCTTCCTTGTAGAACCCAGTTATTTATTTTCTATTGTGATTTCATACTATAGTCTTGTTTGGTTAAACTGTACTGGCAAGAGTCATAAATATTATCATTAGAATTTTGTATTTTATAAGAGTATCTGCTAATTTAGAATATTCCGATTAAATAGACATTTATTAGGTTTTTTAATCTCATCACATTCAGATCATAAAAGGCAATAATTGAAAATCAACAACTTCTTCATTTCCTGTAGTCCATAGCAACCCAGAATTTTTCTTCCTTCTACATGTTTTGTATATAGTGTTTATTTCATATATTTTTTGTCTATTCCTTATTAATTTGCTATCATATCGGAATATAACTTTACCGATAGTTGGTTTATTATTTTCTACACATATTCTGCTGGTTTTTTTATATGAGCCTGTTTCTTTTATATTTACTACCTTTTCGATATTAAACGTTATCAATCGATATTATGGCATTGTGGCATTATCATAATTTGTATAAATTGATATGGTTTATTATATATCATTACTAATTTAATGTTTTTTCCTAGCTCTTCAAACCGTATTCATTAATTATTATTAATTCATGTACCTAACCTTTATGTTATGAGTGGTTATATAGTGTTTTTTTGCTGGTAGGCCTTTTATTGTATACGGACCTACCTGTGTTTATAACTAGTAAACATCTATAGCCCTTTTACATAAATTCATACATATAATCAAATCTTAACTATTAACATTTACATAAACAATTATTTTTTCCATATCTAATGACAATTTTATCTTGACCTATGGATCACATATAAGAAAATTCAAATCTATTAACGCTAACTAGCTGCTTCACACATCATTCTACAACAATAATACATCTTGTTTCATTACCTTTCATTAACTCAACAAGTAATTGGTATAACATAACATAAACTTTATCATAACATTCTTTGTCACAAAATAATATCATTTAACTCAAAATCCTTACTTGCTATTGCTATAAGGTAAATTATTGTTTCATTTTTGTTTACTTTCATGGTCATTTACTTTGACAATTTCTGTACTATTCTACTTCTTACACTTCTCATCAGTATCACATTGATTTACTTTTCACTGAACATAGATCATTAACTATTATCTAACTTATAGGTTTGTTTATTCTCGTTATTTCTACCTTGCATCCTTATTTATCTTTATCTATAATTATAAATGTAATTAATAGACTTTTGTTTTATCATGGGGTTAGATATTGACTTGTTTATTATTTTGTTAATATAATTTTTATGTAACATGGATGCCAGCATTTCTGTTGCGTTACACTTATAACCACTGTCCATTGTCTGTTGATTAATATTATTTCATTTTATTCGCTTTTAGAATTTAATACTGATGCACTGGTATAGAAAAGTTAGTGAATTTAACAATAAAATATTTTCTTTTAACGTCATTTTTTTATTTGTAGGTGGCACTTACATAGCATATATAGATACTTTACCGCTACTGGGTATCTTCCACGACAGCTGCACATCCCCTGCTAAACTGGGTCCTTACTAAAGTTTTGCCAGTGTGGATACTTTTGTAGCCAAAAGGACATTTGTCCTTGTCAACATAGCCTTTTTGGGGCTGCAAAGAAAATTTACTTTCAAACAGTCTATGAAGAGCAACAAAGACTGCTCTTTGCTAAACTTTCAGGATTAACTATTGGGTCTCAAAAAATTGAGTACTGATCAAAAAGTGTGTAGATACACTGGTTGAATTTGGAAGAAATAAATCTTTAAACATAATTGAAGCACGAAAAGAAGATGCAATTATTTGAAGGAATAGATAAAACAAAGCTTATACTTTACTGCAGGATATAGTTCTGACTGTAGTGTTAGAAATGATAAAGCTGGAGTAACTTAAATGGACAGATCATATTGTATGGTAATTCCAGGAGAGATGGAGCAGTCATCATAGTTCCACTGTTTTCTGTCAGATTGCACTGTTGTATAGCAAAATTGAAAGTTAAGGGCATGGGAATGTGCAAAACGCTTATGGTCAGAGGAGAATGACGATGTGGTGGGAGTCACTTTGAGATACGAGAAGAGAATTGTTATGAGTGTTAGTGAAGCCAACGTATGAATATTATTACGAATAGTAACCAAAACTCACATGCAAAGGTTTGTTAGTAATCTGTGTTTTGCTTACCATGAATGTGTGTGTCTCTCTCTCTCTCTCTCTCTCTCTCTCTCTCTCTCTCTCTCTCTCTCTCTCTCTCTCTCTCTCTCTCTCTCTCTCTCTGCTACATATCAAATAAACCTATCTCTTTTTTTTTAGTCCTACAATTGCTGCTGTTGAGAGGTACTAACCAGCTCTTATCGGAATAGAATGGAATGTGGAAACTATGCACTTGTACACTTCCGCTCCTTAATTACACTCAACTATCTCTGCAGTTTATCATAAAGGGACAACTTCTTCATACCGATATTAGCTTACTTGCAAAATCTTTGAATCGTAGACAACAAAAATCTGTTTCAAGAAGAAAGAAAAATCATGTTCTTTTGATACAGTATTTTTGGCAAGTAATATCTTTCAAGAACATCTTTTAGGCCCACAAATGTTATGACTCATAAAAGTAACAGATGAATGACAGAGAGATCATTTATGTTTTACCAGCTGGCACAACAACCTTTTATTGTAAACAAATGGAAAAGTTATAACATGTGATAATCAAAAGTGTAATAATTTTTTTCATTTCAATATTCTACTTCAGTTTATTATTACTCAAAACAAAAACCCTCATGCTCTCTCTCTCTCTCTCTCTCTCTCTCTCTCTCTCTCTCTCTCTCTCTCTCTCTCTCTCTCTCTCTCTCATACACACACATACACACACACACACACACACACACACACACACACACGGTTTGTTTTATACTTGTTTATTTTTATTATAAAGGTAAGCAAGAGGTTCATAAAAAACCTTCAGACTTGCTCAAGTATGTGCGAAATCTAGCATGAATAGTTCCGTTTAAACTATTAAAATAAACTGTAAAACAACGACATAATTAATAATAACAAAATCAAGACTGAAGTAGTACGTAACACAGTAATTAACAACGTAACTAAAATGTGACACGCATGTTGGCAACACCTTCACTTGCAGAGCAGCTGATTCTCTGTTACCCTCCCGCCATGCACAATTTCAAAGTGGACTTGTCCATGAAGAAACTGGTTTCTGTGCATATGCCTTTAGCTTTAAATTTTGCTATAGCTATACATGTCTTCATTAGAGTGGTGTGGGTGTGAGTGTTGAGAAGCCATTTGTACTTCAGCTGTTGTCTTCTCGTGAATCTGTCTGGTAAATAAAATATTCAGATTCTGGCAAGAGAAAATTTTGTTAACTATCAGTTTAAGCATTCACTGTCTAATTAAGAGCTGGTGATTCTTTCTTATGTCACTGTTTTACACTTGTTTATAGTTCACATAATATGTCCAGTGCACTTGCCACCATGTTTACCGATTTGGAGGTAAGAAAGTCTGCCGTGCCATCTATCCCTCACATTTGGGATAGATGGCACACCCCTTTTGGAGAGAGATGGCACTGATTTAATTTCATTATATTAGAACTTAAAATTCTTTAAAACATAAAGTTAATTAAGTCAAACCCTTATAGACTTCATTTTATATTACACTTAATCTTTATGTTATACTAGTCATTTCTCTTACAGGGTTTTTAGTGAATTAAAAATTTGTAATCAAATTACATTTGATTTTTTAATTTAGTCTCTTAATTATTATTTCACACAAAAATTAAATAACGTTTTATTTATACTAAATTTTTGTCACTTGAACTATTTGCATTAATTAATATTTCTACTTTGTTTCAGAATCATCATGCCTAAAAAGTGGCAGTGGAAGTTTGGAGTTTCAGTGGGATGAAGAAAACTTGCAGCAAACTGTGGATCATATTACAGTTGGAGAAATTCCTATACAGGAAGCTGTTAGATCTCACTGCATTCCAGAGAGTACGCTATGTAGAAGGAAAGCTTCAGGTAACACAAAAAAATTCTCTTGGGCCACAAGGAGTTTTTGGAAGAGATAATAAAAAGCGCTTGGTGATCCACATAAACTGGCTTGTCAGCATGGGGTCTGTGCCTGATCAAAAGGCTGTATATAAAATAGCTTATCAGTTTGATGAAAGCCTAAATTTGAAAAACACACTCAACAGAGAGAAAGAAGTTGCACGCTAAGACTGGATGTGGTAATTTCTAGACAGAAATCCCAAACTTAGAGTTAGGGAGTCCAACCTCTATCAGTTGCAAAAAGTCAGGGATTATGTAGGGAAGATAGATAATAGAACAGAAAAAAAAAACAGAAATTATTAAATTCTACTGAAGACACTAGTCACTGAGATAACTCAGTAATAAATGATGAGGACATTAATAATGTACAGGATGCTGGGAAAATTACTTTTCAACAAAGACAAAAGATGACTGGATAACTGGATTTCTTGCTCATTGCAAGAAATGGCTGCACAAAATTGTACTGTGTATGGACAACAATATGTGTGCAATGACTGTAGTAGAAATGAAAAAAGAAAAATGTAAAATTTTAAATTTTCTTCTTCTTATTATTATTGCGTGTTTCCGGATTGTTCTCCGATGACACGATGTCTCCTGTAGATCCTCTCTGCCACTGCCCAATATGAGTTGTCGTTCAGTATTGCGTCCACACCGAATCCCCCAGGGGGTGAGCTGGTTGGTCCTCATCCTGCCCCTGGATAGCTGCTTATCAGTGGACCAAATGCCAGCAGTTGCTTTCCTTGAGGAAGCCCCGTAGAATGCCACAAACGCAGAACACTACAAACAGCCCTTTTCAGGGCTCACGGCGAGTTTCAACTTCGAAATGAGAACACCCTGACAGACTAAAGATAATCATATGGGCAAAGAGAGAACAAAGTATAAAATCTATACGGGAAAATTTTAAAATTGACAAAGACCTCATTATGAGGAAAAGAGGAGTTGGCGTACTAAAGAGAGTAGAAATATGGTGCCCCACTAGGGCTTCAGCAAGAGATCTTCACCAAAAACTAACAAGGAAAGCAAACAAGAAAGAAGGGCACATCTCCCTAGGACAGTCCTACTATGAAAGAAAGAAGAAGAGAAGTACAAATCCAGCCAAACAAACTTAGCCTCGAAATGCAAGTTCAGTAAAGACCTTCGAAGAAAAGGTTCTCCTGATGCATTGGAATGCCAGATCATTAAAGAAAAAAACAGAAGAACTCAAGAGGGAAATCACTGAAAAGAATGTAAAGATCATTTGTATACAGGAGTCCTCCTTGCCAAAAGATACATCCTTTCACCCTAAATTCAAAAACTTCAGCATGTTCAACTTATCACGAGAAGATAACTTTGGAGGCAGACTGGTTACACTTATCCATGATTCCCTGCATGTGGAGGACTGTGCTATGAAGACAAACAACAACATTGAGTATATGAAGATGAAAATAAGAGTAACCAAGGATTGTGTTTTTACTTTAATAAACGTGTATATACCTTCACAGGGCATTCAAGAAAAGGACCTAGATGTGCTTGTTCCGGATAGTCAAAACTTCATGCTGATGGGTGACTTCAACAGCAAACACCTTAGCTGGAACAATGGGCCGGAAAACAGAAATGGTCCAGTACTCTTCAGGTGGATCCAAACACACAAAGTCATCCTCCTAAACCAAAACAAAAAAGCTACCTACCAATCTCCCTCCACAGGGACATTAAGCACCCTGGACCTGACTCTGGCATCCCCAGCATTCGAAAGGTCAATAAAAAACTGGTGCATTGGGGAGGACTTGGGAAGTGACCATTTTCCAGTATTCTGAGAGCTCACATTGACCAGGAAACTGGTGCACAATCCTTCTGTCGTACATAGTAAATACAACATGAAGAAGGCCAACTGGGAAGCATTCACGACCGCAAGTGAAATACTGGATGAAGACTGCTGCATAGAGACGATTGAAAAAATCCTTCATAATGCTGCCGAAAAAGCAATCCCCAAAAAAAGGCCGTACCAGAGTCCTAAACATATGAACAGTTGGTGGAATGATGAGATTAAAGCCCTCAGGAGAAAACGGCAAGGAGCAAGGAAAAAGTGGAAGGAAAAGCGTACCAAAGAATGTCGACAAACGTACAACAAATGGAATGCCACCTTAAGGAAAGCAATCGTAGGTGCAAAACGTAAATCCTGGAAAGAATTTGTTGGTTCAATCAACATGAACACTCCTAGTAGTGAGGTGTGGAAGAAGTTTTGGGCTATTGAAGGGGAGACTGGCAAAAAGATTGAGCAAATCAAGTCGGCATCGGATGAATGGCTTGAAGAGGATAAGGACAAGGCAGAGGCTTTCAGCACGTTCTATAAGGAAAAAGCTGGAAGCAAAACTCCGTGGCCAAAAACACTCACCCCTGAAGAAATGCAACTCACCGCCAGGTTCGAACTGCTATGGCTGTCCGATGACCCGGCTAACAAACCCTTTACAATGACAGAACTAAAAGCAGAAATAGCCAGACTCCGTAGTGCAGCGCTGGGAACGGAAGGCATTCACAATGAAATGCTTATGCATTGCTCTGCGCAACTGCTCGACAAAATCCTTCAACTCTTCAATACTATCTGGCATACAGGAAACATCCCCCAAGCATGGAAAACCGCTCTCATCATACCCCTCCCAAAACCAGGAAAAGCAAAAACGGAAATAAGCTCCTATCGCCTGGTCGCGCTTACATCGTACCTAGGAAAACTTCTGGAACGACTAGTGAACACACGTTTGATGTGGAGACTAGAAACCAATAATCTACTAGGAAACGCACAATTTGGTTTCAGAAACCAAAGGAGCACAAATGATGTGCTGCTGATCTTGACAAACAAAACTATGAGGGCTTCCAAAGGCAGAAATCAACAATAACAGTCCTACTAGATTTCAAGTCTGCTTTTGACAAAACTCCTCATTCCACCATCCTACTGCAGTGCATGAGGCTGGGAATAAGGGGCAAAATGTTGAAGTTTTTGGCAAACTTTTTGAAAAATCGTCTGATCAAGACCTCAGTGAATGGGCTGGAGTCAAGCTGCACTAAAGTCGAAAACGGCATAGTTCAGGGTGCTGTAATTAGCCCTACTCTGTTCAATATCGCACTTTATGATATAAACAAAGTGCTACCACCTGAAGTACTTTGTGTAATATTTGCGGACGATGTAATGCTCTTTACTACAGACAAAGATCCAGAAAGAGCAAATGAACGGATGCAACTAGCTTTAAAACAAGTTGCCAAGTGGTGTGCAAAATGGTCCTTAAAGATATCATCAACAAAAACAGAATGCGCATTTTTCTCAAGACGCAACATCCATGCAAGCTTCAACCTGCACCTTACAATTGACAACAGGGCCCTGCGACTGAACGAATGGCCCAAATTACTTGGAGTCCACTTGGATAAAAAACTTCGCTGGAATGATCACGTAGAATATGTCATGGAACAATGCAGCAAACGACTAAATGCTATAAAAACTGTAGCCAGTCGAGAGTGGTTGGCGGACACTGTATCCTTGAGAACATTTTATTTGTCCTTTGTCAGATCCAAAATGACCTACTGCTGTGAGATATGGGGCTCTACCGCAGCTACACACATTAACAAG